>OY039090.1:14383328-14983328 GCA_955850985.1 Elophila nymphaeata | reverse complement strand
TGCAGTTGCGCTGTCTCTGCTCTAGATGAAGATTCAAAAGCACGGGAAAAACTGTAAGAGTAATAACTTCGTTTACTTAATTCTGCTTAACTATGAATTATAATAATTTAAATTGCGTACTTAAAGTAATATTATGTAAGGTAGTTTCATCTTAACTGGGCGGCAAATATTTGCAAAAATATTTCGTTCGTATCTTAGGGGTGCAAATTTCAAAGCATTGATGAAACAATGTTTACCATAAAAATAAGCACCAAGCACTGACAAATTTCGACAGCGAAAACAGTGCCTCGGTGGCGTAGTGGTTAACGCAGCCGCCCGGGTTGCGGAAGATGCTAGGTTCGTTTCCCGCCCGAGGCAGGTCGATTTTTTTCAGTGTATTTTTTCTAATATTATGTGTTTAGTAACAAACACTTCTTTAAACACAAGTATTTTATTACTTTTTAGAGACCTTTTTACCGACGGGCTCGAGCCTACCCCACATTAGGGGCGATTAGGTCTTAGTCAACCACGCTGACCAAGTGCGGGTTGGTCGACTTCACACAACCTAAGAATTTCTTCATAGACGTGTGCGCAGGTTTCCTCACGATGTGTTCCTTCACTGTAAAACCGTCGATCAAACGTACATATGAATTCAAAATTTGAAAACACATTGGTACAGTCAACAGCATGTCGGGCTATACAAAACTGTCAAGTTTCTTCAAACGATTTTTAACCAAGACTAATCAATATAAAGTGCATAATCGATTGGGAATATTTGACAGTTTGTGGTAACCCAACGTGCTGTTGTCTGTTCCTGGCGGGGATCGAACCAGTGCCTCCCGAGTGGGAGACGACGCTCTTACGCACTACGCCACCGACGCTTCATTGGAGGATATGGGGTGATGCTATTCTACTCTGGCGGCATCACATGGCAAACCTCTATTGAACTTCAAAATAAACACTTATTATTTATACCCTCTCTGCGCAAGTATTTCTCGTTAGTATTAACTTAATTAAGTGGCTCTCGTTTCATTACACTTTATTTGGCGCAAACATCCAGTGTAAATAACAAATGTAATAAGTTTAAATAGTAGGAGCTGTTAGCTTTTATTGGCGCAATAAAAACTTATTGTAGCCAAATTATTTTAGGGCCCCAACTTTAAACAGAACTGAGATATACAAGTCTTAATCTGCGTTATAACAATAGAAGGACGGTCGGACTTTTTATTCGACCTAGATTGTGTCTGTTTTTTGGCGTTGCTGGTGTGAAGTTTGAGGCGCTAGTGACAAAAAGAACACTAGCACTGCTAATCATGCCTGCTTGCCTCTAATACTTATATCATAAAGCTGAAAAGTTTGTTTGTTAGGTTGGTTGAACTCACTAATCTCAGGAAGTACTGATTCAAATTGAAAAAATCATTTTGTGTTGGATAGTCCATTTATCGAGGAATGCTATATAACATCACGCTACGACCCATAGGAGCTGAGCATGAGTGAATAATGTTGCAAAAACGGGAAATCCACTCTAAGGAAGTCGAGGGCACAGCTAGTAGGTACATTATATACAGATTTTTTTATTTTTTGTCACGAGATGGCAAACAAGCTTGCGGCCCACTTGGTGTTAAGTGGTTACCGTCGCCTATAGACACTTGCAATATTAATGGTAAATCATTTCACACTGCAAGTGCGTTACCATTCTGGGGACTAAGATGATATGCCTTCCATGCCCAGTAATTACACTGGCTACCTCCTTCAATCCGCTCCCTTCAATCCGCAACACAGCGAACTGCTTCACGGCAGAAATAAGAAAGGCGGTGGTACGACCCAGACGACCCTACATATGGGTCTGCCACCTAGTAAATGAAATGAGAATGAAGAAATTCATAATATAAATGGATTCACAATTAATATACTGAATGTTTGGTATATGTTATAACAAGCATTATAAATCCAGAAACATGAACCCTCCAACAACACAAAGTCGAATATCTCGGTCACGTATCAGACACGACAGATGTAGGCTGCTTCAGTTGATGATGATGATGGGCGGGGTAGAGAAAAAGAGAGGCGCAGGAAGACCACGGATACCGTGGTTGTGAAACATTATAGGGAGTGGGCCGGCATCACCTCCGTTGAAGAACTGTTTCGGCTTGCGACTGACAGAGGAATACAAGAAGCTGACTACCAACCTTCAATATTGAACAGAAGAAGTGGGGAACTACCCATTCTAACATAGATATACAGGATGATTTTTTAAAGTGGGTCTTCAGGGCCAAATCCTAAACTATAAGGAATATCGAAAAATCCTCAAAGGAGTCGCGAGCCCGATTTGGATGAAAATAAAACTGCATCATTGAACTGATTGATAAAATAATGATCATCGATTTGATTATCGCTTCAACCAAGGTGGAACAAGAAATATTTTATTAAAATTCAACATTTTCCATTAGTTTCCCGTACATCATTTACTTCCCAGAAATCGATCCTTATTAATAACACTACCGAATGGTGTAATAATACAAGCTGTGGTTTTTTTTCAAAGTCATTGGGTTCGATTACTGTCTAGGATTATTGATTTTTAAAAAATACAATGATGTAGTTTTTGTTTCCACCAAAATCGGGCTCATGACTCCTTTGAGGATTTTTCGATATTCCTTATAGTTTAGGATTTGGCCCTGAAGGCCCACTTTAAAAATTTATCCTGTATATCAATGTTAGAATGGGTAGTTCCCCACTTCTTCTGTTCAATATTGAAGGTTGGTAGTCAGCTTCTTGTATTCCTCTGTCAGTCGCAAGCCGAAACAGTTCTTCAACGGAGGTGATGCCGGCCCACTCCCTATAATGTGTCACAACCACGGTATCCGTCGTCTTCCTGCGCCTCTCTTTTTCTCTACCCCGCCCATCATCATCAACTGAAGCAGCCTACATCTGTCCTGTATAACTATGTACTATACATATACATACATTTATAATTACCGACGTTTATAGATTGGCAATGAACGACTAGGACGATACCAAAAAAATGCACCAATCTAATGCGCATGTGTGCGTGAAAAAATAGTACTGCAGTCTGACAGTTGCTGTCTTTTCTACGTGACTGACAGGCCGACCTAGGCCGCCTGCGTGTACGTGAAATGCTCTCGTCTATCTATCTCGCTCTAATATACACGTTAGTATGCTCTTTCTCTTTCACATTGGCTATCTACAGTTTCCTTTATTTATCTATATGTATATTAGTGTTATCAAAAATCAAAAATGTGAAATTAATTTTGTAATTTTTCATACATTTTATTTTTCAGATCGAACTATTTATATAGAGAAATCATAAAATTATTTTGCCATTTAAAATTTTTAATATCACCATATTATTTATATGAATGACCGTGTTAACATGGGTACAAAATCGTCGGTGGCGTAGTGCGTACGAGCGTCGTCTTCCACCCGGGAGGCACTGGTTCGATCCCCGCCACGTACCAATGTGTTTTCAAATTTTTAAATCATATGTACGTTTAATCGACGCTTCTACGGTGAAGGAAAACATCGTGAGGAAACCTGCACACACCTATGAAGAAATTCTTAGGTTGTGTGTGAAGTCGACCAACCCGCACTTGGCCAGCGTGGTTGACTAAGGCCTAATCGCCCCTAATATGGGGTAGGCTCGAGCCCCTCGGTGGGGACATTATATGAGCTGTTGATGTGATGTGTGTAACATGGGTAGATGCCCTTTTGTTACACCATGTACCAAACATATACAACAAAGCTGTATAATATAACAAGTATCAAGGAGTATGTATTAAGTATCGCCCTTTTAATATCCTTATTTTAATGCAAATAAATGAAATATACGGCAATCAAAAAAATTAACATGCTTAAGATAACCTTAAACTACCTAGAAATTTGCATGTTTATCTGAATAAATAGTTATTCAAAGGGCAAAAGCATAATTAATATTATTGAAATTGATTTCATACTTAAATGAATACATTAATAAGGAGCTCAGGTACTTGTTAATTTATATGAGATGAGCTAATTGCTATTAAGGACCAGTTTTACAAACTACAAGTAAATTTTATATTAGTGACATCTTAATCAGAGCTGGGCTGGTACAGCAAATAAATAAATACCAAGTTATGGATAGTAAACAGTTATAATTATTATTTGCAACTACCTGTATCTTCTTCTTTATGACGTTTCCTGAATATCGTATTGAAACAGGCAAAATGTTTAAAAGCTGTATCCATGTATCCCGACTACGGAAAAAAAGAAAGGAATTAAATCGGTGCAAATTTTATCAGTTTACAAGGTATAAAAGATCGATATAGAAAAAGGCATGACTTAAGTATGTTTGCCATCATTTTCTTTTTAAAAATACTAAAAACGTTTGTTCAAACAGACATTATTTTGGCACCTCATTAAATTTTATTTTCATTAAAAAAAAAATTGTGTGTGTCAGCTCCGACGCACGACTGGAGTTTACTCCGAGACAGGTGAGATGGCGCACCTGCTGTCATCCGTGTTTTGACAATTAGAAAATTGCGCAACATGGGATGCGCACCAATTATGACTTTGACCTTCAAAAACGTAATGAGGTCATTCATCGATAGATTTTACTCCTCACATTTTTCTCATACCGGGCCCCTTATATGCAAATCGATTCTTAAATAGTAAACTCCAATAAACTCCAAAAAATGCACAGAGAAAATACAAGGACGGACAACATTCCCTGCCGCTCAACCAGAAGGCATATTAAAAATAAGACTATATATTATCATTTTAGATATATCACAGCAAAGTTTTCATTACCCCATATCCTCCAGTCGGTGTCGTAGAAGGCAACTAATGGATACAGCAAAAGCGTATTGATCACCTTATACTCCGTCCGCCAATCCGCATTGGGCAAGCGTGGTGGACTACCGCCTAAACCGACTTCGATAATAAGGAGAGGCCTTGTGTCCCAGCAGTGGGTCGAATTATAAAGGCTAATATGATGATGAAAGTTTTATCCCGTACGATCATTTATTTGCAGATTAAGATAAAGTACGTTAATCGCACGGATTTTGTTATGGACGAGCAGACGGATCACTTGATTTTAAGTAACTAAAAGCGGGTCCATATATGATCATTTGCCCAATCCGATCAGCGTATTCGTATCAGCTTATCATATATCAAGCCCCGTATAAAGTTGTGGACGCCACGATTTGCTCCGTATGAAACCGACATGACATGGGACGGGCCGTATCATAACGGCGTATCAAGATCGCGTATCATGATACGCGTCGGCGATACGGATACGCCGATCGGGTCGGGCAAATGATCATATCTGGACCCGGCTTAACCGATGAGCATCTGCAATACCCGCAGAATAGCAAATGCGTTGCCAGCCTCTTTTTTTAAAGATTTCGAGGTAGTATCGGTTTGGGAACACCGCTGGCGACAGTTGGTTCCACAGTCTTATGGTTCGCGGTAGAAAATTGATATTGAGATACGCACGGTGTGGACAACCGGGCGCTCAGAATTTATTTTAGATTTAGACTAATTACTAACGTCTCTACTCTTCATTGTATTCAATGCATATATCGAACTTATTTGTTATTAAAAATCTTTCACTTAAACGTACAACATGTAAGCCTCAGATAATTGAACAATAAATAATTTAAAAAGAAGTCTTATTTTATAGAGGCTATATTCTTAATGAAGACCTAAAATACAGATTATAAAATGTAAAAAAAAAGTATTGGCACCTTAGATTAGATATCTGAAGATCGGCACCAATTTGAACACCGCAGACATGAAGCAAGGAGGGGTTAAGTAGTTGGTTTACGCCGTTTACAAAAATGTATACTTACATAATATTTAAAATTTTTGAACGAGCTTAAGTTTAAACAGCGTTAAAAGACTCATCAGAGAACGATAGATGGTGAAATAAGCCCTAAAATAATCTTATCTTAATCTATAACTCAATCGTTTAATCAAATAATCAATACTGCGATCCGAATGTCGTTGAATAAAACTAGTGATGTACCTATTTGCATATGCTGCTATGCATTTATATGTTAATTTTATGTTGTTGCACTGTGCGCCTCTGTGACATAGTCATGTGTTAAATGCATATCGATGTAGCTGTTTCAGTTGTGAACATGCCAGCGAATTAGTAAATGCATTCTTTGTGCCCATTTGAAACGAGTGCCGAGTAATTTATTCGATATATTTTAACATGTCATAAGGGAATTTGGTTTCGATGAATAAATTTTTGTTTTAAAAGTGATTGAAAATGTTTGAAAAATATAACGGTTGTATTAAAATAATTGCTTCTTTTGCGATCAAATGAAGCTATTTAATTTTTATTTTTATTTTATTCAGTGTATTAATATTGCAGCAGGTTATCAATATTGGCTGTATCAGCCTTGTATTTCTTAATTAATCTAATGTATAGAATAGGAATTAAAGTAAAAATATTATTAAATAATTTGCTCATCTAATTTAAATTCAGTATCATCAAGATATTGTACCAATAATAGATATCAAGCCAACATACATAAAACATTAGATATATTTCCCAAAAAAAACATGGAATTTTATTTGGCATGATTTAAAATGTTTGAAATTTAAGTATACTAAATTTAATGGAAAATGGATGACAATTTTTTTTTGGTCGTGATAAAGCCTGAGACGGGGCCCGACCCCGCGACCTTTCGCAATCCGGGCGAATGGTTTTTCTTCTGTTCCATCATATTATATGTTGCCGACTGATGTTGGTATTAATCCTTTTTGATATATTTTCTGTTTACCTTTTAATATTTTTTGATACTCGTTTTGCTTTTGATACTTGTCAGATTGTATTTTTTACGTTTACGGAATATAGTGGATTTCCTAGGTTTTTCTTGAATCTGTAGTATCATATAATCTCTGTAGCTTTTACCACCGGTTTCGTCTACGTCGTCTACATTATATACAACTATAAGTCGTGAATACCCGGACTGCTGATATGATTTGATATGATATGATTTTGAGTATAAGATCTGTTATGGTCGTTGGCTTTAGTTGTTTCGTTTACTGAAGGATTGTTGATTTTTGGCTTTGGTGCCCCATTTGTGTAGGCGACAGACTGGCAACCTGTCCCTATTTTGAGGTACTGTCTGACCCATACTGCCAGATGTGGTTTTGTTTGTAACCAAATGTTTCCTAATGCTCTGCTCGACCCTTTTGGGATTGTGGATATGGTCATATCGTATGTATGTATGTATAGGTCGTGAACAACTGTGTCGTGAACAAAAAATGTGATGAACACACATTTGATACTATCGTAACATTTCCGGACTGGATTCAAAGCTTCGTTAATACTCCATCAAGGCGGTGTTTTTTGATGTAGGTAACCTTTTAAATGCCCATTATTCGAAATACTTTATCTGTATTCATCTACTCTAAGTGATAAATAAGGCCTATTTCGTAAATTAATGAAATAGATGATGAGTTAATTTTGCTTATCCATAGACTGATAAATGTGACTAACGTTCACTGGCACGGCAACACCTTACCCGCAGATGAAGGGTTAGTTATGGAATATTTTATAACATTACATGACTAGGTAATAACGGTCTATAAAAACTCTTAATAATATTGCAATTATTACACACTAAATCTTCTCCTGTCTTCTTTGTTTTGCTTACGAGTGACAAAGACAAAACACTTGACATCGTTGATGTGGAGTGCTCAATATCGCTGCTTGCACACCCGGCGGTCCGGATTCGAATCCGTAGGAGCAAATGTTTCTGTGATGATCACGAACGTTTCGTTCTCGAGTTCTGAGGAGTTGTTTGGTCTTATACCAGATGCAGCATTCCACCATCGTTCCCCGCGACGTCAAATCATTCCTCCTAGTCTTGATTCCTGGTTGTCCACAACCGAGCATTATTCGCACAATTTTCTAATGCGGACCACGAGACTGTGGAACCAACTTTCGCCAGCGGTGTTCCCAAACCGATACAACCTGGACGCCTTCAAAAAGAGAGCGTACCTTTTTTCCTTAAAGGCCGGAAACATATTTTGCGATTCTTCTAGTGCTGCAAATGTCCATGGGCAGTGGTAATTACCACCAAGTGAACCGTGGGCTTGATAACTTGGTGGGCTTTTCCATAAAAACGGCTAATGATTGTTTATATATTTACTAGTGGTCGCCCGTGGCTTTTCTCGCGTTAATGTTGGTTAAATTATAGCCTATATGTTAGAAAGAAAAGAAAGAAAGAAAACATTTACAGTATGAGTGTGATTTAAATTTATTTTAACATTAAAAAAAAAGAATGCACACAGAGGTCGTGCAACATAAAATATTAATAATTGTATTTCTAACATCGATAATTTATATACCGATATCATAAACTATCGATACCATACCTAACACTAATACTATGTGTAAGAGGATAATCACGTATTTTATTTAATAAATTATGCAATTGACGAGTTGTACCATACATTTCAATACGGAGAAAACAGAATAATAAAGTAGCAGTACTGAGACGTAATTATTGCAGAGATTAAAGAAGCTTTTAAGATTATCGGTTTTA
This sequence comes from Elophila nymphaeata, assembly GCA_955850985.1. Taxonomy (NCBI): domain Eukaryota; kingdom Metazoa; phylum Arthropoda; class Insecta; order Lepidoptera; family Crambidae; genus Elophila; species Elophila nymphaeata. The sequence continues at coordinate 14,974,788 of OY039090.1, read as the reverse complement.
TCGATAATATTACATAACTAGTTTTATAAAGTACATCTCTGGGAGGTCGTTACATACAGCAACATACAACAACCTATTCAATAGACAAACATATTTTTATTATGCAGGGTGACTGGTAATTAGAGGCAGATCTATTAAGGGGAGATAGAAGAGTACAATACTAGTCGATTTCATTATACGGTGTACCACAGATTTAATAATACAAGGAGATAGGCCAAGCCGTCGTTTAACTTGTGACAAGTGTATACCCAGCGGGCATACATTGCCGCCAATTCACCTTGCGATAAAATCGAGTGAATACGTACGTATGTCAGAAAGAAATATCCGATTTTCTTTCAAAATGCCGTCCTGTTCAACTAACATGCAATAATTGCAGTGAATTAGTAATTTATCAAATAGTGGAATAAATTTTCGCACGTAAGAACCGAAAAACTTAGATTTTTATTTAAAAAACAATTTTTAAACAAATGGTCCGACTTTCATTGATAAAAACATAATCGCTTAAAATTATTACTATCTTACAAATTGTATTACATTGCGGCTGTGCTTAACTTTCATTGCTTCACAGTGCTTAATAACGCTCGCAATCAATAGTGTATATTACGGCATGCTCAACTAGAACGGCCGCTGATCGCGACACTCGGTCTTCCTACAAACTCAGCGATTTGACCGATCTCCTTAGATTGATATATCTGTGGAAATGTACTATCCGAAAGCAAACCGTTTCTGAGATATTAATTATTTTAAAAATTTGATAAAAAAATTCGAAAACGCATCTGAACGCAATAAATCGCAGGAGCTGACTGATGGGGGTTTGCCAGCCCAAACAAATATTTTTTTTCTCCTTGATTGAAGTCGGTTTTTTTTTGTTTACTTATTAATGTCTATTGCTTTTTAAACCTCTTGTTCACTTTTTTTTAATGATTTTTTAGTAGCAAACCTTTTAATCTCGATGTCGTGTTTCCGTCATGACACAAGAATCTCATACAAGAAACACTCTGTAGCTATCAACATGTCCTAATAAATAATGTTAATTAGATAGTATTATACAAGGTGTTTGGTACATGGGGGAGTCATATAAATACAATGGTGATATCAAAAACTTTAAATTGTAAAAAAAATGTATTCTGCATACAAATAGTTCGATCAAAAAAACTAATTGTATGGAAAGTTAAAAAAATATTTTTACAATTTTGATTTTTTTAATATCACCATAGTTTTTATATGACTATCCCCTTGTGTGTCGCGCGGCCTCCTGGAGGTCGCTGTCAAAAATGCCTGTGTGTCAGCCGACCTCCTGGAGGTCGATCCCCCCACCACAGTTTCCCGATGGTGAAAATGATGATATTATTATTATTATTTGAAAATATAACTGTACTAATTATATTATATTCTGTTAGCTTATTTTATAACGATTTTAGTGACAAAACCTCATATTTATAGTTTTATTACAAAATTTTTATTATTATTTTTTAACACCCGGAAAATTCGCGACGGAAAGTCCGGAAGTAATTGACACATGCGCGAAATTTTACAAAATGGCGGCGACACAATAGGGGTTAAGTTAGCATGGGTATGTGCCGGCTTCATACCCCATGTACCAAAAACCTTGTATACATACATACATACACGATCAGGCTCGTAATCCTTTGCGCAGATGAGCACAATAGGGTAACATTTTGTTACACAAAGGCACATCTGGCAGCATGGGCCATACAGTGCGAAATAATGATAGGTTACCAGTCTGTCGCGTACATAAAAGGGGCACCAAACCAAAAAAGTAACAATCAAAGGCAAAAGCCAACAATTAAGACAGATCACTCAAAATCATCTCAACAGCCAGGGCATAAATAAATTAAATAATGTAAACTTGATATTTTTATAAACAAACTAATAATACGAAGTATACCATAATAGTACGCAAAATAGAGTACATTTCAAAAAGTTAGTTCTTCAGTAAACTAACAAACAAAAGCCAGCTACAAGGCAGATGCTATTCTCAAAATCGTCTCAGCAGTCTGGGTATGAGGCCGTCATAATGCCAGAAATATACATAATACCCAGTAAACACATTTATCACATAACCTAACGAGCCAGTATAAAGGTTCGAACATATATAACAGATCGGAACGCACCGAATCGGAATTAACTACGCACATTTGAATACAAATGGCATAGGAGAAGTGGAATGATTTCATTAGTATATCCATAGCTTATAATCGTGTTTTATTGTTAAATTCATCGATTTTGTCCCGAATTGCCGATTACGTTGAACTATGTCTGAGGTTTAGCTATTTAATTTACATAAGATCTGCTTAGAATATTTTTGTTTATTCTTTGACGCAATTAATCATTGGATTTAACAGCTTGCATTGTATATTGGTTTGCCCATTGGAATTATATATAAAAGTCTTCTAAAATAGTACCTACTGTTAAGGGAATTGACATAAGTATTCCTTTGCCCGTTTTAGTTCTTAATTTAATAGACACACTGATATCAGAATAAGCCCGCGTATCTGAATACGCCTCCCGGTAGTGCGGATACGTCTATTGTCTATAACCACTTTCCGTTGGGACACGGTCAGGAAAACAACCTGCGCAAGAGACGCCATATTTGTCAGTAAAATACCCATATAAATCAGTATTATTATTGTTTATAATCAGTCAGTGAATAAATCAGTGCTAATCAAATTCAGTCTTCAGTTTATTTCAAGCCACCAGATCACCCAACTGAGCGAATAGGTCCGGGTGTCAATGTGGGGAGGCGAGGCGCTTCGAACCCGCCACCGACCCACGATACCGTACAAGTACTTTATGCTCGTTTTGAACTGTAGTGTGTTTTAATTATGTGACTGCTTATATGTATATGCTACAAGCCAAACCCGATTTTAGGATATACTAGTTTTCCCTAGGCCAAACCAGTTCACTAATCTACCCATCACTCAGCCATGTAGGCCAAATTTTATATGTTGACATTTTTATATAATAGCAATTAGTATATTATATTGTAATTTAATTTATGTATTTAATTTTGAATTTAAAATGTTGAAAATGATTTTTTTAATAATTATAATAATTGTAGTGCCCTCACAGGGTTCATGTAGGCTCTAGAAATTTTATGTAACACCTATAAAAACCACATGATACAATAAATATATTGAGTATTGAATAGGTGCATAAAACACAAGACTCCCAAAAAAACATTGCACTCCGCCTGGTCATAAAAAAAATAACCCTAACCTACCCATCACTCAGCCACTGAATATCTCCAAACCGCATAAAGGACTTATTGGTTTGGCCTAGCAAAAACTAGTTCGTCCTAAATTCGGGTTTGGCCGGTAACATATACAAAAAACACAAAGCAAACTTGAAGATATTTGATGAAGAAATAATTCATCCAGTCCCTTGAAAATCTCGCGTGGATATAGTACGTATCCAATTAATAAGTAACTTTGATCCAATTCCACGAAGTTTAATTTTGTGTTTTAATAAACCTTAATTCCTTAAATTAAGACTGTAATTTAATAGGTACGTTTATTTCGGTTCCGAACATCAGCTTTTATGTATAAATTCCTTTAGTAGGTAATCTTATTCTGATGATTATAATGTCAAACTTTGGGAATTATACAAATTAGAGGCCTTAACGCGAACGTTTCTAGGAGCGTAGGTACAGGATTGCACGCGGGAAAGCTTGCATGCTCAATCGCGCGCGATTATTTTTTACCGACTAAAAAAACGAAGAAATAAATATTATGTTTAGAAAAAAACAAATGTTTTTTCATGTCGGTCCCAAATACAAGTGACAACGTTTCTTCCAAATATAGAGGTTGGCACCGACCTCAAAAACCTTTTTACTTTTAAATGCGGTTTTTTTATTTAAAAATTATTGATATTTTGCTTTTTAATGTTTTAAGTATAGAAATTGTCAGGAAACTATCTCGAGATCTTTTAGACAAACAAGGTATAGAACTATTACGATATCATCGACGTCAATTAAATAGGCATTATTAGAGATAACTCAAATGCTACCAGTCAGATGTCGCTTAAATTTAAATAGCACCACATGACAAGCATCAGCTTCCAAGCACAGCACCCAGTAAAGAGTTATGAGGTAACAAACATAAAAAAACAGTCTAATTGAGAACCTCTTCGTTTTTACTTTCTCGTACGTAGTATAGAGGAAGTCTTGTAATCGTCAAAAAATCGGACCTCGAGATTATGACGGATTTACACGTTTTGGACTTATCATCATCATCATCATCAACAGCTCATATAATGTCCCCACCGAGGGGCTCGAGCCTACCCCACATTAGGGGTGATTAGGCCATAGTCAACCACGCTGGCCAAGTGCGGGTTGGTCGACTTCACACATACCTAAGAATTTCTTCATAGGTGTGTGCAGGTTTCCTCACGATGTTTTCCTTCGCCATAAAAGCGTCGATTAAACGTACATATGAATTCAAAATTTGAAAACACATTGGTACGTGGCGGGGTTCGAACCAGTGCCTCCCGTGCGGAAGACGACGCTCTTACGCACTACGCCACCGACGTTTTTTTTTTGTTTTGTACTTACCTGAGTCCAAAAAAACCGGTTTTGGAATTATGTCTGTGTGTGTGTGTGTGTCAATGTTCCCATTCATTCATAAATAGTAGTGTTACAGAAGACCACAGTCAAATAACACTACCAACATTTTTGTGTTGGGTTTCTGTTGGAGAGTAAGGTGCTTGTTTGCCGACTATTTAACAATTTATTCAATAAGAATAAAAAATATTACATTTTTACCTTTTCTAGAGGACCTATAGACAGTATGTCCTCTTCAGGGGGACATATCCTACACCTTTTCCTACCCTGCTCCCAACTTTATTCGGAATCGGTGCAGTATACTATACTTGATATCGACAATGCTGCTTAAGGATTTGGCATCACATTTATACGGCCGTGTGCCTGACACCAACCCTCCTTGGGGACGACTGCTATCTTTCTACAGCACCCGGGACCACCAGCTTAACGTGCTGACGAAGCACGAAGGAAGTTCGATTTGAAAAAAATTCGGTCACCCATCCGAGTACCGACCGCGCACTTGGTTGCTTAACTTTCGTGATCGTCGCTAAGAACGCACGACCGCTGCGCCTATGAAACCGTTAAAAAATAAATGTCCTCTTCTTTGCTAACTGGACAGATCAAAGTTACTATTCCAATATGTCCCACTACAATAACAAAGCAAGTTAGTAGATCGGAGTAATTCTGTTACTATTGAAACTCGATGTTTCAATAGTAACAAAACGAGAAAGATTTTTTTTTTTCATAAAGCACAATAATATTGTTTGTTGTTTTTATGTAATAGAGCTCAGAGCCTTTGTGTCTTGAAGTCTTATTTCTGAGAAAGCAATTATTGAGAAACGTATGATTGATGTTAAGTCGTCAATATATCAAAGCTTAGATGTCAGAAATTGTTCTTTCTTGCTTACCGAATTATTTCTATAAATAAAAACGGATTGTAGCAAAAAGTTTTTACTCGATTCTATATATGCGTTTGTGTTACTATCAAACGTTATTAAACTTACGGGTCCCATAAAATTTTGTTGACATTTGTAAGATTCGGGCATGACATACCCTTCTGCATACCCTTAGATTAAGGACATACCTATATCTATCCATTTTTAATATGTTCATCTTCTTTTAAATGAAAAGCGATTGCGATACGTAAAGATTACGCATTAAAGATTAATAACAAGTGAAAATTTTATTAAAGTAACCGACAATTGTACGGTAGATTAAGTTTAAATGGAGTCTCTCAACACGTGTTTTTGGAACAAGAACTCGCGAGAAACTCCCATTTTTAATATATTTGATTCTCTACTTTGTAATAATACCTACTGAATGAAATACACTGACCTTCGTATACAACATGGCCGACTGCAGTACCTAAGCAAGATGGCGCGCGTCTCGTAACTTTTTTGACAAAACAGGCAATTTCCATTCCACTACTGTAGCGCTCTGCTCCGACGAGATAAAAGTCAGACCTCTATGTTTTGTTAAGGCTAGTCTGTCAGACTCTTACTAAATATTTAAATGTACTTACATATAATCAAGCTCTTTATCCCAAAAGGGGTTGGGCAGAGACAAGGTAACACTTGGTTACACATAAATCCACACCAGCAGTATGGGCAAGCAGTGAAACCGGCTCCGTGGTCTATTGGTTCGTCCACCGGAACTATATCCAGAGGTCTTGGGTCCGATCCCCAGAGTAGGACGAATTTATACCCGGTTTGGTCGACCACCATCTTACGCCGTAACAATAATGTTCATAGCATTATTTTGTTTCGACAGGGTTCCAGGTAAATCTCGCTTCTGCCTTCGGTCTTCTTAGCATCAGGTGAGATGAAGACAAAGAGCTTCTCTGTCAAAAAAAAGGTTGTCAGCCTTTCGGTTACATAAAAGGAGCCAGTAACAACCTTCTGTGGGCCAACAGACAAAAACCATCAACCAGGACTCTTAAGTCATCTCTTCTCTTAAATCATAGCTTTTTTTTGTTTGTTCATCTTAATCTTAAATCATGGCTTTTGTTGTTGTTTTAGACATTCCTTTTTGGGTTTAGTATAACATCAATTTTCATCCTTGAGGTCTTTATTTTTTAATCCTAGCTATCCTTATGTTTAGCCATGTGATGCCGGCAAGATAGAATAGCATCACCTCATATCCTCCAATGGGTGTCGTAGAAGACGACTAATGGATCAGCAAAGGGGTATTGATCACCTTATATTCCGCATTGGGCAAGCGTGGTGGACTACTGCCTAAATCTCCTTCGATGACAAGGAGATGCCTTGTGTCCCATCAGTGGGTCGAATTATAAAGTTTGTAATGATGACGATAATTCTAAGGTTACCCGGAAGGAAAGAGATTGCTCCAAGCGATAAGATCTTGCTTTGTACTGCAATGTGGGGACCGGGAGTATCCAGAGAAACAACGTGTGTTGCTTAAGGAGTATGGTTTATTACTAATCACAAATATACCTTAGCCTAACTTATAACAATATTTTTTTGGGTTATGGGGTCTACATTTTTGAATGCACTGCACGGCACATACAGATGTGGTTCTATGTGTGACAAGATGTTCCCTAAGACTCTGTTCAACCCCTCTTCGGACTGAGCGTGATAGTATGTATGTATTTGGAAAATGTTACTGTTATTTCGAAGGCGCGTTTTGTTTATTTAAATTCGCAAATAGTTAATGCTTACGGACAAAACACAGCCTCATTTAGAATTCACCGCAGCAGCATTATTCCCCCATTATAACAGCCACAAATCAATCAGACACGATGTTGATGTTTGTCAACTTCATGCCGTCCTGCGGATTAGCTGCGGTTCCGTGGCAATACGAAATTACCGATAAATCATTTTAAATCAACAGTAGATTTAAAAAAGCCATTGCAGTTTTTGTTTGACTTTGCAAACTTCGAAGATAAGCATCCTGTTTCTTTGTTTAAGTAAGTGGTTGGCAGACAAAAATTCGGTCTACCTGGTGGTGAGTAGCCACTAGCCTATAGACGTTTGCAACGCTGACGTGGCACTCGCGCTGCCAACCCTAGTCCCTTCCCTACCCCGTGGAGTACTGGCGACCTAACTCTCCAACAGAAACACACCATAAAAATGTAGTGTTATTTGACTGTGATCTTCTATAAGGTGGAGGTACAACCACAGTTCGGGCTGCTCCATATTCGAGGTCTAGTCCGCTAATCCTTGTTTTGGGCTACCACTTAGCCCATGCTACTAGATGACTTTCATCTTCTTCCTTGTTCCCTCACTGCTGCGGATCACGACCATCAGTTTCCACAACGGTCATACGCGGTGTGAACTGCCCAGTGCATACTGTCGCCTATCACTGTCTTCGCTGTGTTAGACCACGTTATAGACGCTATTCCCCGAGCACGTTTGCAACAATTTATCCAATATTAGCTGCTTCTGCTTACAATGCTTTGGACACCGCATAATGTGTCTGAAAAAGCAGAGAGCTGTAGGCACATGACTTTATGATGCACCAAATCTGTCCACTACAACCATCACCGTGTCACCGTAGTAGACGCTTGAAACACTGGCGTGACACTCACTAGTCTGCTTGCCTACCCCGTGGAGCTCTGTCTGGCAACCTTACTCAATAACAGAAAAGTAACTTCACACAAATGTAATGTTGTTAGTGGTGACAACACTATGAGACGAGGGACTGCGCGGGGGGAGAGGCTGATGCGCCGTAGACCCACGTGCCCACACACTTCAATTTTACACGGCCTTGCTCACACGCACAAATTGTCGGGCATCTTATTTTAAACTCGATTTAATTATTATACCAGTTACCTAAATTACAGTACACTTATTTCACATCACAAGTATAGGATCCTATTAAAGGCTCACTATATGGTCCTTCGAGCCGGATTCGAACTAGCAACCTATGGGTTATAGGCTCACTGGTTGTTATATTAGAATGTGGTCTTCTGTAAGGTGGGGTCACTACCCCAGTTCAGATGCTGCAAATTCGATCGGCTGATCCGCTATGCCCTACCTGCCAATGGCTAATCAGGACATTTCCAGGTCTGCATAGCTGAGCAGCATCAGCATCAGCCTTGTAATGCTGGCAGAGTAGAATAGCATCTTCTCCTGTCCTCCAATCGATGTCGTAGAAGGCGACTAATGGATCAGCAAAAGAGTATTAATCACGTTATAATCCGTCTACTAATCTTCATTCGGCAAGCGGTGGTAGACTAAAGACTGCCTAAACCTTTTAACAAGGAGAGGCCTTGTGTCCCAGCAGAGAGTGGGATTATAAAGGCTGTTATGATGGCACCTGTGTACAATAGGCAAAGCTGAAGACCCCATCTGTAGAATGTGTGGTGAGGAGGAAGAAACCATGGAGCACATACTATGTGACTGCGATGCACTAGCCAATAGGCGACTTAAGGTCCTGGGTCTAGGTTACCCTAAACCAGAGGACTTCATAGACCTTATTCCCGCCAACATCGTAAAACTCATACAAAATGTTTTCGATAAGGAAAGGGGAAGCACAAAAGATCCCATATGGTCGAAGTTCTCTGAGACACAGCCTCAGCCCCTTGCATAAGAATAAGAATATGATGATGATGATAGATGAGCAGAGTTAAGTTAGACAATCTCTCTAATTGGCTTGAACAAACATACGATTTTATTCCTCCTTTTTTTCATATTAAATCACAAGGAGCCGTTACGCCACTAACCCTAAACGAATTTAAATCTGATTTTATTAAAAAACCGTCCCCAAAACGCTGAAACTTTTCCAATCTGTAACTGTGACGTGACAGTCGTAGCCTAATGGGTTCTGGGGTCTTAGGCTGGTTACACATCAGGGAAGGAATACCGAATTACCAAACAGTCGCTTCATGGCATAATGTTTATTGTACATCACTCATAATTCATAGTTTCTAAGGTCCCTTAATATGTGGATATATGCATTATAATAGTTATAGATTATTACATATTTATTTTCCGCCCTCCAATGTATATGCATATCATTTAAGTATATACTTTTGATCCCATAAATAACATGGTACATGGTTATGGATTATTCCCATTTGTTGTGTTGTTGTTAATATTATGTGTGTTGTTCTACTACTTGTATTGGTGCGCGCAATAGTAGCTACCCTCTCACTCGAGGTGCTTTTTTTTTTGTTTTCGGGGAGGTCAAATGCATTTACGCATCGTCCCTGCGGGGTGGTGCCAACCGCAGGGGATATGTGGGACTCGAGGTAAAAGCGTTCCCTCCATACCCACTAAACAACCTTACCGGCCTGACCTCCAGTGCGCTATTGCGGGACGGCTCGGGATCTGCACACGTGAGCGCAACTTCACCGAGACCATCCCAACGCTGCCCGTCTAGGCACTCCTTATGCACCAATTGGTGGCCAGCAGCCCACAGGGGCTACCGACTGACGCCAGCCCCTGTGGGCCACTGGCCGACGCCGGCCTTATAGGCCGCCTCCTCACCGACGGCTGCTGGACCTGGCGCGTCCTCCTGACGAGGACACCGGGAGCAGCTATCGAACCGCATCCGGGAGACTTCGGGCGCGGTCGTGACCCTGAGAAGGGCCGTCCGGAACTAGCCGTGGTGGGAAAACAAAAACAACTCGACGATGGCATGTGACTTCGAATGCCATTGACATCAAAAGCCACACACCCGCCGAGAAAGTTTCCCCATCACGTTACCAGGGTCCGCCACGAGTAGGCTTCCGGACGTGGACCCCCTCACTCGAGGTGCCTACGGAAGACCAGCGTCGGGGCGTCCTTTGACACCTCGACACATGCTGAGTATGTGCCTCTTCAGTGAGCCGTTTCAATTGTAAAGTAATTGTTAGTTATTTGTTCATTGAATAAATATTTTTTTCTTTCTTTCTTTCTTGCATAATTTACTTGAACCTGGACTGCTGAGATTTAGGATACTTCAGAAACTCTAGTTGACAAAAAGTTGGTTGTGTCTAGGCACAAAAAAAGTTGGTTGTGTAATATGTCACCGATAAATCAGTTATAGAGCAGATTTAATAGGTTTGTTTCAGTTCTTACAAGATAAGTACCTATTTTTATATTTTTTTTATTACGAGATGGCAAACAAGCTTGTTACCGTCACGTAAAGACACTGTGTTCACGCCATCTGTTATACGAGTACGACGAGAGAAACAGGAGGCGATCAATCGTCGTTCAATCATACATTCATTCCATACCATTCAGAAACTCATCCGTCCATCCATTCGTTTTATATCCATTCACTCTCACCTTTGATTTGAATTCGAATACAACGTACAATATTATAAAGATCTGTAATTTACTATGAATAATTATCCTACAACCTGAATATTCGTTTTAATAAAGAAATCCACTCGAAATAAATACACAAGACTAAGCTATTGAACACACTGCAATATTAAGGGTAAATCACTGAACACTGCAAGTGCGTTGCCATCCTGGGGACTAAGATGATATGCCTTCCATGCCCAGTAATTACACTGGCTACCTTTCGCTTCAATCCAAAACACAGCGAATTGCTTCAATGCAGAAATAAGAAAGGCGGTGGTACCTACGCAGGCGACCCTACATATGGGTCTACCACCTAGTAAATTCACCTAATATCAGCATGATCGACACGAGTAGGTTCAGGGTTTTTTTATGATCAAGCTAGACCGACCTTTGAGGTGGAGTATAATGTAGGTGGTACATTAATAAAATTCCACACTTGAGCGCATTGTATCAGGAAAACGAACCGTTCACCGAAACAATTTCTTCACTTTCGGACTTATTCAGATAATCTCCAGATTACCTACTTAATGTGGACATTAACGTATTCTGCATTCTAACGGTAACATAAATACCAGCTGCAGCGGTTAATCGGTAATTCCCGTTGATGGTAATTAAAACTAATATGGGCTCCTCTCGTGCTCAAGTTTTGAGACGGGACTCGAACCTACGACCTTTCGCTATTCAGTCGAGTGCTCGTCCAACTGTTCTCACAGGACTGACGGACGACGGATTTATTCAAGCCTTTCTGTCTGTCTTTCGTGTCTGATTTCGTCACAACCTGACGTGTGCCTAACAATAGTCCTCAAGAAATGTATAAGTAAAACTGGAAGCCACACTATTTGTCCTTGAAACTTCTTATTTCCTATTTATCTCTTCCTAACTAATAGATCACACAATACAGACAACAGCACGTTGGGTTACCACAAACTGTCAAAATTTCCCAATCGATTATGCACTTTATATTGAATTATCTTAGGTTGAAAATCGTTTGGAGAAATTTGGCAGTTTTGTATAGCCCGACTTTTTTTTTTTTAGTGGAGTCCAAATGCGAAGATAGCTGGTTCGAGAGATACACTGCCGCACTAGCCATCCTTGTCTTGCTGACCTGCAAGGTGCTTCTTCACGCCTCTTTTGAATGACCCAGAATTGTAGGAAGGAGGGAACACGTGTGCTGGCAGTGAATTCCATTTCTTTGTATGTGCGACAAATAAACAGTTGCCAAATTTCTTAGTTCGCGTTGGAATGGTAGCCACAGTTTGTCGGTGACAACGTAGACCAGCACGCGTAGTCCTTAAAAGGAAGGGAGACGGTGGGATAAGGGTGAAAAGTTCCTCAGAGCACTCGCCGTGGTACAGACGGTAGAAAGCGCTCAATGACGCAACATTGCGACGCAATTGGAGAGGCTCAAGATGTTTAGTCACCTCTTCATCGTCGATGATGCGGGCTGCTGAGACGTGCTGTTGACTGTACCTTTTATAATTTTTTCAGTTTTTGCAAATGTGCCACTACAACCTGTGGCGGGTCGGTTAGTGTTAAAATATATAATTCATGATTGAATTAAAAGTCAGCACTAATCAGCGACTAGTGTAATACAAAACTTTAGGGGTTCAAAATTCTTCTGATTTGGAAAATTCTATCCCTAAAATATTTTACATAAAAAGGTGTTTTGGTATCTTCAATTGTTTATTCTGTCATAAATATAAGCAATATTGATTTAAAGATGCATGACAAGATCCTGCTTAAACATAACAGCTATCCTCTCGAACGGTCCTAATGGACGAATAAAAAAAGCTCTTAATAGCCTCAACGAGCCTCTAAAATGGGGCTTTAAAATTAGAGTACAGTTCGCTACATTTATTCGTGGCTATTACAGTAAATTGGTTTGCTTTGAAATGATAGGTCAGAGAAATTAGAAGTGGGGCAAATGGTAATTTCCACTCTTCGCTGGACTTAACAGAGCCTGCGCTTAATAGATTTTACATTTAATACTAGACGGAACAAAACTCCAATCTAAGGTATTTTTTAAGTGTTAAATGTTTTCGAGAATCTGGTGAAGCCTTTTTCTTATTGATAAATAATTTAATTGCTGAATATTATAACTCTTTACAATAACTGCCTTCCCACATTCTACTTGTAATTGTATTAATTAATAGACCTACATAAAACCGAATGTCAAATAAAATTATCAATCATTCATCATGATTGATTTAATTGATGAATTGATTGATGATTGATTTAATTTTATTTGAAAAATGAATGTCTAATAAAATTAAATCTAATAAGCATTGATTTAATTTTATTAGACATTCATTTTTAAATAAATACAAATACATATTAAAAATACCTACAGAAGGTCAATATTTTTTTTAAATAATATAAGTAACTATTTACAATGTCATTCAAAAGAGTGGTGTAGTGCACCACTCTTTATAAAGAATGTCCGTGTTAATACCAAATTCATGTAACTAATAATAATGATATTTCATATTTTTATTTGAGTTTATATTATATTTATATAATATTGTATTAATGTATGTTGATATTGTTGATTAGTGCAGGTAATTACTTGAGCCATCTACCTATCCTGAATCCTATTCATCCTAAGCTGCCTAGAAGAGTTTGTATCACTTATAACAATATGGCACATTGTGCGTTTTCCAATAAAGTAAAAATATTAAAACACATTCAATATAGGTTACATCAGGGTAACATTGACTTTGGTGCCGTTTAAGTACTTTTTTTAAAAAATAAAAATGGCAATTTTTAAAGTCACTGTGATGACTTTTTAATGAAGGAAAATGACATTTTTTGTATTCATGTAATTCACTGAAGTATTAGAATGAGTCATGAAGATGTTTTTCAATATTTTGCCACGACTTGGCCTGCGTCTTGTATATTTTATCCGAATTCAATGTATTGGCATTTTAATGTCAATAAAAACTCTTTTAATTGACTGTACGCCAAGACCTTAAGCCGAAGCTATAAACGTCGGTACTAATCAGCAGCGCGGTCTCCCAGACCGCTAATTATTTACAACTCGCCTCAGATTAAAAACTTCATTAACGGCCTATTAGACCGCTGCACTGTATACAATGTTATTTATTTAACTCTGCAATAAACAGCTAAACGTGTAGTTCTTTTTATTTATAGCTTATAAAATGTGGTAATTACTTGTTTATGGTTGGAAGTTGTGTTGCTTCTGCTGGATAAAAACTTGTTATTTAGCTTCATTTACATGGAAAGTGAGTGTTATAATTGCGAAAATGTGTGCCAGTTTTATGCCTAACTTTTAAGTTATTATATATTAAATACTTAATTATAATTGAGTGCGCGAAACTATTAAATCCTATACATACACATAAAAAAGTAATCATCAAAAAAACGGAGAAATAAAAATCTGAATGTTTTTTGAGGTCGGTCCCACATACAAGTGACAACGTTTATTCACTTCTCCGTTTTTAGTTTAGAAGGCGTTTTTTTTTGGCGGCGGAGTATTAAATCGAAGTCTTTGGTTGTATCTACAACTGAACTAACTAACCTTACAATACTGTGTTACAATACAATACAAATATTCTTTATTGCACACTATAAATAAAAACAAACAGAGCAAATTTACATATAGGACAGTACAAATGCCTTATTGCTAAGCAGCAATCTCTTTCAGGCAACCTGCAGGAAGAGAAATTAACATGAAGTGTTGTACAATAACGGGTGTAAGAATGAGGATTAATTAAAAATGACATTTAAATACAATACTATACAATACCAATTGAAGAAGAACTTGTTATGAAAAACAAAATATAGTAAATTGATAAATATTATTATCTCAATATATATAAATTACGTGTCACGTTGTTTGTCCGCGATGGATTCCTAAACTACTTAATCGATTTTAATCAAATTTGTACACCGTGTGCAGTTTGATCCAACTTGAGAGATAGGATAGTTTTTATCTTGATAAGTAGTCATATTTTTTTTACTGCAGATACAATGTTATAGGTCAGTAGTATGAAATTACCACAGCAACGCGTGGCCGGGACAGTTAGTAAGATAAAACTAAACTAAGAAGAGGCATAAAGACAATGTTATATGTTTCTTTACTATGCTTTTATCACAATAGAATTTACACCGTTATTACAATCGTCATTAAACTCAAAATCGTAGCACAAATGTTTTATGACGTACTAAACAAATTTCCTTTATAGCACAAACTGGAAGAAATTCTTCCAGCTAAAAAGAACTACATCTCTATAAACGTTATAAAGAGAAACGACGAATATTTGTCAGTGGTACAGGCTGGTTATATTTTTGAAGACCTGGTTATAAGTTTAGTGAGCAATGTGATATCCCTACGACTCTGTCAGTATAAAAGGCTAAAGCTGTACTATTGATATAATTAATTTTTAAGTTTTAAAGGACCCTTGTGGACAGAATTTATAAAACCGCCATATTCACAAGAGTGTTTAATTACACTATAAGAATAAATTTTATAATGGAATTTCTATATACCAATTTTCGAATATAATTATTGAGTGATACCAAAACAACACTTAGAGCTGTAGTAAGTAAGTGATCACATCCAAAATACAGCCTTTATATAGCTATAATGATAAATCTGGCATAAAGTGTCGGAAAATACTTAAAGTTCTATAGTAGAGTTTTATATTCTGATCTAACACTCTAAGTTTACGTTGAATCCTTAATACAGATTTAATGCAGCCTACGCTGTAAAATAACTTAAAAATTTGTCATAAAAAGATAAAAGCACCTTTTCACATACTTGTACGTCTTTAAATGAACTCTTAGTTCTAAATGAGCTGATTAATTGGAGTTAAAAACACTTCAGTCCTGCTTGGGCTGGCATTGCAAGTGTCCATAGGCTGTGGTGACCTCTTACCATTCTTGGTTGGCACCAATGTTGTATAAAAAATATTTTCGTGACGATAGTGGATATCCTATTCATATAAATATTTTATTATGGACTATTGAAATGATTTTGAGTGTAACATTTGTTGGCGTTTGCCTTTGATTGTTTACTGAAGGATTGTTACTTTTTGGGTTTGGAGCCCCTTTTATTTTTTATATTCATTTTATTGATTAAACATCGAATCGATTGAGAATCTACTGCACTTTAAGACAGTATTTTACAATTAACATTGAAAACTTAATGCCAATTACAGATTCTCACTTTGTACGTGTGACAGTTCAAGTCGTGAGGTAGATTTGAAATAATATTAAGTTATAATTTCAATTGAATATAAAAAAGAAATAAATTCAAAATACAATACTTATAAAAAAGTGTAGGGGACAGTTATCTAAGGCTCTGCTCAACCCCTCATATGTATCTTTATTATATAAAACTAGCGACACGCCCCGGCTTCGCACGGGTGCAATGCTTATGTAAATATGCATGTATTATACATATAAACCTTCCTCAAGAACCACTCTTATCTATTAAAAAAAAACGCATCAAAATCCGTTGCGTAGTTTTAAAGATCTAAGCATACATAGGGACAGACAGGCGGCGGATAGCGATTTTGTTTTATACTGTGTAGTGAAGAGTTTCCAATGCTTGCGACTGCATTCCGTATTAGTTTTAGGGCCGCACGGAGTTAATTTTTCTCCTTCTCCCACGCATAGGGTCCGCCTCGTCGGGATAAACAGCTCTCTCTCTCTCCCCATACAACTCTTGTAAATCTTCACTTTAATTAAATTAAATTTGAAAGCTAAGTCTTCAAATAATACCTAGATACATACATTCCATCACGCCTGTCTCCCACAGGGGTAAAGGCATACATCATGTAACGGACAAGCCTCTATTAGTAGTTATAATCATATTTATAGTAGGTATAAGCAAATTAATAAATTAGACAATACTGTATGCATATAAAAATCATAATATTAAGTAAATTAACAAGTATGAGGAAAATAATATTTTAAATTCATCTCGATAGTGTAGTAGGCTACGAAATAATATCTGGAAGATTTCACAAAAAAAAAAGACAATAGTTTTACGATAGCGTTCCCATGGAATTCAGTCTCAGGCCAGATTAAATAGAAATGAACCTTAAATTGTTGAACGTAAGGAACGAATGTGCAATGGTTAATATTTTTTTGGGAAAAACCCCGCGTGGTAATTTTTTGTGTGTTTGCTTGAGGTAAGTAGGAATGTGATTAGCAAGTTTCTCTCCTTTTTGACAAGCATTAAGGTTTATAATTGTAGATCATGATGTATGCATACGCTCATAAATGAGGCAAGGGGTGAGGGGGGTTAGGACGATGTGAAAACGGAGCCGTGTGCGCTGAGACAGTCTTGGAAGAAATTTTGAGTGTAGTGGTCGGTGTCAAGGTAGCGGCCAGCATCGGTAAGTCATTTTTTTTACTTTTCACTTTTCTGTTTGTTTCTTGCATAAATTATTAAATGTGTTTTTATTTTGCGGAGAATTAAATATCTTGGTTTCTTTAGTATATTTTAATGTTGAGTAAAATTTCTTGCAATTAATGATTAACTTAAATTTAATTTATTTAAATAGTTCATTAGAAAATTTAGAGAATTACTTTAATTTGATACAAACACGGTTCTTTAAAATTATAGTTTTCATTGAATTAAAATATACTTTTATAAATTCTTTTCAGTTAAATAATATATCTCGTTTAAATAATTTATCACAAATTTTAGAGGATTATTTTAAAGGTTTTATTTGCACATCAGTAACTTTTTTAAAAATAGTTTTCTTCAAATTTAAATTTTCTTTTATTAATTCTTTTTCAATTAAATATTTTTTTATTTTTATTTTTATTTTTTTTTTATTTTTTTTTTAATATTTGCTTGTTAGTGACTGATCTATTTTCAATTCGGTTACGAAATTCAACTAAATTTGAAATGGATCAATTATTGACATTTTATTTCAATTTATCTTTCTTTTCTTGTATTTGTTGTTTATTGTGTTTTATGTTCTGTGTTATTCCAAATATAATACTCATTTATCATTGGGCTTAGATTTAAGGGTGGCGGTATATTTGTTCAGTCCGCGAAATTACTTTGCCTATTCTTTTATTTCAAAGCCACCACGGTTCAAATCTCGTGGAAATTAATACTATTTTGTCTTGTTAGGGATTTATTAGCAAGTCATTTGACATGAATTAGTTTATTGTAATTTATTTCACTTAAATTGTGTAAGAGTAGTGGATTGAAATTCGTATATTTTATAGATATTAAGGCTAGGTATAAATTAATGATTTATTACTCAAAAAGAGGATAACGTAAATCATTACACCAAGGAAAGAACCCATTAGTTATAGTTAATTAGATATTAAGTTATATTATATATATATATTGGGGTATATAACACATACATGACACTGTAAATTTTGTAGCATTTGGATTTATTCAATAGTTCCGAGATGAAATTGTAGAGTAATCTCAAGATTTTAGTTTTAAGTGTTAGGAGAATCTATCCAAATAGCTGAGGTTTTAACCTCTTAGTCACCTTTGCAAAACACATAGGCAACACATTAGTATTAAGATAAAAATGAGTATTATATTGGAAATAAGTTAGTTAAAATTGGGGACACTCAAAAATTAGGTGCTGTACTTTGAAGCGTAGTTTAATTTAAAAAGATATATATATTAAATAGTAATAATAATAAAGCTGTAAAAAAAAAAAAACATTGCAAGTTACAAAAATGTAACTATGGGCTAACAGAGACAGGATTATAAATTTATAAAATAATACTATCTCTGCAAGAAAGATGGCACTTCTTAAATGTTAAGGCTGTTTTTTGTGTTGGAAGCCTATTTTAGTATTTATTTCATTTTATTAAACTTTTCTTTGAAAAGTACAGTTCGCGACTTGCCATTTTGGTTTATTTCGATTTTAAAATTTTGCTCGAAACTATTAAAACACATTTAATGAAGGCTACTTTAGTTTAGCGAAAGGCAAAACTCAAGGGGAATTGAGGGATAGTCTATTTTAAAATATATATGTATATACCGTCAAGTAGCGGCTAAGTAGTCCTTTATTTATTTGTGTGAATAAAAATGGTATGGACAAAAAAAGATAAATCAATTGTGGTTGGGATAGCGTGCCGAGGATAGTTTGGTGTAGATTTAAGTACTAAAAAAAAAACTAATTTCATTTTCTTTCAGCTCTACGTGTAATTTTAAATATTAACTTAGGTTAAGGAAAATTTAGTAATTAGAAGCACCATTCATTAGTGATCCGGTAATCCTTAATACCACTTCATACCATTTCGCGATTAGACTTAGTTATAAGTAAATTATTCGTATACGTTAGGAAAGGTGTTGGGAAATAATTATGCTTCTTACAGATTCAAGGAATTGTTCCCGATGATCCAGATAGATCTGGGGTCTCCATGCTTATGGGTTATTAGGTAGTTAATTTGGGGGGGTGTATTTATCTAGCTATTTTCTTTCAGACATAGCTGGAGACCCAAGATCGAGAAGACTACGTAGGTTTGTGCCTTTTATTTAGGCTAGCTTGGTCTGAAACATTGCAGTTCTATTATTTCATAATTATATTGACAATTTTGTTTGTCATTTGAAAATATACATTAATAAAAATATATATTCGGAACCAAGCAAGTCAGGTCATTTCAAAATTGAGTGATTTTGAGTTTTGTTTTATGACATAGTAAATATATAATTACTCAATTTAAAATGACTATTTGTTTTTATTTTTCTTTTTACTTTAATTGCTTTTCTTTGCTTTGTTTGTTTCGACGTGTCTTTTTCTTTTATGTATTATGTGTTTCTTTTTCGTCTTGTTAGTCCGGATTATTCGATAAATTTCGTAATATGTGATGTTTTGTAGTTTTATGGGCGTATGTGTACCGTCGTGATAAACCAACAAAAGGTTATTCGGTTCAGTTGGTTCACGTTTTGAGTTTATTTCATACCGAACTTTAATATTAATATTTGATTTGGTTTAGGGTGTAGGTAGATAGTATTCGTTACGCGTAAAAGGACAATATTAGGTTAGGATAAATCTAAACGAAATTAAATATAATAAAATATTAATTGTGAATACATTAACCCTGTAATGAAACAAAGTAGAACTTATTAACTTGAATTTTACACCAAAACTTTTATTGAATCTTTACTATTATAATATTGAAATAATCTAAACTATAATTTTAACTCTATACTTGAACCTTTATATCTCAATTTACCTACTGTCAATTCCAGATTATTCTAAAAACTATACTTAAACTATTATTACTCAATTTACCTACTATGAATTTCAGATCATTCGAGAATTTGTTTTATGACTGTGCTTCATGATAGTTAGTTATAAATTCTTTAATATTCTTATGAAGAACAACTTTCAAATAAACTCATATTTCAAGAAATTATAACTATCGAAATTAAACTATGTAATTTTATATTTTCTTTAATAACATTGTAAGTATGGGGACAGTTTGGAGACATTTCGTTATGGATATACACCTGGTTTTAGTTTGGGCATAGGTTAAATAAGTCAGTTTAAATGAACGACTTTGCGTACCAAAATAAAACCAATACTCTACACGCAGCTGAGACTATGACTAAATACACTCCACATGCTCCGAAATTAAGCGAGTGATTGTTTTGTGCGAGTTCTCTGAACGATACATTACGGTGATCGCGACACGATCAGAATGGATCTAATTCAAACAAAAAAACGGAACTATTTAGATTAAGGAAGGGATGTATTGCAACACAAACAATACATTGCGAATAGCGCTGACTGAATTCACAACTCAGTTCCTTTTCAGAATTTAAATATTCTTGGTTGGAATAATTTTCATTCAAACTTAGGATGTCAGAAGTTTGGTGAACTCAATCTTAATCAATTGCAACCTTACATTTTGGTTTAAAATCACACCACATTCACAATCCATGGCAAAGTGTTGGCAAGCGTTTCTATATTTATAATTTAGGTTTTCTTAATGAGGAACTTCCTGTGGTTTTGGAAGGGGGGAGTGGATTGACATTGGCCTTGTCACTCACCGATTGAAGCGAGGGTGGAGCTTCAACTTCCTTATTTATTTTTTATGCAATTACTAAAGAACGTTATTAAATTTCGACGTTATAAGTTCTCTTATGCTGTCCATATTTCATTCTCTATTTTCTAAAAGAATTTTGGTTACTACTACACAACATGGGTACTAGACGATATTGGCCTTAGGAAATTCTTAATTCCTGAAAACAAATTACTTATATTCTGTCTTGTATAATTTATATAGGTATTCATATATTAAAATATCTTGTTTAAAGGGGGGTACAGTTACAATTTGGTGCCGTAGTGACCAGGATAAATATTATTTAAAAAAAAAAAATTTAAGACAGAATATAATATTTACACAGTAGGCTTGAATGGCCTACAATTTGTTGTCCGTGAAATGGAGAGAATTTAGGAGAGTGAAATTAATTGGGCGGCTAAGAGATTCGGGGGTGAGGTTTATGATTAAATTAGTAGCAAATAATGAGTGATAGGAAATTCTGAAATATGTTCTTTTAACTTACTAAATACATATTTTTATAATTAAATAAAGTTGAATTGTCATTGTCAATAAAACGACTTTTACAGATTTAACTCGCGTGTTTGACATATTGTTATTTTTGCTCAACGTTTCAATCGAAATGATCGAATCATCATATTCAGTATTATATTTGTCATGTCTCCTTGGAAGTGGGCAGCTGTTTAGGAAAAAAACAAATAACGTTAATTCATATAAAATGTAGTAATTAGGTTCGCTATGAGTTTAAGAATATTTTGTATTCTATATAGTTTATTCAAATTTGTCCATGGCATGTATAAGTGAACGATGATATATTTTCTCTCTTAACATAAATATTCTTGAATCAGTAAGACCATTATTTTCTTTTACTGTTATATTTTACTTGTAACGATGTATATCAGGAAAAATTTTATTTGGCTGAAATCATCCGTTTTCACCAAACAAAAATTTTGGGGGTGATTGTAACGGACAAGCCTCTAACTCAAACTCAAACTCAAACTCAAACATTTATTGCATCCATGTGGTATTATGGGTGTACAATTAAGGTTTACAGAACCATGACATGACCCTGAGAAGGGCACCGCAACACAATTAGCCAATATTTGGTAACAATATCACTACCTACTCCAAAATTACAATTAATTTGATAAAAAATATTAAATTATTGTCATCATTGCATATACATTATTAATTTAGTAAAAACTATTAAATTATACTCATTATTGCAAAGCACAATTGTAAATATTAGTATTTGAATTAATTAAATTACATTATTATAATATTATTTCTATTGTTATTTAAATTACAATTACTTTGCTAAAAAATATTAAATTATTATTATTATTATTGCACATACATTATTAATTTGACAAAAACTATTAAATTATACTCGTTATTGCACTTCATTTGTAAATATTAATATTAGTATTTGAATTAATTAAATTACATGATCACATTATTTATCATATTATTACAATCATATTATTACTATTACTAATACATTAGAAATAGGATCCAGCTAAAAACAAAGTTTGAATAAAATAAAAAATAAAAATAAAAAATGTCATGGATTATTATTCCTCTGCTTATCACCAAAGAATTCTTGCAGTGAGTAATAGCATTTTTGACAGAGGTAATTGTTAAGACTATTTTTAAATAAATTAATTTTGTTTATTGATTTTATATGCTGAGGGATTAAGTTATAAATTTTTATGGACATATTATGTGGTCCTGTATTAACTATTTGTAGTTTTGATATTTTAGTTGCTAGTTTACATTTTGGTCTTAACCTTTCTGGACGAGAATACTGTGGATATACATCTATGTTCTTTTTCACCATTACACATATTTGTGATATATAGATCGATGTTAGGGTAAGGATGTTATATTTAGTGAAGTATGACCGGCAGCTAGTTAATGAGTCTACATTTGCCAGTATTCTTAAACATTTTTTTTGCAGGATGAATACCTTGTTTGCATTTGTGCTGTTGCCCCAAAGTGTAATGCCGTAACTGATCCAAGCGTGCGCGTATGCGTAGTATGCACACATAGCCGTTTCTATATCCGTTGACTTTTTTAGTTCTGCGAGGGCATATGTAAAACTAGATAATTTACTTATAATTTTATTTACGTGTTCTTTCCAATTTAAATTTGTATCTATATTTATTCCTAAAAGGCAGTAAGAGTTAACAGTTTCTAGATGTGTATTGTTATATTTATAATCTATATTTATTGGGGACTTTTGGTATGGCCTAAACTGCATTAGTTTCGTCTTTTTTATATTAATTTCCAGATTGTGGTCCATTAGCCAGGTAGTTACTGATGTTAAATTTGAATTTAGGAGTTTATGCAGATGTGTAGTATCGGTGCAAGGCAGTACTACGGAAATATCATCTGCGAAAAGAATGCAAGGGACATCCAAATAATTGGGTAAGTCATTAACGTAGATTAAAAATAGCAAGCATCCAAGGACACTACCCTGAGGAATGGAGCGACTCATGAGAATTTTGTCTGATCTAACACATTTTATTAACCCTGTTTGATGATCATAAAACTCCACATCCACATACTGTACCCGTTGTTCCAGATAAGATGCAAACCAACTATGTGACGCCCCTCTAACACCCACGTCATAGAGTTTTCGCAGAAGAATTGGATATAAAACCCTATCATAGGCCTTGCTCATGTCTAATAGTAATCCCACAGCATGTTGCCTATTATTTAATATTTTTAATATTTCGTCGACATATTTACAAACAGCAAGATCGGTAGAGCGTCCTTTACGAAAGCCGTACTGTCTGCAGTTAAATATATTATATTTTTCACAGAAGGAGTATATTCTTTTATACACAATGGTTTCAAAAATTTTCGAAAATGTACTAAGAAGTGCTATTGGGCGATAATTACTACTACAAGCCTTGTCATCTTTTTTGTACATGGGTTTTATAATGCTTATTTTCAACAATGTTGGAACGGTCCCTTGGGTAAGTGACTGGTTTACTAGAAATGTAAGTGGTTCAGCCAGTTCATCAGAGCATGATTTTATTAATTTAGGCGGTATTTCGTCAAAGCCGCAGCTGTTTTTATTCTTTAATTTTTGTATTACAGCGATTATTTCACTACAACTAGTCGGATACAAAAAAACAGAGTTTATAGTAGGAGTAGCAACCGGTCGACCAGTTGAGGGATCAGTGTGCTGTGAAGGCGCCCCTACAGATGAAAAATATGAGTTGAAATGATTAGCGATATTTTTTGGATTATCAGTGGGCATATTATTTATGTTTAATAATAAATTTTGTTTCGATTTTTTTTTTGTTTTATTAGTACGTTCTTTTACTATTTGCCACATGGTTTTTGTGATATTGTCTGATCTTTTCATTTTATTTTTATATGCTATTTTTTTTGAGGTGTAAACTGTTTTTTTTAACATTTTTTCGTACGATTTATAGTATTGTTTTAAAATTTTGTTATCAGAGTGTAGAGTGAGGATTTTTAGAAGTCGTTTATTTTTGCAGGATATTTTTAGACCTTTTGTTAACCAAGTTTTTTGTGTTCTGTTTTTTAAATGAATAATTTTTTTTGGGATAGTGGTATTAAGTAATTGTTGAATTTTTTCATGAAATATATCAAAATTATAATTTACATTTATGTTTTCTTTCATTAAATTGCCCCAGTCAAGTTTTTGCAATTCTAATTTAAAATTATGAATGTTTTTTTCATTAATTAATCTTTTTTCCATGTACATTTTTTTATTATTTTCAGCAATTTGATATGGGAAGGTTATTATGACCCCTTTATGATCTGAAAGCCCATACTCTTTAGTAGTAACATCAAATGGTAAAGCAGAGTTATTTCTGTGAATATTTGAAAATATTAAGTCTATACATGTGGATGAGGTAGGAGTGATTCTGGTTGGTTCCTTATTTTGTTGTATGAAGTTAAAGGTTTTCATAAAGTTTAGCAAATCAAGAGTTGGGTTATCTTGCTCTAAAATATCAGCATTAAAATCCCCCCCAATAATTATATTCTTTTTACTATCTTTCTTTGTTAATAGCTGTAGTAATTTTGTAAGTGATTCATAAAATAATTCTGACATTCTATTTTTGCTAGGCCAATACAAAGTTATTAGTATTAAGTTCAACTTAGATATTTCTATTGCACTTAACTCTATTACAAATTCAATGGAAAGGGAAGATATGTCTTTCCTTTCTTTATAAATTATATTTTCCTTAAGCAGTATGCACACTCCCCCTCCCAACCGGCCGGATCTACAATAGTATGAAGCGAGTTCGAAACCATTTACTTGTATGAGATCAAGTTTATTTTCTGTGATCCAAGTTTCTGTCAAACAGATGGCTTGAATATTGTCATCATTTTGTGACGCGGCTTCCAGAAGGTGTTTCTTATTTTTAAGGCTTTGAATATTTTGAAACCATATACTACAGATGGTGACGAAAATTATTCATAGATTCAGTGGACTTGTTATGATGGTTTGTATATAATTTGGTATTACCTTTTTGTGACATAGTTGTCCTTAGCTGTTGTTCACTGCCACTATTCCTGTAACCATTCAACTGCTCTTGAGATGTATTTAAAAGCGTTTGTTCAGAAGAAGAGCTATGTTTGGTGCCATTTATGTAGTAGTTATAATCATATTTATAGTAGGTATAAGCAAATTAATAAATTAGACAATACTGTATGCATATAAAAATCATAATATTAAGTAAATTAACAAGTATGAGGAAAATAATATTTTAAATTCATCTCGATAGTGTAGTAGGCTACGAAATAATATCTGGAAGATTTCACAAAAAAAAAAGACAATAGTTTTACGATAGCGTTCCCATGGAATTCAGTCTCAGGCCAGATTAAATAGAAATGAACCTTAAATTGTTGAACGTAAGGAACGAATGTGCAATGGTTAATATTTTTTTGGGAAAAACCCCGCGTGGTAATTTTTTGTGTGTTTGCTTGAGGTAAGTAGGAATGTGATTAGCAAGTTTCTCTCCTTTTTGACAAGCATTAAGGTTTATAATTGTAGATCATGATGTATGCATACGCTCATAAATGAGGCAAGGGGTGAGGGGGGTTAGGACGATGTGAAAACGGAGCCGTGTGCGCTGAGACAGTCTTGGAAGAAATTTTGAGTGTAGTGGTCGGTGTCAAGGTAGCGGCCAGCATCGGTAAGTCATTTTTTTTACTTTTCACTTTTCTGTTTGTTTCTTGCATAAATTATTAAATGTGTTTTTATTTTGCGGAGAATTAAATATCTTGGTTTCTTTAGTATATTTTAATGTTGAGTAAAATTTCTTGCAATTAATGATTAACTTAAATTTAATTTATTTAAATAGTTCATTAGAAAATTTAGAGAATTACTTTAATTTGATACAAACACGGTTCTTTAAAATTATAGTTTTCATTGAATTAAAATATACTTTTATAAATTCTTTTCAGTTAAATAATATATCTCGTTTAAATAATTTATCACAAATTTTAGAGGATTATTTTAAAGGTTTTATTTGCACATCAGTAACTTTTTTAAAAATAGTTTTCTTCAAATTTAAATTTTCTTTTATTAATTCTTTTTCAATTAAATATTTTTTTATTTTTATTTTTATTTTTTTTTTATTTTTTTTTTTAATATTTGCTTGTTAGTGACTGATCTATTTTCAATTCGGTTACGAAATTCAACTAAATTTGAAATGGATCAATTATTGACATTTTATTTCAATTTATCTTTCTTTTCTTGTATTTGTTGTTTATTGTGTTTTATGTTCTGTGTTATTCCAAATATAATACTCATTTATCATTGGGCTTAGATTTAAGGGTGGCGGTATATTTGTTCAGTCCGCGAAATTACTTTGCCTATTCTTTTATTTCAAAGCCACCACGGTTCAAATCTCGTGGAAATTAATACTATTTTGTCTTGTTAGGGATTTATTAGCAAGTCATTTGACATGAATTAGTTTATTGTAATTTATTTCACTTAAATTGTGTAAGAGTAGTGGATTGAAATTCGTATATTTTATAGATATTAAGGCTAGGTATAAATTAATGATTTATTACTCAAAAAGAGGATAACGTAAATCATTACACCAAGGAAAGAACCCATTAGTTATAGTTAATTAGATATTAAGTTATATTATATATATATATTGGGGTATATAACACATACATGACACTGTAAATTTTGTAGCATTTGGATTTATTCAATAGTTCCGAGATGAAATTGTAGAGTAATCTCAAGATTTTAGTTTTAAGTGTTAGGAGAATCTATCCAAATAGCTGAGGTTTTAACCTCTTAGTCACCTTTGCAAAACACATAGGCAACACATTAGTATTAAGATAAAAATGAGTATTATATTGGAAATAAGTTAGTTAAAATTGGGGACACTCAAAAATTAGGTGCTGTACTTTGAAGCGTAGTTTAATTTAAAAAGATATATATATTAAATAGTAATAATAATAAAGCTGTAAAAAAAAAAAAACATTGCAAGTTACAAAAATGTAACTATGGGCTAACAGAGACAGGATTATAAATTTATAAAATAATACTATCTCTGCAAGAAAGATGGCACTTCTTAAATGTTAAGGCTGTTTTTTGTGTTGGAAGCCTATTTTAGTATTTATTTCATTTTATTAAACTTTTCTTTGAAAAGTACAGTTCGCGACTTGCCATTTTGGTTTATTTCGATTTTAAAATTTTGCTCGAAACTATTAAAACACATTTAATGAAGGCTACTTTAGTTTAGCGAAAGGCAAAACTCAAGGGGAATTGAGGGATAGTCTATTTTAAAATATATATGTATATACCGTCAAGTAGCGGCTAAGTAGTCCTTTATTTATTTGTGTGAATAAAAATGGTATGGACAAAAAAAGATAAATCAATTGTGGTTGGGATAGCGTGCCGAGGATAGTTTGGTGTAGATTTAAGTACTAAAAAAAAAACTAATTTCATTTTCTTTCAGCTCTACGTGTAATTTTAAATATTAACTTAGGTTAAGGAAAATTTAGTAATTAGAAGCACCATTCATTAGTGATCCGGTAATCCTTAATACCACTTCATACCATTTCGCGATTAGACTTAGTTATAAGTAAATTATTCGTATACGTTAGGAAAGGTGTTGGGAAATAATTATGCTTCTTACAGATTCAAGGAATTGTTCCCGATGATCCAGATAGATCTGGGGTCTCCATGCTTATGGGTTATTAGGTAGTTAATTTGGGGGGGGTGTATTTATCTAGCTATTTTCTTTCAGACATAGCTGGAGACCCAAGATCGAGAAGACTACGTAGGTTTGTGCCTTTTATTTAGGCTAGCTTGGTCTGAAACATTGCAGTTCTATTATTTCATAATTATATTGACAATTTTGTTTGTCATTTGAAAATATACATTAATAAAAATATATATTCGGAACCAAGCAAGTCAGGTCATTTCAAAATTGAGTGATTTTGAGTTTTGTTTTATGACATAGTAAATATATAATTACTCAATTTAAAATGACTATTTGTTTTTATTTTTCTTTTTACTTTAATTGCTTTTCTTTGCTTTGTTTGTTTCGACGTGTCTTTTTCTTTTATGTATTATGTGTTTCTTTTTCGTCTTGTTAGTCCGGATTATTCGATAAATTTCGTAATATGTGATGTTTTGTAGTTTTATGGGCGTATGTGTACCGTCGTGATAAACCAACAAAAGGTTATTCGGTTCAGTTGGTTCACGTTTTGAGTTTATTTCATACCGAACTTTAATATTAATATTTGATTTGGTTTAGGGTGTAGGTAGATAGTATTCGTTACGCGTAAAAGGACAATATTAGGTTAGGATAAATCTAAACGAAATTAAATATAATAAAATATTAATTGTGAATACATTAACCCTGTAATGAAACAAAGTAGAACTTATTAACTTGAATTTTACACCAAAACTTTTATTGAATCTTTACTATTATAATATTGAAATAATCTAAACTATAATTTTAACTCTATACTTGAACCTTTATATCTCAATTTACCTACTGTCAATTCCAGATTATTCTAAAAACTATACTTAAACTATTATTACTCAATTTACCTACTATGAATTTCAGATCATTCGAGAATTTGTTTTATGACTGTGCTTCATGATAGTTAGTTATAAATTCTTTAATATTCTTATGAAGAACAACTTTCAAATAAACTCATATTTCAAGAAATTATAACTATCGAAATTAAACTATGTAATTTTATATTTTCTTTAATAACATTGTAAGTATGGGGACAGTTTGGAGACATTTCGTTATGGATATACACCTGGTTTTAGTTTGGGCATAGGTTAAATAAGTCAGTTTAAATGAACGACTTTGCGTACCAAAATAAAACCAATACTCTACACGCAGCTGAGACTATGACTAAATACACTCCACATGCTCCGAAATTAAGCGAGTGATTGTTTTGTGCGAGTTCTCTGAACGATACATTACGGTGATCGCGACACGATCAGAATGGATCTAATTCAAACAAAAAAACGGAACTATTTAGATTAAGGAAGGGATGTATTGCAACACAAACAATACATTGCGAATAGCGCTGACTGAATTCACAACTCAGTTCCTTTTCAGAATTTAAATATTCTTGGTTGGAATAATTTTCATTCAAACTTAGGATGTCAGAAGTTTGGTGAACTCAATCTTAATCAATTGCAACCTTACATTTTGGTTTAAAATCACACCACATTCACAATCCATGGCAAAGTGTTGGCAAGCGTTTCTATATTTATAATTTAGGTTTTCTTAATGAGGAACTTCCTGTGGTTTTGGAAGGGGGGAGTGGATTGACATTGGCCTTGTCACTCACCGATTGAAGCGAGGGTGGAGCTTCAACTTCCTTATTTATTTTTTATGCAATTACTAAAGAACGTTATTAAATTTCGACGTTATAAGTTCTCTTATGCTGTCCATATTTCATTCTCTATTTTCTAAAAGAATTTTGGTTACTACTACACAACATGGGTACTAGACGATATTGGCCTTAGGAAATTCTTAATTCCTGAAAACAAATTACTTATATTCTGTCTTGTATAATTTATATAGGTATTCATATATTAAAATATCTTGTTTAAAGGGGGGTTCAGTTACAATCACTTCACTCCACTTGCTACGATCCTTCTATATTTCTTTCACTTCATTTCTCTCATCACAGTCTTCAACATGCTCGGCAGTTCCAAGTATTTCGACCTGGCCCTTTTCGTTTTGGATTTAGTCGATAAACCTTCGCCTAGGTCTTCCCGAGTCTTTGTCTTCAAATAAGTCTTCGAAATACAAGGTTTGATTAAAAAGAAACAGCCTGTGTTACCAAGGACCCTTATAAAATGACCGTGCAATGAAATTGGATCGATATTTTTAACTAGACGCCGTAAACGGTCATCACAGGATACACCGTAACTTTTCGGGTATGGTGCAAGCGACAAGCGAAAAATTTTCACCTATTTACTATTTTTTAAGTGGTAAATAATTGTGTTACTTATTTAAAAAATTAACATTACTTTTTTAAATACTTTTGTATGTTTCGAACTTACTTTAACTTCATACTAAGACGATTCGAGCACAAAAAGCTAAAGTAATCTTAATGAATTTTATTTTGTACTAGATTTTGCTCGCGACTTCATCCCCGTGGAATAGTTACTTTGAGCAGCGTTTTAATTTTTGGTACTTATTTTTTTACTAATCATACACATATATCCAATATAGGATTGTAAACATAGATAGATTTGTTCAGACTTTCATTCACTTTTAACCCCTATTTTAAAACCCTGAGGGTAGGATTTCGAGAAATTTAAAATACCTTTCTTTTTTTAAACTGAAAGTTCATATTCCAATTTTTATGGATTTTACCCCCTAAGGGGTTGAATTTTGCAAAATGCCTCTTTCTTAATTTTTCACTGACCGGCCATTTATGTGGATTTTACTTTAAAATGACGGATTTCCATACAAGCTTTCATCCACTAACTCATCTCCACATGTGTCAAAATTTCAAAAATGCTACAATAAATACTTATTTGTTTTGCTTCAAGTGCCTAAATTCAAAGTTTCGTGGTTTTAGCTTCGATAGTGACGAAAAAATACCCTTTCCGAGACATTCCAATTTTAAAGATTATAGGTATACATGATGAATTTTTCAAGTGGGCCTTCAAGGCCAAATCCTTAATTATAAGGAATATCGAAAAATGCTCAAAGAGTCGCGAGCCCGATTTTGATGAAAACAAAAACTGCAGCATTGGATTTTTTAAAAAATAATGATCATCGCTTTGATTATCGCTTCAACCAAGGTGGAACAAGAAATATTTTAATAAAATTTAACATTTTCCATAACTCTCCCGTATATCATTAGTTCCTAGACATCGATCTTTATTAACAACACTATCAAATGGTGTAATAATACAGGCTGTTTTTTTTTCATTTTCAAAATCATTGGGTTCGATTTCTGGCTGGGATTATTAATTTTTCAAAAATCCAATGATGCAGTTTTTGTTTTCATCAAAATCGGGCTCGCGACTCCATTGAGAATTTTTCGGTATTCCTTATAGTTTAGGATTTGGCGCTGAAGGCCCACTTGCGAAATTCACTCTGTATACCTACTTATGTGAGAGTTTAACCTTTTAGAATTAAATCATAAAATCTGATTGAGTTTTCAAACATGTGTGAAAATAAAATGAATGATGAATTTTAATAAAATACGACACTTCTTCCATCAATTCTGTTAATAAAGGTTTATGCAAAATTTGAAGTAGATTGGACCAAGGAATCACGTTGTCCCATACAAAACTAATGTTTTGCTATTTGGGTCTCAAAATTATACATTTATTAAACATTTCTGAATAAAAATGGGTAAAAAGCTTACAACAACTTTTGGACTAGCTAAATTCTAGAGAAAAAACAGTTTTCGCTATCGCTTGCAAATTGAACGCAAGGCTTTTTCCACTAAAAATAACCATGCATCTAAAACACGGCGCAGGTCTAAATGAATTCTTAACATAAACATTTACATTTGAATCTTTTTTATTAGTGCAGGTGGTAAGTCAGGGTCTCTGGTACACTTACTTCAGAGAAAGTATTTACAGCCCAGCATTTATTTTACTTCACATAGCCTGTTATATAATGGTTCACTATCCATAAGCATAAAAATTTCAAGCAATTTCAACAACTTCTGGCAACTTTAGACCTATGGTCTATGGATATACAATCGAAATAACGAAAAAAATTTTTATTCAAATAATCCGATATCTCCAAATCTATTAAGATTTTTTTAAATACCATTTTTATTTTATCTAAAATTAAGATCACGGTTCCTAAGAGAGTTTTTCTCTATCTCTTATAGTTTAGAATTTCCCCATACTGACCCGAAAAAAAAACTAACCGTGTATATAGGTACAAAGAAAAAAAAAGTTCGGGATATCGTGGACGGAGATCCGCAGCAACGTGTCAATTCTTTAGGAGCTCAGCATCACGCAGCATCTGTCGGCCCTAGTAAAGTCGCACATACTGCAGTACTTTGGACACGTCTCTAGGCAGGATAACGACTCCATAGAGCGGTTGGTGGAACAAGGAAAGGTGGGGGGAACGATCGCGCGGCAGGTCGCCTATGCGCTGGACTGACCAATTGAAATCCGCAGTGGGTAGCCGCGTGTCTGAGTCAGACAGTCTGCCAACAGAGAGAGATGGCGGGAGATCGTGCGGAGGGCTGTGTCTGCCTCTACCACCGACGTGAACGCCTCAACGTGACGACGACCGCTCTGCCAAGAGCGAAAGGACAGAGAAGAAGAAAGAGCGGATAAATAATAGAGGTGGTAAAACGTTTTCTCGAGGTTTTCTCCGTTTGGATGCAGCTGGTACTCGCCGTACTACCCCTTAACTTCATCTGGCTATCTACCACCTTCAAAATATGTCGCCATAGCCTTAACAAGATATCTTTATAGTACATATAAGTAGCATTAAAGACCTTAAAAATGACAAAGTAAAAATCAACGTTACCTTTTTTAATATTCTCTTTCGACACAGAAAGCCATCAACAATTATTCATGATATGAATCCGGAATGCCGGATATCCGCAACATCCATCGTCATAAAGGATATAAGTCCTTTGCGCGGCTTAATTTTATTTCGTTCATTAAAAAGTGATTAAATTTTGTCGTATCCAAATTTAACTTGGCGGAGTTTTGGTACAAATTGAAAGGTCAGGCTTAGGCACTAAATAACGAGCGTGCAGAAGGAAACTCTTGTATTGTTTTCAATAAAACATTTAATCATCATATCAGCTGAGGGACGTCCACTGATGGACATAGCCTTTTTTTAACGGACAGATGAAATGCATTTACGCTTCACCCCTGCAATACGACGTAACTACGTGGGTATGTGGGAATTAGAGGTAAAGACGTTTCCCCAGGCATTCGCTTTTCACCGGGAAGCGATTCGGTCCAACCGGTGCATCGTTCAGTCATTTTCGACATAAATACCGGACAGCGGACCGCTGATGAGCTCAAAGCTCCACTGGCCCTGAAAAGTGCCTATATGTGCCTAAAGCTGCAGCCAGAGGTCTCATCTATACGCCACCTCTCAGAGGTTTGCAAGGAGTGACTGACCACCCAGTTCTGTTCAAGGCGGCCCACCATCTTCCAGCGGCTTCCCGCGACACTTACCAGATCGTTGGTCCACCTTGTCAGGGGCCTACTAACGATGCTCATTCGGTACGCTGCCGCCATTCGAGTACTTTCCGCCCCAACGGCCATCAGTGCTCCTCGGAATGTGCCCTGCCTATTGCCACTAAAAACAAGATAAAAGACACTAAAAATACAAGAAAAATAAATAATACATACAAAATATTTCATATACATGTATGCTGACAATTTGAACAGCACTTGATTCATTCGAAAGATCGTGCATTCCTTACGTGGCGTACCTACACACCTTATGCAAATAAGTGCCGCATACCCTACTCGCTAAGCCCAATATGGGTGAGCAAAAATTAAGGTAATTATTTGGTTAAACATAAAGCCATATCTGCTTGTGACATATGAGATACCAATACCAAAACTATGCTGAAATTGATAAGTTTATTTTCACTCCTCATTACTGCATTGCATACTCTACCGCACAGAACATCTCTACCCGATATATCTGTGCACGCGCTTGCACTCAAATCGTCTGCTATTTAGGCCGCCTCCGTGGCCTAGTGATGCTCCGAGTTTGATCCTAAGGGGAGTGTAAATTTGTTATCCTTATGGTGGTAGGACTTTTTTCAAGTCCACTTGGCTAGTTTTTATTTGTTTATTTTTTTATTTATCTAACTACTACCATCTTATCAAAATCCGTCGCCATGGTTCCAGGTGAAGCTTGATTACATCTTCGGCCTTATTAGCTGATCAAGCCCCCTTCAAGATTCAAAAATAAAATAAAAAATGTCAAAATAACGTGGATTTTTTATACCTACCTACTGAAACTGTCTTGCTCTGTCCACTTTCAAATTGGTGCGCTCTAGTGAGCTTTTTATGGTTTGTTTTCGAGATCCTGACTTTCTGATGCAACCATAAATTTAAGCAAACTCCTTTGTTTATGTTCTCATTTCGGCCTATGTATTTGGCGGCAGTCTTTTCTTTGTTTCTGTCACCTCAGAACAACACCGATCAACCTGTCTTTCGTTGGGTTATTAATACTTGCGCGTATATTGGGCCATATGCGAACTTAGGTGTTACTCAAGCGCGTAAACTATGAAACTTGCCTTCTGCTTCCTTGTACTTTGTGCTTAGGGTATATTCTGTCCCGAGATGAAATTTTAAAAGCTTGTCAAGCAAATTACAGATACAGTGTATTACTTTTTTTCTTTAGCTAAATGTTGTGTATTTCTGAGAAACGCGAATAGCTCTAAATTTTTAATGACATCGTAAAAGTTTAAGAATTTAGTACCGCATAAATTAATTAAAGTTTTAATGAATGTTTATGATTAAGTGAATCTTATTTTACATACAATACATTTATAAGTATACAAGATATACTTTTGAAATAAAAGGGATTCGAAAAAGAGTTTAATTTTGTGAAAAATACTTCATAGTCGAGGATGAAGGCTTAAATAAATTTTAAAAACAAAAATAATCCTTTTTCTTTCAATTGCAATATGAAAAGTGTAGTACTTAGTTTTGCAGACCAGTGTATGTTAATATTAAAATCCACTTGTAAGGAGACAAGCGAGGTAGACTTGCAGATGGATAGCTTTAAAATACACATAAAATAAACAAGTATATACGAGTATACAAATAATAGCAAATTGAATGAAATTTTAGGCGAATACTCTTAGCACAACTTGAATTCTCCGTGCGAGCGCCGGGTCCATAGCATGGCAGAGAGGGAGGGAGTCAGTGGTGGCTTAAGGTAGATCTGAACCCAAATGATGAGGCTTCAAAGTTGGCGCCGTTACTACATTGTAGCATTCTGTTTGCGCATTCGCATTCTACTTAACTGTACGAGTAAACTCACTCAGAGTTGTCGTTATCACCCCTCGGTGCTTGGCACTGGGGTACACAGCCGCGGGTAATGTGATTGCCGATGAGTTTCTTCGCACGGTGCTCCACCGAGTCCAGTGCATCTAACTAATATCGAGCAGATCCGTCCTAGCTAGCTACCACAAGGCGGTAAGCTAACACCCTGTCACTCATCAGAACGCTGCCCAGCCGAGCTGGATTCGTTGATTGACCTCTTTCTGGAAGTTGGACTTACCAAGTTGGACTGTTTGTCCCTAGTAAACATAATGGTCGACAACTTCCAGTCTTGAGCTTCCCACCTTTACAGGAGACCTGTCACTATGTGGAGGCATTGCATAGCTGATCGACACTACCAGATGTATATATCTAATAGATTCTCCACAAGAGAGATACAGAAAAATGAACCTAAAATCAACTAGACGAAGAATTGTAATTCTATAGTTACTCTTTGAAGTTCAACACCATAACTGGCCGTATTTAGCATTACGTATCGGGAAATTTGTCCTAATTTTGCAGCCGATTCTAGTTTCAGCTACAGTTTAATATTTCGCGGGACAAAGCAATTTGCAGAGTGTAATTAAACAAAACTTAGCCAATGACGCTGTCGCTATGAGAGAGCCGGTTTTTGATCCTTTTGTGTGTTGGAAACACATAATCTGTTTGTGAACGATAATGTACGAGGAGAGAAAGTACGAGTACAATTCAGTTATACAAGAGAGGAAAATAGGTATACCTTAGATCACTCCGTGTGGGGGTCCAAGTTCGGAAGCCTCCTCGTGGTGGACCCTGGTAACGTGGTGGAAAAACTTTCTCGGCAGGTGTGTGGCTTTTGATGTCAAGTGGCATTCGAAGTCACATGCCATCGTTGAGTTGTTTTTGTTTTCCCACCACGGCTAGTTCCGGACGGCCCTTTTCAGGGCCACGACTGCGCCCGAAGTCCGGTAGGATGGCTGCCAAAATCCAAGATGGGTAAATGCATTTGACCTCCCCGACAAAAACGAAAAAAAAAAGATAGTGATTTTTTTTTTGTGTGTAGTGTGTAGTTAGGTAGTGAGCTTAAGGCGTCACCTCCACGAGCGAGTTCATCGCGACGATGTTAACGACGTGCCACCAAATTCTATATCAAAATATAAGAGTGTCACCACACATTTTATTGTGACTTTTTTAATATAGGTACACTTACTTGTAATGAAATCGACTCACCGGTACGCTTTGGTTCAGAACTCTCTAATCAAAATCTACAATTAGTAAATGATAATTTTTAACTTCGTGGTGTTAAACACGAACCTGAACTTACATTAGACCAGGTTTTACTGTAATAGATTTTATTTTATTGATTTTACAAATTGAAAACCAAATACAGTGAAAAGAGCTGATTTTTTTTGAGAAAATCAGCTGAATTTTAAGGGTCAAAAAATCTTCAAGATTAATCAATTATTCAATAAACAATGATTCAATTAACTCTGAACACTCTGCATAGTCACAGAAATGGCGTATGACGTAAAAATGAGAAACCAGGGTTTCCCAAAAAATGAGTCTATTGTCACCAATACTTCGTTACGTGATATTAAATAAAGCTTTTGAAATATACATTCAAATTATATTTACAGGTTGTGTTTATCTAATCTTATTTTTATATACCGATATATTAAGAATCGAAACCTACGAGGTGAATCAATTTCATTGCACGTAAGTGTAGAATGTAGTTGCACGACGATAACCTCGTCGCGTTTGACTCGCTCGTGGAGGTGGTTCCTTAGACTTAGGTACGTTAATGTTTGGACGCTCCAAATGCGAGTGATTCATCCGCTGTTATCTAGCTTTCTTTAATTTAAAGACTCAATGTAGAGTTTTTAATGATTAAAAACGAATTTAAAAAAAGCTATGAAGCCTAAACTTAATTAAGTAAGCCATAATTTAAAGCAGAATAAAGTTGAAAATACTCTTTAGCCGAAAAGACAATCTTCGCACCACTAATTGAATCAAAATTGTAGGTAGTTATAATAATCTTGGACGTGTTTCAAAATAAAAATTAACTGTGTTTTCGAAAGCCATCAAAAAAGAAAAAGTTAGGGTGAGGGCACATCATTACGTTTGCCATCATCGTGACACAGCACAGTGTCTTGCCCTTGCAGTGCCGCCAACTTCCTAGTTCGTTAAATAAAAATAAAGATTTAAATTAAATAAAAAATAATTTAATTAAATAAAAATATTTTGTTCCAGCTTTTTCTTGGTCAATTCCGAAAAACCTTAATAAGCAATGCCCATCATACTGTTATTTACTTTGCCAGGAATTCATCGTTAAATCTAAGCACCGAAATATTAGACTGCGCTTGTTAATAACAACATATCCATTAACTACCGATACCCGTGAAAAGTAATAATAAAATACTAGTGGGGATTTTATTGATATAGTTTATAATTGAAATATTTTTTTTAAATTAAGACTAGGGGACTAGGAAGCGGGGTTGTTAATCCAGCTGCAGAACTACTAGGATAAAGTAATGATCACGAAGGCAAACTCCGAGCATGGCCCTCTCCCTTAAGTCACCTTGAGCTTTGAGGCCCATTGTAAGCCACGTTTCAGTTTCTTATGTCATCATACACTGCGGCCGATGGGCCGAGATATGCCGCACAAAATTCCCGAAAGCTGCCCAGCCAAGGCGGATTCGTCGATTGACTCTCTTTTTGGAAGTTGGACTGTTAATGAAAAAAACAGCCATGACTTTTTTACTCAGAGAAACACTTTGGGACTATTTTTGGTCAACACTCTAACGCATTTCATAGGTATTTAATAGGTGTTACACTTTAAAAAGATTGGATTAATAGAATAATTTTTGCGTTTACAAACGCGTAAATTTACGTTTTAAAGATATCAATGACTATGGACCCTGTCGGACACAACAGTAATGGACTAGATTCTATTTTAATCTTAAATATGGCTTCGCAATAAGCATTTAGCCAATGTGGAGTAAAAAAAAATATTCTACACAACATTGTACAGTATATTGAATCAACAATGGAGGCTCTCAACACGTGTTTTTAGAACAAGAACTCGAGATAATCTCCAATGGACTAGATTCGCCGCGACGCGGTGTCAAGTGGCGTCCAAGTTGGCAAGTGATCGTATGATGACATGATACGTTCTCATCGCACGATGAATTCAACATAAAAAATTTCTTCAGTGTCTTGATTGAGTTTGTAAGTCATCGCGCAAGCACAGAAATGCGTGTGGCAAAATCGAAGATGTACAACATATGCTGATGGACTATGTGAAGAAAGGGGCCGAAAGGGAATCGCTGTTTGTAGAATTTTAATTAATTATTCGAAACATAGGTTTAATACAAAACATTTTAGCACAACCAAAATCAGAAGTAGCTAAAAAATTGTGCACTCTGGTTAAACTGACCGAACATTGATTTTAAGGTTAAAGTATACTAAATTATATAAATTCTGATAGCTTATATAATACAGATTTCAACAATATAAGTTTTATATATATCTTTCATACAATTTTTCGGAGGAATCGTCATTTTAATAGGACGCGGCGTTATAGAGCGAGACCACCCACGTCGATTTGACAGATGTCCTTAATTACGTCATAAGGCTATCGACAGCGCAGGGGTTATAATAATAATAATAATAATCTTTATTATCAGGTAACAATGACCCATAGATAAATACCTTACGGACTAACATACATATCAACTATTTATAAAATGCATTCACTTATGTATGGACATACCTACATTATGCTTACCTACTAATTAGATTTTTGTTTTTGTTAAAACTATTGTAATATAGCATGAACAGGGCAGAACAAATGGGGCTGACATAACCATGATTAAAAGCCCACAGAAACATTACTTACGTCGCGATCTATTTCCAAAGGACAGCGCGTCACAGTCCGAAATGTGTTCGCGCCTTAACAAAATCAAGTTCTGATCAGGCTCAATCTAACAAGCCTTTAATTCAGTTTGAAGGCGATTTAGGGTCGTTTTCAATTTTCACTTTAATATCGAGATCGTGATAATGCCTTGGGTGGCTTAACTCGATGTCAGATTCCAAGGGACCTCCTCATTATAAGCCAGCAATGGGGTTCGAGACTTCAAATAATAGTAATTAAGAGGAGATTTAAAGACAACATTTCGCTTCTGAATAAGATTCTTGTTTATAGGTAAATATATTTGCAACAGAAGATGATGTAAATACCGTAGACAATCTATCTCTGAATTGTAAAATAGCAACGCTAAATACTTAGATTAAACCCTTTTTTTTGCTTCAATCTAAAGACTGAATACTTATTACATAGCGTGAATACGTTTTTGTCATTTTAAATTGTTTAATTTTAATGGCACTGTCAATATTTACAACTAGCTTCTGCCCCACAACTTCGTCTGCGCATGAATATTATAATAAATTATAGCCTATATGTTATTCTGATGTATGGGCTATATTATTGTAAAGTTTTATTAAAATCCATTTAGTAGTTTTTGCGTGAAAGAGTAGCAATCACACATCCATCCATACAAACTTTTACGTAATATTAGTCATCACAACAGCTCACATAATGTCCCCACAGAGGGGCTCGAACCTACCCCACATTAGGCGCGATCAAGCCTTAGTCAATCACGCTGGCCAAGTGCGGGTTGGTCGACTTCACACACAGCCTAAGATTTTTTTCATGGGTGTGTGCGGGTTTCCTCGCGATGTTTTCCTTCACCGTAAAAGCGTCGATTAAACGTACATATGAATTCAAAGTTTGAAAACACATTGGTACGTGGCGGGGTTCGAACCGGTGCCTCCCGGGTGGGAGACAACGCCCTTACCCACTACGCCACCGACGCTTTTTTATAATCGATCGATATCGACGTAATATTAGTATGATAACTATATTAACACATCCGCTGACAATACGTCGACAGGCGGGAAATTTAAATGATGCATTATGACAGTGCGTCGAGGGACGGGGTACTGCTTTTACGATTTTGAACACTACGTCAGCCGACGATAGTTTTGCGTAGAAGTATTGCGAGTTTTATAGGTAGATTTATATTACTATCTCGCTTCTTACATGTCTCGTTACTTATCATGCGTAAAAACTAAAATGACTGGAATATAGTGTTGCATTAGGATTAAGACCACTTTTAAGTGTCTCTGGATGTAGTCGTCGTATTAGATTAGCAATTAGTTATCTAATGGGGTTAGACGTGAACATCTCTGGACGTAGTGTCGTATTAAAATATGTGTAAGTACGTCAGTGAACGGGTAATAATTTAGTATGGAAAATTTTACTGCCACATTACAGTAACAGGGTATGTGCTTATTGTCAGCGAAAGTGTTAATATTGCAAGCATCTCTCTTGTACAATTTAGACTACACCATCGCTTATCACCAGGCAGATGGAATCATTTATCTACCTAAAAAGGAGAGCGGTCAATAATTATTGGCAATTTCTTATTTCTGCCGTAAAGCACTTCGCTGTGTTTCGGATTGAAGGGAAAGGTAGTCAGTGTAATTACTGGGCATGCAGGGCATATCATCTTAGTCCCCAGGATGGCAAACGCACTTGCGGTGTTAAGTGATTTACATTTAATATTGCAAGTGTCTATAGGCGGCGGTGACCACTTAACATCAGGTGGGCCGCAAGCTTGTTTGCCATCTCGTAACATAAAAAAAATAACACACCTGCAATCACGCTCATAATCGCAAAAGGGTTGCCAGACTCTAGTTAACATTTTACACAAAAAGCCACATCTGGCAGTATGCGCCAGTATCCCCCAAAAAGAGAGACAGCTGCACGCCTGTCACCTGATTATTTCAATTACGACTAAAGTTTTTTAATAGGCAAAAAAGCACATTATTATAAAAGATTAATCTCAAACCCACCGCCAACAAGTCATACTTTCATCGTCTAATCAAATTAATCTGTTGTGATCTCACGTGGGAAACTCTCCGTAAAATATAGTTATCAAACCGTAGAGGAGACACCGTTCGTTTAAACTCTCTAAGCCGACTAAGGGTCAATCAGCCGTTCTAACAAGGGAGATATTAAACCCACATAGCTGAGGGCTCCGTTAGAAAAAGTTAATTAAAAATATAAAATTCTTAGCTTTCATATTCCCTTTTTTTTGTCAGCTCTTGGACTTCAGATCTGATTGTCATTTTTTTATGTTGGGAAACACGTCACGCTAGAGTGGACATTATATTCCACATAACACTGTATGAATAGAATGTAATGTATGAAACGACGTATTACCTCAGACCAATAAAAAAGTATTGGTCTGAGCGTATTACTGAGAAAATACATCATGGTAACTGTCGTGTCAATTGTCAGAGTTGGCGTTGTATTTTGCAGAAACGCTTTGTAGCGTTTACCAATTGATCAAGGTACTCTGGGGTGGCGTCAGAGGGGTTCCCTACGGAAGGCAGGGTCTACCCATTTAAAAGGAAACTGCAGGCCAATCCGTGCTGCCGTAGAAGAGCTGGACAGATAACTTGACGCTTTACCCGTCTCCTTCGTCCTGTCGGTGACCAGCGAGGCCCGGGGCAGGGAAGCCAAAACCTCACATTGCACTCGTCGGGTAGAAGGAAGGTGCTCGCCATAGGTGAGCAAGCATCGACGGGGTCGTGGAAGGTTCCGCAAGGGTACTGGTCCCGTCTGGCAGCGTCACATCCGCGGCCGATGCGTTTTCCTCGACCGATGGCGGGGAATAAATAGCGGCCGTTTAATCTCACGCAAGGTGCAAGGGATAATGATGGGCTTTAGAGGGTAGGCCCTGCCTTCCGTAGAAAAAAATATTATTATTATTCTAGCTATGTCAAAATACGTACATTGGAATTTGAATAATAATTATCTGTTTATGTGTTAGTCTACTCCAGCGAGTCCAGCCCTATGGTAGCTTAATTTTTTGCAATCGTTATGAAGAACGCGGTCCAAATCTCTAAAATGTTATTTTAAGAGATATAACTAGCTATAGTTTTATCAATAAAATCTTGAATTTATTAATTACGATCGTAGCATTAAAAGAATTTGTGTGTGTGGTTTGGGATCGTGACATGATCGACGTTTAATTAAATTTGTGACGGCAGGAGAAAGCGCGGGAAAACAATAACCTACTTTTGAGTTCGAAACAAAAAAGAGATCTGTTTGAAAAATATACCCAATTAAATAGACAATAAAAAAATCTCCTTGACTTTCTCGTATTCCGAAAACGACTCAAAAGTTGGTAGAAACCTTATATTTTGATGTCATACATGCATGTTAAATTTGGTTGCAATAAGTTAAAGCATACTCGAGTTATCGTGCTAACGCACAGACACACACACAGACGTAATTCCAAAAACTGTAATTTTGGACTCAGGGAGGTCCAAAACGTGTAAATCCGTCAAAATCTCGAGGTCG
This sequence comes from Elophila nymphaeata, assembly GCA_955850985.1. NCBI lineage: Eukaryota > Metazoa > Arthropoda > Insecta > Lepidoptera > Crambidae > Elophila > Elophila nymphaeata. Next base: position 14,932,039 of record OY039090.1, on the reverse strand, counting down.
AAACAAACACACATTAACATATATCATAATATTAGTTACTATAATTCAGTTACTTTCAGCCAAAACTAAACTAAAAGAAGCATCTGAATTAAACCAAAACAAAGTCCTCACCAACCGTGCACTCGTAATTCTGTAACAATGTTTTCGTTAAAAGTCGCCGTAAAAAGAAATTTAAATTACACATTAAATTAAAAACTCTTTACCGTTTTTTTTGGGAGGGGTTTTGACGCCGAGAAGCCCGAGAAGGCTCTAATCCGCACTCTCATTTCATTCTTTACATACGAAATTAATTCGCGTTTTAAACGTGTAGCTGAAAAGGGGTATTTAGCTAGAGGGTTTGTACAACTGTGTTAGTATATCTGTGATATTATTTTTATTAACCTTTACCACAGTCTATAGAAGTTCCTGTCTCAAATTTTATTTAATGACAGTGATGATAATTTGATAATATTTGTTAAGTTTAATAACACAATTGTATATGTAAGCAGAGGTAAACTTAAACAAACTATACCCAAACCGACCACTCAATAAAAAATTCTGTTTCACTGGGGCTCGAACTCCGGATATTATACTGGTAAGCAAACTTTTTTTATAAAAAGGTCAAGCAAAGGACTCCATTCCACTTGATGGTAAGCAGAAGTGGAGTCCAAATACGAAGATAGTTGTTGCGAGAGTTAAACCGCTGCGCTAGCCACCCTCGCCTTGCTAAGGTGCTTCTTCACACCTCTTTTGAATGACCCAGGATTGTAGGAAGGAGGGAACACGTGTGCTGGCAGTGAATTCCATTTCTTGATTGTGCGACAAGAAATGAGTTGCCAAATTTCTTACTTTGCGTTGGAATGGTAGCCACAGTTTGTAGGTAACACCGTAGACCAGCACGCGTAGTCCTTAAAGGGAAGGGAGATGGTGAGATTAGGGAAAAAAGCTCCTCAAACATTCTATGGTACAGACGACAGAACGCGCTCAATGACGCAATATCGCGACGCAATTGGAGGCTCAAGATGACGACCTCTTTGTCGCCAATGATTCGGTTCGACCGACTCTGTAACCCATCCAATGCATCCAGCATCAACTACGCCTGCCGCAGCGAAAATCTAGGGTCTCAGTGTGGAAGATCCTTTTGATTTTATTTTGTTTTTTTAAAAAGGTGAAACGAAAGACTTCATTCCGTCTGATGGTAAGCTGAAGTGGAATCCAAACGAGAGATAAACCATCGCGCTAGTCACCCTCGTCTTGCCCACGTATACTCAATCCGTGTTCTATAAAAGATTGTTCATAGAACCACCTTTGTTGTACAAAAAATAGTCGCCTTATTTCTCCAGCTTAAAATAAATTAGTATTGGAAAATAAACTTCCTAAAGGTCACATCCAAACCTTAGCATTCTCAAGTGCGACAGTCTTTTAGTCGAATTTTGTGGACCATACGTCAAGTGGTCGAGCTTAGCGGCTGGCTTTAATTGTTTGGAACCGACGCAGACCGGGCTTAACTTGGAAAAAAAGAAATGAAATGAAATGAAATGAAATGAAAATATTTTATTCTAACACTAATCTAGCACAAAATTGAACACACACAAGCAAGCAATTATACACTAACTTAAATCATTAAAATCCGAAACATTCATAAAATTAAAATAGCGTTTGCGTTAGAACAGGAGACCAGTTCAGCATGTGCCAGACCACTGAGGTCTGACGCTGGTTTTCGACTGGCACCTTTTGTATTTTGACGTAAGATGTCAAACAAGCAACGATACTCCCAGAATATATATTACATAGAATATAAATATAATAATAAATACTAACTTTATAGAATACATGATAGAATACATACAAATAGAGTGACACTTAGAAAGTGTTAAAATGAGAATAAATAAAATATAACCACCAGTGTTGACAGTTTAAAATAATATAACTGCTAAGTATACTATTAAATAAAGGAGAGATTTATATTTATATTACCAAGCTTCCGCTGAGCGCATAGAAGATGCTCTTTTAAACGATCTTTAAAAGTAAAAATAGAACTGGCACTTCTTATGGGCGGCGGAATATTGTTCCATATTTTGGATGCCGCGTAGCGGAAGCTGCCTCTGAAGGAGGCGGATTTGTGTTGATGCGTCGCCAATGGTTGCGAACACAGCCTCCTCTCTCTCTGACTGCCATCACCAACCCAAACGAGTCTATTGTAAAGATACAGTGGCTCTCGAGAATTAATTACACCAAAAAGAAGACATGCCAGATGTAGCTTTCTGCGCGACTTCATTTTCAGAATACCATGCTCATTAAGAAATGGTGTAACATGGCTACGAGGTGGTACTGTGAAACAAAACCGCACGCAAGCATTATGTACCCTTTGTAATAATCGTTCTGTCCGCGAGAGCAAGCGTGGCCCATACACCACATCGCCGTAATTAAGCTTGGACAGAACTAACGCTTCAGTCAGTTGCACACGTAGTTTCTCAGACAAGTGAGGTCGTATTTTATACAGAACTCTGAGACGGAAAAAGCAGTTCCGTACCAATTCAGTCACGTGGCTTTCAAATCTTAAAGCAGTGTCCATGTTAATGCCCAGGTTTCGAGCAGCATTTACTCTTTCAAGCGGCTTTCCCAAAAGTGAAAGATTTAACGTCTCTGGTATAATACTTAATTGTTTTTTTGTACCGAATACCATGTATTTTGTTTTTACCGGATTTAATAACAGACAGTTCTCTTCCGCCCAATCCGTAATACGATTCAAGTCTTCATTTAAGTCTTTCACAGCCAACTCGTAATCTTTTGGCTTGAATGAAATATATACCTGCACATCGTCTGCGTAGATATGATATTTAGTTTTTTTAGACATTTAATTATATCAGCACAATACAAAATAAAAAGAATTGGACCTAAAATGGAGCCTTGTGGCACTCCTCTTGTGACCGGAGAAAGAACCGATGTACAGGAAGTTCCGTCACTTAATTTCAAATTAACTAATTGTTTCCTATTATTCATATAGCTATGAAACCATAAAATACTACGTTGGTCAATACCATAGTAAGACATTTTCGATAAGAGTAAGTTAACATTTATTGAGTCAAAAGCTCGGGAAAAGTCCAATAAAACCAACAGCGTACACATTCCCCTATCTTGCGAAAACAATACGTTATCAGTGACATCGATCAACGCGGTAGTAGTACCGCGGCCACTCCTAAAACCCGACTGTAACATCGGCAGAATTCCGGTTCCTTCCAAGTAATCTGTCAATTGGTTAGTTACCACTCGTTCCAGAATCTTCGAAAGGCATGGCAAGATACTAATAGGCCGAAGGTCTCCTACATCAACCGGGTGTGATTTTTTAGGCAAGGGTCGCACCATAGCAATTTTCCAAATGTCTGGGAAACTAGACGTCAGTATTGAACGATTTATGATATCATTAATAAATTGAAGAGTGTATGGCAAGGTCAAAGTTAACATTTTCAAAGATATGTCATCATAGCCTATACTATTAGATTTAAGTTTAATTATAGCGTTTGATACAACATTAGGGCTGACCGGTACCAGACTAAATGCAGAATCGTGAAATCTGTGAAATTCGTAATACGTCATCAGGGAGATGCTGGCTGCAGTACTACCGGGGACCTCAAGAAAGTGTGCATTTATATTATTTGCATCTGTAAAGTGAGACGGTAAATCTGAAGGTTGTTTAATTGATAAAATATTCTTTAGACTTTTCCACAAGATTCTAGGTTTGTTTAGTTTATTATTAATATTATACCGGAAGTAAGCTGTTTTCTCGTGATAAAGAGAAGTCACCACTAATGATTTTAACTGTTTATAATATTTTTTTTTAGATTCCGATTTAGTTTTACGATAGGTAGCCAATGCATCATCTCTTAACTTCATCATTAATTTTATAGTATCAGTTAACCATGGATAGGCACGCTCCTTTATCAAGACAGTTCTTAGGGGTGCATGTAAGTTGAATAACCATAAAATATCACGATTAAACTCTCCGACCATCTCATTAACTGCACTCGATGATAAATGGCTCCAATTTAACTTAAGTAGATCGTTGTTAAATTTGTCAATACAGATGTTGTTAAAAGCTCGAGACTGAACACTATATGGTTTGCACCTTTCCCGCCTTATATGAAACTCAGAAATAATTACCGAGTGACCATTAATATTTTGGAAGGCTTCAACCGACAAGTGTTTCGCTGTAAGATCGGTACATACGAGGTCTATTAGGGTTTCGCTAGATTCAGTGAAATGAGTGGGAGAAGTAACCAATTGGTTCAGCTTAAGGCAATTGACTACCTCAAGAACCTTTTTAGTTCCTGTATGAGTCGTGTTTAACATATTCACATTAAAGTCACCCAATATCACATAATGATCACAATCTCCCAATGCACTTACAGAGTCAGTAATGGCATCCAAGAAAAGATCCAGATTTGTTCTAGGCGGTCGATAGGCTGTCCCTATAGCAATTTTTTATAAATCCCTTATCCTAGCCATGTTGTAAAGTCAAATGCAGGAGTGACCGAACGATTAGATCGATATGGGGTTCCGTGGTTTAATGTCTTTTTAAAAGGTAAAATTATTCCAATTCAAATTATTTTTGTAAGTAATAGAAAACAAATAGGTATATAAGAATCATTAAAAATGTATACACTAATAGTAGGTGCCGCTCAAGTAAAGCTCGAATCACTAGGAGAAAACTTTCGTATCAATAAAGGAGTTCGCCAAAACTGTTCTCAGCAGTTTTAGATCACATCTTGAGGAAAATGCATTGGAAAGAGTTTGGTATAAGTATCAATGGCTCTTAACTTAATCCTCTTAGATTTGCTGATGATCTGGTGCTCATTTCAGGTAAAGGCGAAGCTTTGCAACACATGTTACAAGAACTAGCTACAAAGAGCAAGGAGGTGGGTTTGACCATAAAAATGTCCAATGACAAACAGAAATGAGCATCCAGTTACGGTGGAGGAAGAGATCATGATGATACATATATCTCAGTCAACTAATCCCTTTCATAGAAAAAAGTGGACCAAAAGGTTGAACCGATAATCATGCATTATCGATCCTCGATTCAACCTCTAGCTTTGTGAAAAAATTCTGATTCCTAAAGGCTATTTTCAATAATAAGCGATACCCCATCACAACTATAAGGAGACTATTTAATATTCTAACTATTTTAACTTACGGAAACCAGACATGGGCTTATACCCACACAAAAATTAACGAACTAGTGACTTGTCAGAGAGCTATGGAGAGGCATATTGGGATACACAATAAAAGACAGAAAAACAGCAACAGACTTAAGGAAAATCACAAAATTAATTGACATATAAACGAAAACTCGTCAGCTGAAATTGACTCTTCCGTCATATGGTCAGGAAACAGACACAAAAATTGACCAAAATTATTAACAGAGTGGACACCTAGATTTAAAAGAAGAAGACAGCGTAAACGATGGTCAGATTATTAACAGAGTGGACACCCAGATTAAAAAAAAAGAAGCAAAATAAGAAGACAGCGAAAACGATGGTCAGATGACATCAAAAACAAAGCTAGCCAGAGAAAGAAAAAACTGGAACATATTGGAGGAGTCTGTGGCTATTTGCTGTAAAACGTAATAAAATACTATAGTCAATCAGTGACGACTCGACATCGCGTGAATTTTACCTGGGATTGAACCCGGAACCTCCGGATCTTATACTGATAGGCTAACCATTAGATAACAGAGGCACTAGGCAGACAAACGGCTGTTCAAATCTTCAATAATCCAGCAAATAAAACTTGTTGTACTGTAAACGAAAGCAACAATAAAATCACGGATGGCCAGTAAAATATGGTAAAATTACGATTATTGTGTTGTTGTGGCCGGAAACGCGTATGTTTTTTAATGGTAGCAAAGCCATATCCGTTAGCGCGCGGAACCCCAATAAAGGGGTAAATAATTTTCGCATTACCCGCTGTTTTCATAAAGCTCACAGTTGATTGTTTTTATTTAATTATAAGGAAAATACGAGATTAATAGCATAGAAAATGTTTTTGAATACTTGCTTTTATTTACGGTATACTTTGATTGTTTGTTTCTTTTGAAATCAGTTTTCTTTTGGGATGGAATGAAATACATTTCTATGCTAAAAACTTGTGTTATTAATACTAGGGGAATTTCTCCCGAGTTCTTGTTGTAAAAACACGTGTTGAGAGACTCCATTTTTAACCTCAATCAACCGTACAATTTTTGTCTAACTTCAATTACATTTTCACTTGACATTGGCAAAATGCGGACGCTTAATGCGATGCGAGGCCATTAATTAAGAATGGAATAGAATTAATACTAGGTAACAGACAAAAATCGTAATAAAATAGACACAAATTGTAATTTACCATAAACATAAATGAATTATTATAAACAACCATGACTCTTAGGCTCGTGTTATAGAACGAGTCTCAAGAATCAACGCCGACTTGAGCGTCGTATGTCTCTATCACTTTGTTCTTGATAGAAAGTGACAAACGATTCTCAAGACATGATTGGTTTCTGAGTGTCACTCTGTAAGGGCCTTAGACCCAAAAGATCCTAATTGATCGGAGTCTATCGTAAGACTATTCATGATAAGAAGAACTGTCTTAACAAAATTTAATGTTATTACAATCCTGGATCAATCAAAATAATCGTAAAGAAGCACCTTGCAGGTCGGCAAGGCGACAGTTGCTACTCCACTTCTGCTTACTGTAATTGGATCATTTGTTAGACCATCATTAAAATAATCATTTCTCCTACCAGGATTCGAACACGGACCTCGTGTGGTGTAGACAGTGCTTCTTATCAACCCACCATGACGACGGTCTCCATAATGAGTTTCATGGCGAAAAATATTGTAAAATTTTTGTTTTCACGACGACTTCAGCCTCTACCTAGCTGTTTTATCACTAACAGTAAGAAATAAAAAATTTAGTGATGTCTAGATTGATAGTAGAAAAAGCTAGATTGAATTAAAACAACAAAACCGTGAACAAAATACGTAGCCCCTAAACCTATATAGGCCATATAGCTGTGTAAACTAAGTAAAAAAAGGTATTGCCTATTAAGTTCACTGCCTATTACCCAGAACGTAATGTTCAATGTTCCTAACTCAAATTTAACGTGCCTAAATACATTCCACTCGAAAACAAAATTCCGACGTAAAATCCTCCTCCGTCTATGTATCACCCAAATCTACTGTTTAGCGTATATTGCGTACATGACTTGGACAAATCCTGAGGAATTTATGAGATCCAGCCTCCGAGTGGGGCCCACTCGCTTAGAAGTAGATAAACAAAAAAGGATTTATCGGTATAATGCCAGATCCCTGCTCTATGAGTTACGACAGGATTTACTCTGTGGAGAGACGGCGATTTGAAAATCGAACGTCAATTTGAGGCGGAGACAAATTTCTTTTTTAGCTGTCTAAAGAGGTTTGAGAAGGGATTTGGATCATGGTATAATGTGGACACTTGATATGCTTGATCTAATCTGGTAAATCTGCTTTTATTAGCTAAGTTATCCGTAATTTATAATTAAATTAGTCAAATTATGATAAGCGTAGCAATTGCCAATCTGGTTTTTAAAAATTTTTTAGCTTTGTATTTCGCTAATTTATACAAATATCATACGACTATAAATTTGACTTGACTAAAGCTTGTTACAGAAAGGGAATTTACATTGCATTAAAACCGCTAAAACGACCAGATCAATAGTTATGGTCGTGCTCTAGGTAACAATCGCAACTAAATACGCGGTTGGTATTCGGATGGGTGAACATTTCAACTCAATTCAATTTCAAAAGATCTTTATTGGTTAAATAACAATAAATGGCACTAATACTAGTGTACTTATAATATCCTAGTAAGTACATAATATGGAAATTCTTTGACGTTTGCCGAGCTCGCAGGCTCATATACATTTCAACTAAAAACTACTTACTACTAGACAGATTTTTAAATAAAAATAAAATATTTCTATAAAAATAAAAGAGTCTTTCTTTTTCTTCCTGCACTGATCCCAGTTTATTTGGGGTCGGTTTAACACGTCACCACACTGCTTTAATTTGGTCATAGTTTTATTGGCTGCCGCATGCCTGACAAAACCTACTTGGGATTGCTGTGGTGCGATTGTCTGCACTGGGCTTAGAATTTCCTACAGTCGGCTTTTGTGACAACCATGGAATGAGAAGAGTGACCAGGAGGCACACCAACTAAAAAGCTTGTGAAACTATTCATCAACAAACGTACGCTCCATGAGTTCGCCAACAGAACTCTGTATCCATTAACTTTTCACTCAAAGAATATTTGGCGCATGAACTCTTTGCCAACAGGTTGAATCGCCCATGCTTACTAAAATAGGCAAATTCGATTAGGTTAGGTTAGATTAAAACTGCGACCAAAATACAACGCGATGTGAGCAAGCGAAGCAAAGTGTGCTGCGGCAGCGGCCGGCAAAGCACCAGAAAAGCGATCGATTGGTACCTGTACTGTTTGGGCAAACAGTTACTGAATAAAAACGTTTGTTGGCGAAACGTTCACTGGTTAAGCGAATAATTCGTGCACCAAACGACTGTTGGTAAACCGTTTTAGACTTAACTTAAACATTAATATTGTTTAATTCTTTCACGTTAACATAAACTAAAGGGTGTAAACTTTTTTTGGGTGTAGTTGGACAGTGTAGTCAACTAAAAAGTGCTCTTCATTTAAAATTATTTATTTAATCAACTATATATCTTTTTACATATTTTATGTGACTAAATACATGATAATATAGCCAGCTCACCCGCTTATTGTTTTCTCCTTGAATAATTCACCACAACACAACTAAAATGGAGCACATTCAGGAGTCACTTTCCGGCCTGAAGAACACTTTCAACACAAGGATGGCGAAATTTGAGGCTGAACTGAAGACACCAGCAGCATCTAGTACCACCACATCTGCTCTTGCTTCGGAGTTTGCCGAGTTCAAGAACTTCATCTTAGAGTCGCTAAGTGGCTTTCAACAACAAATCGAGATCATTGCTAAAAGTGTTGATCGCTTAGAGATGCAAGGACGTCGAAAAATTCTTCTGCTTCATGGCGTACAGGAAATCAAAGCCGAGGTGACATCAAATATTATTGTAAATCTTTTTCAAGATAAGCTGAAGATGCCAGACTTCAACAGCAGTTGCTTGAAGAGGTGCCATAGAATGGGGCGCGCAGCGGATCCTAGTAAGCCACGGCCCATACTTCTTAAGTTTGCAGAGGTGGATGTGCGGGACTCGGTGTGGTTTGCCAAAACCAAACTAAAAGGTACTCCCTTCACATTGTCGGAATTCCTGACCCGATCCCGGCATGAGGCATTTATGGCGGCGCGTGAGCGGTTCGGAGTGAGTAGATGCTGGACCAGAGGAGGCTGTGTCTACGCGCTGGGGACCGACGGGACACGTCACCGGCTACTGACCATTGGTGACGTCAATAACATTGAGCCCGAAAAAACAAGACCAGAAGCTACAGTTTCGAAGGCTCCCACAAAGTCTAGGCGGCCGGCAACGTCGAGAAAGTAAGAATGATCTAGTGCGCAGTCAATTTGTTCTTGCAGTTCCATTTTCACGCAAAATTCTTTATTTCTCGTGGTCGTTTCAAATGGACGGTAGAAAACAGTTTCTTTTTTCTTTGTCTCGTCTTTCTTCCAAAGTCAAAGTCAAAGTCAAAGTCAAAATTACTTTATTCATTTAGGTACAATTTGTACACTTATGAAAGTCAATTTTGATGCCATCGGTTCGAGAGTCTACCAGGAGGCCTTGTTCTGAGAAGAACCGGCAAGAAACTCAACAAGTTTTATCCTCCCTTTACAGTTTTCATAGTATTGATTTGGAAAGAGTCATAATTCACATTGTCAAGTCTTTAATAATTAATCATAATAATATAATAAAATAAAGACTCATAATTAAACTTACAATAAATAAATATATATAAAAAATGTGATTTAAGACATCCTTCCTTACAATATTGTCAATTAGAGAATTGAAATTTTACACATTGATATCTCACTAGATTAAAATGGAGAATCGAGCACATTTGGATGTGTCCACACATTTTTGTCGTCTATATATTCCTGAACTTTATAATACGCTTTCTTCATTAAAATTTGTTTAATGTGAAGCTTAAATTTATGTGATGGAAGTTCAGTTACATGATGTGGGAGTTTATTATATATTTGTATACATTTCCCCATGAATGAGTGACTAGTTTTATGAAGTCTGAAGCTTGGTACAGAAAGTTTATTTCTATATCTTGTGTTTAAATTGTGATAATCACTTTTCTTCAAAAATGTATGTAAATTTTTATGAACATACATAATGTTGTCATATATATATTGGGAAGCAACCGTCAATATATTGATTTCTTTAAATAACTCTCTAAGCGAGTCACGAGGTCTTAGTTTATAAATGGCGCGTACGGCTCTCTTTTGTAATACAAAAATGTCTTGAATATCAGCTGCTGATCCCCACAGCAATATACCATATGACATAACACTATGGAAGTAACTGAAATATACAAGTCTTGCCGTCTCAACATCAGACAGTAATCTAATCTTTTTAACAGCAAAAGCAGCAGAGCTAAGTCTTCCTGATAGGGTAGTAATATGAGGATTCCATTGTAGACGTGAATCTAAAGTTATTCCTAAAAATACTGTTGAGTCAACACATTGTATAATTTCTTCGTTAATTTTAATATTTGTACTGACCTGCTTGACATTTGGTAAGGAAAATTTGATACATTTAGTTTTATTTGAATTTAGTAACAAGTTATTATTAGTAAACCAACACATTACTTTGGAAAGGGCATTATTCACATCGTCAACATTTTCTGTTTGTCTATTTAGTTTGAAAATAAGGGAAGTATCATCTGCAAATAATACCGTCTCACATAAGTTGCTTACATAGTAAGGCAGGTCATTTACATAAATCAAAAAAAGTAACGGACCTAATATCGAACCCTGCGGCACGCCCATGAGCATAGGGGCCCCTGAAGAATTCGCTTTATTTATAACTACTGTTTGTAATCGGTCACTCAGGTATGATTCAATTATTTTTATTGAGTTCATTGAGACGCCATAATGTTGTAATTTGGCCAATAAGGTTTTATGTTCTACACAGTCGAAGGCTTTGGACAAGTCACAAAAGACACCTAGAGCATCTTGTTTGTTTTCCCAAGCATCAAATATATGTTTCATTAACGCAACACCTGCATCTGTCGTATTTCTACCCTTAGTAAAACCAAATTGTCTGTCATGAAACAGTTTATTCAATGTAAAATGAGAAAGCAATTGATTGTAAATAACTTTCTCAAATATTTTACTTAACGCTGGTAAAATGGATATGGGACGAAAATTAGTGGGATCACATTTATCCCCAGACTTAAACAAAGGTATAATTTTACTACATTTCATTAAATCGGGAAAAACCCCATCTTCAATGCATTTATTAAAAATAATCGTTAAATATGGGGAAATTACTTTAATTATTGCTGTTATAACTGTAACCGATAAACCCCATAGATCTTCCGTCTTTTTCTTATTTAAAGATTTAAACGTTTTTATAATGTAATCGTCATTAATTTCATGAAAGTTAAAAGAAATATCACATTTATCAACACTAGATTCTAAAAAGGAAACCGCAAATTCAGTAGATGAATTCAGTTTACTAGTGATTTTCATGGGAATGTCTGAGAAAAAGGCCTCCATAGCATTTGCCACTGCTTCATCCGTTTTTACCATTTTACCATTAATATTAATTTCAAAAGACCTATCTTTAAATGACGTTTTACCAGTTTCTTGGTTTATAATTTTCCAGGTGGTCTTAATTTTATTAGCAGAATTTTTAATTTTATTACTAAGGAAGTTTGCTTTTGCAACATTACAAACCCTTTTAAATATTTTAGAATAATTTCTGACATAATTTATAAATGACTGGTCTGTGGACATAGACTTTTCATAATATAAATCATATAATTTTCTTCTACTAACATATATGCCTGGGGTAGCCCAATCACTAAATTTCTTTTTTGAGTTAAGTGAAACAGTTTTTTGTTTAAATATGCTATTAAATTCTAAATTTATTTGATTAAATAAATTTTTATACATTTTATTTGAATCATCACAATATTGTAAGAAATGAAGTCTATGTTCAATATTATTTTCGAAAATCTTCATGCGACTGTCCGTTATTGGTCTAAAAGTAATTTTTGTTACTAGATTAACATTACGGCGCTCAATAGTGATTTTCTGTCCACTATGATCTGAGTTTACACAGTTGAGTATAGATTTTTCAAGTATATTACAATTACAGAAAATGTTATCCAAGCAAGTAGCTGTAGTAGGGGTGATTCTGGTAGGTTCAAAGAAAGCATAATAAAGATTAAAAGATCTAAATAAATTAATGAACCTATTTGTGTATGGACTTGGTACTAGAATATTTAAATTGAAGTCCCCACAGACAACTATCTTCTTGTTATTGCTACAAATAATATTTAGAACATTTTCCATTGTAGTTTCAAACAGATCATAGTTTCCAGAAGGGGGTCTGTATACACATACAATTATAAATTGCTCAAATTCCACACATGAAATTTCAATAATTCGTTCAATTGAGTGCTTAATCACATCTAAACGTTCTTTATATTTAATATTGTTCTGTAACAAAATTAAGGAACCACCTCTAATGGCAGATTCTCTAGTGAATGCACTTACAATGTTATAACTTTCAATACAATTTAATAACTGAGTTCTTTTTAGCCAATGTTCTGTGAGACATACTACATGTATATTTAGACTCTGTAAGAATAAAGAAATTTCTAGTTCCTTTCCAGATAAGCCTTGAATATTTTGGTGAACTATTTTAAGTGAGCTATTGCCAGAGGTGTCCTCTGTTGTCTTACTAATTAATTTAAATATTGATTTTGTGATGAGCTTATCTGTGCGTCAAAGTTAGTTTGCTCAACAGGAGCAATTGTTATATTATTATAACTAACTTGCTCAAAAGGAGCACTGTCAGAACTACAATGCTGTATAGGGGCATTGTCACACCGTGATGGCCCAATAGAGGCAATGTCAGAATAAGGTTGCTCAATAGGAGCTGTCCGTACAGCCAAATTCTTGGCTGAAGTAGATATAGAAAAGCTTAGCAATTTTGCTAATTGTTTTTTAAAATAATTTGATAGAAAAATTCTATCTCTTGTCAAATAATATTTATTGTTACGATTATTACATGTCAATTTATTAATGTCAAAAACATGTATTTTGTCTTCATAATATGACAAAGTATCTAATTGTATGTTTAATTTATATCTAATTTCATTTTCTGACTGTGGCAAACTATCGCAATAAGGAAATGTAAACATTACAATGCTTTTTACATTTAATTTCAGTAGGTAGTCATAATATTTTAGTAATGATCTTTTGTTTACATTATCCCTATTTCCTATAAATAAAATTAAGTTATCATTATTTTTGAACTTGTATTTTGTAACCTTCTCTATAATATCATCATAACATAAACCTGGCATACAGTAATTTATCACATTTTGCCCCAGCTGATTCATTAATAATAGGCCCAAATCCTTTCCAACTTCATCACTAAATATTACATAATTGTCTTTTATTTTTACTGAGGAACTGTTTTCAATTGTGCTCATAATAGATTGACTGAGTTCCTTTGTAATTATCACTTAGTAGCAATATTTAATAATTCTTTTTCTTTCAACCTCCAAAATAACTTTATTTCTATAGTGCTGTCAAACAAAAACAAACTGTCATTTGTCAAGCTTTTTTTTTTTTTTTTTTGTGCCTTAGGCTGCTCGCAGACGAGATTTCATGTGATACTATTGTATCAAGTGACTGGTATCAGTACTTATTAGTTGTGATGTAATGATATAATTATTTTATTTTATGTTAAAACAACTGGCGGGTGGATAGTAGTTGTAATATTTAACCTTGTTGAAAATTAGTCAAGTTTATTTTAATTTATATATTTATTTATTTGTTTACTTATATATTCTGTATTTTATATATTATGGATAGTGATAGTGATCATAATTGTGATACCGACGACTTTTTATCAGTAAGTAATAACAGTGTCGACAGTTTTGCCAGTATACCAACATTGCATGATGCTCTTGAGGGTCAGTTTTCCGATGTTCCCAGAAATTTTAACGTGGTGCATATAAATGCCCAAAGCATCCCGGCTCACTTTCCAGACCTCCTTGCTAATTTTGACTGTAAGAATATCCATGCTATCCTAGTATCTGAATCCTGGCTTAAGCCTATGCTTCCTTCCAGCTCCTATACCCTTCCTGGCTTTCATCTGTTAAGAAATGACCGCTTGGTGGGCGGCGGTGGAGGTGTTGCAATATATCTTCGAACCCATATTCCTTATTCTATTGTTAGTATTTCTTCACAACCACCGCCGTCTAATGCCGGCGAGCATCTCTTTTTAGAGATAACCCTCCAACGGTCCAAAATCCTATTAGGAGTCTATTATTCTCCCTCTTCTCGCATAGACTTCTTTTCCTCATTAGAAACCATCCTTGAAAACCTTATCCCTTCTTACAGTCATACAATTATTATGGGGGATTTCAATACTTGTCTCCTTAAGAATGATACTCGTTCTCTCTCTCTTCTATCTCTTTTACAGTCTATAAATCTGTTTGCTCCACCATTGAATGCTACCCATCATTTCCCTAATTGCACTCCTTCACTACTAGATCTCATTTTTGTTTCGTCCCTCGACCACGTTGCTCGTCATGGTCAGTTTCCAGCAGATTCCTTTTCATACCATGACGCTATATTCCTATCCTACAAAATTCGTCCACCCAAGGATAAACCCAAAATCCTAAAGCTACGCAATTTTAGTGGCATGGATATTGATGAACTACGCGAAGACGCTAGAAAAATCGACTGGACTTTACTTTTCGCTAGTGTCATAGTTGATGAAAAGATTAACATTTTCAATTCGAACATTACGGATCTTTACGATAAACATGCTCCAAATCGTAATGTTAAAATTAAATATAATCCGTCACCATGGTTGACGCCTGAAATTAAAGAACTAATCGGCAAAAAGGCTGCTGCAAAGTGCAAGTATAAGCGTCGACCTACCAATGATAATTGGGAAAGGTATGTAGCCATTCGCAGTCGCTGTAGTAAGGTGTGTAGAAACGCTCAACGCCACTATTTTCATAGTTCTGTCGAAAACAGTGATCCAGCGAAAGTTTGGAAATTTCTACGTAGCGTGGGGATTGGTAAATCTCGTACGTCTGAGATGTCTAGCATCTCGGACATTAACTCTTTGAACGTACATTTTTCAGCTACGTACATTCTCGATTCCAATCTAAAAACAAGGACTTTAAATAACTTGTCTACTCTTCCATCGCCTGATCACTCTCCATTTCTCTTTAGTCGATTTACGGATTGTGGTGTTAAGAAGAGCATTATGTCTATTACTTCGAATGCAGTGGGTTGTGATACACTGAGCCGTAAAATGATAACTCCTATCCTTGACGAAATACTCCCAGTCCTGTCCCATATCCTTAACTATTCCATAGATTGTGGTATCTTTCCTACAATGTGGAAAGATGCTCATATTGTACCACTACCTAAACAGCGCAATCCTAAATCCTTTTCCGAATACCGTCCCATATCTATCCTTCCATTTTTGTCTAAAGCGTTGGAACGTCTAGTTTACGATCAAATGAACCTATTCCTCTGTAAAAACCATCTTCTTAATCCCTTTCAATCAGGTTTCCGGCCCGGCCATAGCACCACAACTGCACTCATAAAAATTACTGATGATATCCGGCTAGGCATGGAGAACGGCTGCGTTACAATCTTATGTTTACTGGACTTCAGTAACGCTTTTAACACCGTGGATTTTGACTTACTGTTGGGCATACTACGCTCTATTAACATATCTCCAACCGCAATCGACTGGTTTCATAGTTACCTGTTTGGACGCCGTCAGCGTATCTGCTTAGATGATTCATTTTCGTCATGGTGTAGTACATCCGCGGGTGTTCCACAGGGTGGCGTGTTATCTCCTTTACTTTTCGCAATTTTTATAAATTCTATTTCTAACCTCAACTTGTCTTCATCATACCACCTTTATGCAGATGACTTGCAAATATACTTTCAGACATCCATAGAACAATTGACTGAAGCTGTGCACACTGTTAACAGGGACTTAGCCAGTATATGCGACTGGAGCAATTCACATGGTTTAAAAGTTAACCCAGCGAAGTCTCAGGTAATACTTATTGGTAGTCAGAGATTGACATCAAAAATAGACTGGACTGAGGTGCCCCAAATAGAGTTTGATGGAACTCATATTCCATTTAGCCAGTCTGTTAAGAATTTGGGACTTCACATTAATACTAGCTTATCATGGGGTCCTCATTTACAACAAGTTAGTAGCAAACTGTTCGCGTCGGTAGGTTCTCTCCGGAGAATTCGTAATTTCCTTCCCACTGCTACTAAAGTTGCGTTAGCTCAATCCCTTCTCCTTCCTATCCTTGATTACGTCGACTCCAGTTATCCTGACCTTACCGAAGAGCAACTAAATAAACTTGAGCGCCTTCAAAATGTCTGTATTCGATTCATATATGGCTTACGCAAATATGATCATGTCTCCGAATTTCGCGTCAAGCTCAAGTGGTTGCCAATCCGCCTTCGCCGGGATGCCCATATCCTTTCCTTACTTTATACTATACTTTTTTACCCAAACACTCCACCCTACCTCAAAGACCGTTTTAAATATCTGCACGACACTCACGCCCGCGTTCTGAGATCATCGGAAAATCTGAGTTTGGCGACACCAATGCACTTCACTAAATTTTACAACAAATCCTTTACCGTGCAGGCTACTCGGCTGTGGAATGCATTACCTGTCGAAATAAGACGAGCACAATCCGTGAATACGTTTAAAAAACTGGTAAAGGAACACTATTTGTCGCTATAACTATTTTATGTAGGTATATATGTACGTATTATATAATATGTAATATTGTATGTATGTAGTTTGTAATGTATGTATGTTTTGTATGTATTTATAATATAGGTATGTATGTATTAGTACTTTTATATAGTGTATTAGTATTTATGTTTATACATTAAATTGTCAGTAGGTTGCTACATCGCCATCTTCCCATTTTATTTTAAGTAAAATTCCTATCCATCCTAAGGTTGCCTGGAAGAGATCGCTTTTAGCGATAAGGCCGCCCATTGTGCATTATAGTTAAAATGTTATAAAATGTACTATCTTTATGTCGATGTGCAATAAAGTTTATTTCTATTCTATTCTATTCTAAAGGGGTAAGATGCGGTAATAGCATATAAAAGTGTTTTATCAACCCATGCAGCGAGTTAAGACAATAATAAAGCGTTTTTAAACATTAAACTAGGTGGTCGGACAATGTTTCACCGCTGGGAACTGACAGCTGCGGTTCACTAAGCGCTTCACTTGTGAAAAATAATAGTTCCGTTTGAAGACTTCATGTTGAGCTTTCGTTTCGTAGCGGAACTCTGAGAAATGCAGACATCTTTTGTTGGAACTTGCGTCACTCTTTTGAAACAACTTAAGAGTATTATTTCGTCACCTTTTTACGCCGTACCAACATAAATCGAACCTCTACAAAAATCCTGAGAATTGTCTCCTATCGACAAGGCCTCCTCTGTACCTAATAAGTGTCTAGACAACTGACCAATCTGTTTAAAGAATATTTATTTCTCATTAAAAATCATACAGTCACTTACATGAGACAGTTCGGTAGTTAACACAGTAATATTCAAATTCATTCAAATGTTCTTCGGAATCATTCCTCAAGCAAATCCGTGTTGGATTCTATTTCTAGCCTAAGATCCTAAAAAAGCGTACTCAGAAAAGTGTCCCAAGAATACTTCGCAAACTGCCTTAAGAGCACCACACAACGCACGCGCGTCCAATGTGCGTTGCTCTGCAGAGACGCGGTGCGCCGCGGTTTATCGGCAATGCTTGCTGACACTTCGTTAGTACCTGTGTTAGTACTACCGACGCGGCGCGGCACCTGGCAACCGCACCGCGCCATAAAATAAATAAAATAAATCCGTAAGTATTCTTAACCGTGTGATGCGTAGAGTAGAATAGCATCACCCAATATCCTCCAATGGCTGTCGTAGAAGACGACTAATGGATCAGCAAAGGAGTATAATCACCTAATACTCCGTCCACGAATCCGCATTGGGCAAGCGTGGTGGACTACTGCCTTAACCTCCTTTGATGATAAGGGGGCCTTGTATCCCAGCTATGGGTCGAGTTATAAAGGCTGTAATGATGATGATGAGTACACTGATGGAATCTTGTATGTTGAATATCATCACAGAGGAATTTCTTACTCTGTGATCTCATCGCGCGATGAGAACGCATTGTGTCATAGTACGATCGTTGCCAGTTAGGACGACGACGTCTAAAGATGTTCTTAACACTTAATTGTGTTATATTACGAGAAACGCCGACGAGTGGAGTGCTCAGTGTCATGCCTATACATCAAGCGGTCAAATGTTTGTATGATGAACACGAATATTTGTTGACGAGTCATGGTTGACAAAATATTTTGTTTATAAAAAATATATAATTTAATATTTTTAATAAAATTTGTCCGTTATCTATTATCCATAATACAAATTCTCAATGATTTACGCTAAACAATTGGTGTGAGCGTAGAAATATATATTGTGATAAAATATTGTGAGATATTGAGTATTGTACTGTCAAATAGAGCGTCACTGGACTTCGGAGCTAGCAAAGGGCCTAGTGGGCCTAGCCAACTGATCAATCAATTGCGTTGAACGTCTAACGAAAAGAATATAATGTATGAAACTGACGTATTACTGTGAAAGCTCCATGGCGACCGTTTGTGTCAAATGTATGAGTGGAAGTCCAAAATTGTCATTTCGTTCGATAGACACGTTGTATCCTGTTGTATCGTTTGCCACGGGTAATTCATCAACTCGTCCCACATACCTACGGCCCATTTGGGACGAGTTGAACAAAATCAAAATAAATAATATTTTCGTTGTGCAACTCGTCCCATTTCAATATTACATTGAGGAAAGATACAATTAGTAGCAAAAGTGTTAGCGTGGAAAAAATAAAAACGGGTTTGTTAGAAAACCTTTCATGATCACAACCATACTTATTATAAAAATTCATAAAATTTTAAATTATTTAAGAATAAAAAATATAAACGGAAAAGTTTAGTTTTAGTTCTAATAGGTAATTTTTAGGAGTTGTTATGAGTAGGTACATTCGATATAACTAAAATCACGTTTCTAAAATCAGTCGTACAATTTATTTAAAAATAACAAATTCTACTTGTTTAATTTCCGACTGTCATAGATGATAGAATAATTAACAATAAAAAAATCAACAATTGTGAAAGATACATTTCACAACTACAACTAACAGTATAAGTCTTTCTAAGATATACTTTATTTTCTACATAGTAATGTAATTTAAAATTGAAAATAATTATTAAAAGTTGCTAAGATTTATAATATTTTTTTGTACAGCAGTCTTACTACATAATTAACCTTAAAATGACAAACTTTTTCTTCTTTTAAATTAATGGCGAACGCAGATCATGCATTGCGCCAATATCAAGTGAAAATGTACAGTCAACAGCACGTCGGGCTATACAAAACTGTCAAAATTCTCCAAACGATTTTCAACCTAAGACTATTCAATATAAAGTGCATAATCGATTGGGAAAATTTGACAGATTGTGGTAACCCAACGTGCTGTTGTCTGTACATGCATAAAGTAACCGACAATTGTACGATAGATTTTGTTTAAGATGGAGTCTCTCAACATGTGTTTTTGCGACAAGAACTCTCGGGAGAAACTCCTAAAATGACAATAATTCTACACATATTTCTACAGTAATTTCAGAATTCCCGAGATCTTTTAATATTTCCACAATAAATTAACAATTTCTTGGGTTTCTCTCTTGAAAAAATGCTTTTTCAGGAAGCCACTCTCATCTCAACAAAGTAATTGCTGAATTTCGGAACCTATCCTTTGCTAGGACTACGAGACATAATATGCAGGAAACCATCGGCCATTGAATAACGAGGTAGATGTGCTAAAGCAGTACATTTTCGTATATGTTTTTCACGAACTGCAATTTATCTATTCCAATTTTTTTTCCTTTTCTCCACAATCTTTTTACTTCAAAAGTAACCGACATAACCATTGTTTAATTTCGTCAACTGAAACCCATAAATCTTTACCTTGGTCATAGGTAGATAATAGGTACCTAAATAATAACTAAACCTGGATTGCCAACTCCCTTATACTAATAAATGTAGTTGTATGATAAATAATTTGTTGAGTTATTCATCTATGCTTTAGTATACCTTCTGAAAATAGTTAAATAATATCGTGTGTGTATTAAATTAAAAAACAATTATATTGATTATTTTAATTTAAAAAAATATACTTAGTCTTTCTATGACAAAAAAAAAACAATCTAAAAAGATATATTTTATGTGGGTATTTTCGTACTCACTGTACAATGTGTTGATAAAGGTTAAATTTCTATACAGAAATTAGCTTGGGACGAATTGCAGAACAGATTTTTTATTATTTTTGGTTTTCTTCAACTCGTCCCAAATGGGCCGTAGGTATGTGGGACCAGATGACGAATTACCCTTTGCCACTTGTGTATGCAACATTCTGATGACGCGGCGTTATGTGTTTTTTCAATGTTTCATGCATGTATAATGTAAGTTTGTCGGTACGTTGTGTTTTACAGACTTTAATAGAAGCCTTCATAGCGAAAGCAGTAGCTATTTCGAACACCGCACATCTCGTATATTCCCGTCTTAGTGACACATATTCCCACGCAATGTCGTTCATGAATTTAGAGCTTCTAATCTCTTCGACTTAAAGTTATTCAACTTAATATTCAGGGCCTTAATCAGGGGGTTAGAAGTTATCTAAAACAAACTTAGTTCCTAAACGTTCTGTTACATTGGATTAATTATTTTTGCTAAGGTTAAATATATTCTCGAAGTTTCCAAATGCCGTATTGATAGCGTATAGAGGACATCGCAGCCACGTAATCTTAGATGTGCACTGAAAATTATAAGTTTACTTATAAATATAGAATGATACGAATAACTGTAAAGAAAAGACAAATGCGATTTCCGAAACCTATTATCAAAAGTTCTTTTGCACGACGATTCTATAATTACCTTGCTCCGAAAATGTATCATCATCATCATCAACAGCTCATATAATGTCCCCACCGAGGGGCTCGAGCCTACCCCACATTAGGTGCGATTAGGCCTTAGTCAACCACGCTGGTCAAGTGTGGTTTGGTCGACTTCACACACAACCTAAGAATTTCTTCATAGGTGTGTACAGGTTTCCTCACGATGTTTTCCTTCACCGTAAAAGCGTTGATTAAACGTACATATGAATTCAAAATTTGAAAACACATTGGTACGTGGCGGGGATCAAACCAGTGCCTCCCGGGTGGGAGACGACGCTCTTACGCACTACGCCACCGACGTTTTTTTTATACTACTTATATTATAATTAAGAATCGAAATAACTATTAAAGAAAACAGCCTTATAATCTAGTAAATAGCTGTGGGTACGAGTATTATATGATCTTAATTACTTTGACAGCCCGAAAAGCCGTAGTGGCATCGAACAGAAAACAGACAGGTGTGGGAACTAGCAGATGTGTCACGTCGTGTTTTTTTATTTATATGCTGCGAAGTATACTAATGATGGGTATTGTTTATCGATAGTCGATAAAGTCCCTAAACACAGAAACTCAGAAACAAAGTAGTTTTATAACATACGCGCCGCCGTGGTGGAGTGGTCAGTAACGATGTCTACACATCCGGCGGTCTGGGTTCGAGTCCTGGTAGTGGCAAATGTTAGTGTGATGAACACGAGCATTTGTCATGAGTCATGGTTGTTTATATATTTATTTAAGTTTATTTATAAAAATATCTAGATTATTATGTATATTTGTCCGTTATCTTACTAGATAACGGACAAATCACATCAATTAACTAGTCCAAATTAAGTATCTTTAAGAACTTGTGTTATGGATACTTCCATAACACAAGTTCTTATAGATACTTAATTTGGGCTAGATAATTGGTGTGAGTGTAGAAATATATTATTATTATATATATTAGGTTGGGGAAAAAGTCTTTTCGCATTATAGTATGTATAAACTTGTAATAAAATCTCTTTGACTATACTATTTGTATCTGGCTGGTTTTGGTATCATTGAAAGTTTAAATTTTAAAGAACATAATTCCAAATTAAAAATTAGGAAAATGTGTGATTTTCATTTGTTTTTCGTACCGCCAAGATGAGTGAATCTAATGAAGAAATTCGATACATTTTAAAATTTTACTACAAAAAAGGTAAAAATGCAACGCAAGCCGCGAAAAAAATTTGCGATGTTTATGGACATAGTGCAGTGTCTGTGAGAGTAGCACAAATTTGGTTTAAGCGTTTTCAATCCGGAAATTTTGATGTCAAACATGCACGTCGCTCTGGTCGCCCTATTACAGATAAAATGGATGCCATTTTTGAAAAAGTGGAGCAATATCGGCATGTCAGTAGTTACGACGTAGCTGAAGAACTGGGAATTGACCACAAAACAGTTTTGGCGCATTTGAAAAAAACTGGGTACACAAAAAAACTCGACATTTGGGTACCTCACGAGCTCACTGAAAGAAACCTAATGAACCGTGTACTCATTTGTGATTCTTTATTACGACGTAATGAAACCGAACCATTTTTGAAGAAGCTGATAACTGGTGATGAAAAGTGGATCACGTACGACAAGAACGTGCGAAAAAGGTCGTGGTCAAAGCCCGGTCAGGCTTCACAGACTGTGGCGAAACCCGGGTTAACTCGCAACAAGGTGATGCTGTGTGTGTGGTGGGATTGGAAGGGCATTATTCATTATGAGCTGTTACCACCAGGCAGGACCATCGATTCTGAACTCTACTGCGAACAACTGATGAGATTAAAGCAAGAAGTTGAGAGAAAGCGGCCGGAATTAATCAACAGAAGGGATGTGGTTTTTCATCATGATAACGCTAGACCTCACACATCTTTATCCACTCAGCAAAAATTAAGAGAGTTTGGCTGGGAGGTGTTAATGCATCCGCCGTATAGTCCTGACCTTGCACCTTCAGATTTCCACCTGTTTCGGTCTCTTCAGAATTCTTTAGGCAGTGTCAGGTTAACATCACGAGAGGACTGCCAAAACCACTTGTCGCGGTATTTTGACCAGAAGTCCCAAAATTTCTATAGCAATGGGATCATGTCCCTACCTACAAGATGGCAAAAAGTTATCGAACAAAATGGTACCTACATACTTTAGTTAAATGTAAATAAACTATATTAAAATTTTTTTTGAATTTTCTTAAAAAATGCGAAGAAACTTTTTCCCCAACCTATTATATTATTATTATACATACATTAAGTCACGCCTTTTCCCTACAGGGATAAGCAGAGATCACTTGTGTTCACTTGCTACGATCACTCATACATGTTCGGCGGTTTCGAGCAGGTCAAAAGGACCTGGACTGTTTTACACCACAAGTGGTTCAGTAGCGTGTCGTGCAATACAGCAATGGATATGTAATTCACTCAGTGATGATCGCTTTCAACTGTCAAATAAAGTTATCGAATAGGCCTACAGGACAGATGTCACACACAAATGCGTTGTCCACACATATCCGAGCTCCCGTCTCTGACGGAACACGGCAGGGGCGTTGAGACAATCGGTTACATACGATTTTTACGTTCACACATCTCCGTATCAGGGGCATCCGGATCGTCAGTTTCCCGGAGCACGTTCATTCTGTCAGTGCTATCCGGTTTTTATCTACAGTCGTTTCCATGATTATTTTGACACACCTACGAAGATTTGTTATTTTGAAGATGCGTACAAATTGCAAAGTTTTCCACTAATTTGCATTAATAAAGTTTTTTTTGAATGAAGCCGATTACTAAGGAGTTGACACTGACACCGATTTCCCTGATATGTGTGAACACGGGTGACAGATAGCACGTCCCTGACGGGAACACTAAAATGGACAAATTGGAACTCCCTGACACGGAAATGTGTGGACAGCCCTTAAATCATCTCAGCATTCGGGGCCAAAAATGGCGGAAATTATATTTTATTTCTGACTATCAATATTATAAAGACGACCCCATCACTACCTTGTATCAAAATAAAAAAAATCTCTTGAGTGGTTAGGTATCAGTTACTAAGGAAAATGAAAGTTTCAAACTCTACTGAATATTACATACGAGTACGTTTTCAATCATTCATAATGTCTGCGAGATTTTCAAATATATATTATTTGAGTTCGTGACTTCAAGAAATTCCATTATTTAGTTTTCAATAACTATAATGGAAAGGAGTGAATAAGTAAGCTTTATTGTACACCACAGATTTAATAATACAAGGAGATAGGCCAAGCCGGCGTTTAAATTGCGACAAGTGTATGCCCTGTGGGCATACATTTCCGCCACTTCGCCTTCCGATAAAGTCAAGTGAATACGTAACACAGCGATTTGACTGATCTCCTTTGCTGCTGTGCTTAACTTTCATCGCTTCGCAGTCCTTAAGACGCGCGCAATGAATAGTGTATATTTCGTCATGCTTAACGAGAACCATGTTATGTAGTACGGCCGCTGATCGCGACACTCGGTCTTCCTATGAACTCGGCGATTCGACCGATCTCTGTAGATTGATATATCTGTGTTGTACACACTATAATAAAAAGGTATAAAGTGAATGAAATATTATAAATCCTTTATTGCACACATAAAATAGTTATAAACTATACGAAAAAAGACGTGTACAAAGGTGAGCTTATCTCTAAAAGAAATCTCTTCCAGCCAACCCTAGCATTAGTGAGTAAATTCACAAGCGGGATATAGTGTACAAGTAAATGATTACACAAAAGCATATAACATATCTAATTAAAAGATACATACATATATACAACTCATACATACATACAATACATTATCTCATACATATATAAAAAAATATACTATACTCATGACAATGTTCAGAAGTAGTGCTCTTTAAACTTATGTTTGAAAGAATTGACCGATGGACTCTCTCTTATCTCCACTGGAAGTTGATTCCACAACTGGATAGCAGTCACAGTGAATGATCTCGCAAAAATTTTTGATTTGGAAGCAGGTCGGAGTAAGGTTTGGGTAACACAAGCACGCTTGGGCCGAGAACTGGACGGAATGTGGTTGAAACGGGAACGCAAGTAATCTGGATGGAGGATACATGTGAGGGTCGTAGGAAGTAGAATCAAGTGGTTCTCCTACCCCTATAGGACAAAGGCGTAACCACAGATATATCAATCTAAGGAGATCGGTCGTATAGCCGAGTTCATAGGAAGACCGATTGTCGCTATCAGCGGCCGTACTACATAACATGGTTCTAGTTGAGCATGCCGTAATATACACTATTCATTGCGCGCGTCTTAAGGACTGCAAAGCGATGAAAGTTAAGCACAGCCGCAAAAGAGATCGGTCGAATCGCCGAGTTACGTATTCACTTGACTTTATCGGAAGGCGATGTGGCGGCAATGTATGCCCAGAGGGCATACACTTGTCATAAGTTAAACGCCGGCTTGGTCTATCTCCTTGTATTATTAAATCTGTGGGCGTAAAGCTATGAATGTACCGATGTACACCGATTTGCAAAAAAATGGGCATCTATATTGATACAAACTACCTTACTTTGACTATATACTAATTTTATTTTTGCGTTTACAAACGCGTAAATATTAATACTAGACTTTGTCTAGGTCACAGATTAAGAAGGTGCAGTTTTGATTTAATGATTGTGTACGGGGGAAACGAACATATTTTTAATGAGTCATGAATGATTCCAACAAAACCTTCATTTCCGAATAGAAGCTATAGACTGTGCTACCGCTGTACACAGAAAGTGGTTCTATCTATGTTCTGTGGAAGCTACTAAATACAAAATCCAAATTGTACCACGTTTCAAACTTAGAAAAAAACTTGATCAATTAAAGCTCTCATATTAATAATCCCCCAAAAGACACTAGCGAGAGATCCGTCGATACGGAGCAGAAATATTCCGAGCGGGGATTGTCTGTTCGATAGACATGCGACATTCTGACGCCAGCGACGGGGTACACTCGCGCACACAACTCATTTCCGTAGTTGATGTGAGTGAGAAATCCCAAACTTTAGTTCTAGCTAAGCTTTAGTTCGTCCTGCATCCAAGTTTTTATGGCAAATCAATCACTGTGGCTACACTATTATGGAATAAATTGCCATTGGGGACATTAGAGAGAGTTCTTCAATCACTTCTTTCAAACATAAATTAAAAGAGCACTAATCTCTCAAATTCGCCCTTGATAAATGTATTTTCATTCATTCATCAATAGCTCATTATAATGTCCCCACCGAGGGGCTCGAGCCTACCCCATATTAGGGGCGATTAGGCCTTAGTCAATCACGCTGGCCAAGTGCGGGTTGGTCGACTTCACACACAACCTTAGAATTTCTTCATAGGTGTGTGCAGGTTTCCTCACGATGTTTTCCTTCACCGTAAATGCCTTAAATTAGGTATTTAAAAGGTAAATTAATCGCGTTAATTCCCGTTTTTACTCATATTAATCATGCAACGCGAAAGTTTACAAGTGATTATATTTTACTTTTTATTTCTTTTATATACCTACCCAAACAAAATACTCATCTCAGTTAGATTCTTTTAAATTGGTTTTTATCTCTTATTAAATCAACTAGACCAAAATTATAGCCATATAGTTCGAAGATCATTGATATTTTTTGTAATATATTAGTCTATAGACTGACGTGGTTAACCACTCAATAGAAGACGCAGCGAAATATCGACCTTAAAGTAATAAAGTAAATACTCGTTAAAGTTAGATTCTTTTAAATTGGTTTTTATCCCTTTAAAAGTCAACTAATTCTGAGCCGATTCTGGCAAGGAAATTTCATTAAACATAGATTCGACATTTTCCGAGCCCTTCTTAGAAATTTTTAATGAGAAACGGCTGACAAAGAATACAAAAAGATTCAGCCCTTCACAAATGACAAAACTGGGACGAAGATTATATTGACCACATTTTTTTCCAATCAATCGACGAATACTTTATTTGCAAGTTAAGTTTATGTATAAGCTTGTGTAAGTATATGCGTGTGTTAATTATATACTTACTACACGTATATAATACTACTTTACTACAAATGTGTAACATTATGAATTTGTTTATATTCCTTGAAAGAGATATATTTGTTTTATATTCTTATTCTAGACATTTTTTGACTTATATCTACTACAATGTATGCTTATTTTCTATACATATATTAATTACAATTATACAATCTTTCTTATGCTATTCATATTCTAAATACAGTTGATATTATTTTATTTAAATACATTATTTACTTTTACGGTAACCAGATAGATTTATTCTCCAGCAAGGTGCATTCGTTTAAACGGTTGATACTCAAGATTTTTCAAAGTAGAACATAGTAAATGAAATAAACTTTTTTGTTGGTCGCGTTGCGATTTCACAGGTATAATTAATTAAATAAAATGCCTGTTTACGTATATGTATAGGTATACAATAAGGTGTATATCTGTGTGTGTGTGTGTATGTGTGTACGTGCGTGCGTGCGTGTGTGTGTGTGTCTGTGAGTGTGTGTGTTTGTGTGTGTGTGTGTGTGTATGTGTGTACGTTCGTGCGTGCGTGTGTGTGTGTCGTGTGTGTGTGTTGGTGTGTGTGTGTGTGTGTGTGTGTGTTTGTTGGTGTGTGTGTGTGTGTGTGTGTGTGTGTGTGTGTGTGTCACTTCGATATAAGTTAAATTTTTACCTATTTTTTGTAAGAATTAGTATATGTTTTGTTGGTTGCCCTTAAATAAATAAAATAAAAATAAAACTTTTCTATTGTAGTTTAAGATAGTTATGTCTGTAGTTTTACTATTTTTAATCGACCATTTTATGCGGGTTTAACGAATTGTCTTTTTTTTATTTATGTTTTAATTTCCAATGCTTATTGCACGGTTTCTATTTTTATTTACTATATATATAAGATTATCATATGATCGTTATAATATTACAAGATTTAATTTGTCTTTATTTCTGTTAATTACTTTAATTGCCTGCTGCTTAGAATATTTTGTAAAAAATATTTGTCTTTACTTCTGTTAATTACTTTAATTGCCTGCTGCTTAGAATATTTTGTGAAAATTATTTGTCATTATTTCTGTTAATTACTTTAATTACCTTCTGCTTAGAATATTTTGGAAAAAAAATGGTTTTCACTCTCGCTCATTATTGTGCTTTCTCCAAGATTCAGTTTCCAAAACCTTATTGTGTTTTACAATTGTGGTTAAACTAACAGTTCATACCTAAATTAGTTTAGTAACATAATTAGAGTTGTTTTTTACTTAAATCTCAAATTTAATCCATATTTGTAAGTGGTGACCAGTAGGCCTATTAGCTAACTTTTTTTGACAGTTGAAAGTGATGATCACTGAGTAAATTACATATTCATTGCTGTTCTACAGGATATGCTATTATGGCACTCGTCGTGTAAAACGGCAATGGATATGTAATTCACTCGGTGATCATCACTTTCAACTGTCAAAAAAAGTTAGCGAATAGGCCTACAGGGTTGCCAGATGTTAGGTATTCTACCGAACCGTTTGGTATTTTAGCTTCGTCTTCGGTGTTCGGTATGACAAAAATACCGAAGTATGGGAGGTTCGGTATTATTTTCTGATTAATTTTTCTTCTTAATAAACGAATCGACTGTCAAATTTCACGTAATCGGCATCGATATTGCGTAGTATTCCTACTTATGGGCCAGTCACACACTCGACGAGTAAAGAAGACGAGAGAAGAGACAAGAAAGGAGGCAGAGACCTAGTATGGCAACCTTACTCGTCATGCCGCACGTTTTGCTCCTCGTTCTGTCCAGCGCTCCCTATTTTGTCGTTTTTTGTTCGCGATTGTATCGGCAATACGATTAAGGGTTTTTTTTTTTGCCAAAACCGACTTTAGGGCGTTACTCACATTAATATGCATCACAGAAACACAAGAAGGTGTTTAGTAAATTAATCACGTCACGATGAATATTGGACATTTTGCGAAATGGACATTTTGCGAACTGGACATTCTGCGAACTGGACATTCTGCGAATTGGACATTCTGCAAACTGGTCATATTGCGACCGTTGGACATTTTGTGAATTGGGCATTCTGCGCCTAAACGCATTTGGTTTTTATCTAAATACTCGTTTTACTTTACAGACTGAAGAAAATTTCAAATCAGATCTCCGAAGGATTATCTCATCGAGTGTACATCGCGTTTTTCCTACCCCGAATGGAATCTCTGCTTTATATCGGTCATTTTATTGCATTTTATTTTGGCGAGACTTCGGCTTTTGCAAGCGTTCACCCCGCAAAATATCCAACATAAAACAAAGTTCCACCCCGAAAACCACTGCAGCGTATGTTAGTTGCGAAGTGTCGCGACAAACGCGCGCTTTTATCACGTCATCCGAATACGTCGCCATTTTGGAAACATATAAATTTTTTAACAAGCCCCTTTAGGCCGAGGCATTTTATTCATAATTCCCGTCGTGTCACGACAAGGTGTTTTATGAAGACGTGGTATACTTACGTATTTTGTAACGCTCCAACGAATTTCAGGAGTAGCTATAAAATTTTCATAAAGTTTTACGGCCTAATAAAGCCTTACAAACGCGTACAAGTATGACATGTCTGAGAAACTGATTAGCTGATGTTGCTATAAAATTGTTTCTGTGGCGCATTTTAGATACAAAAACAGATTCAGGCATTTTTTTACAAAGTAGGTTGTACAAACAAAAAACCTTTCGAGGATTGAGAAAGTTTCAAAACGCTTATATTTATTGAATTAAACCATGACGCCAATTTAGCACTATATTTATTCACACATTAGAAACATTTAGATATACAGGATGTAAAAGACATGAACAGTCAAACGAAAACCATGTATTCTGCTCATAACATTTTTTTTCCTTTAGACTATACCTGGGAAATTGATAGTTACGATTTTATTGAAGGTCAAAGTCATAATTTTTTTTTTCATTTTTTTATGAAAACGTATTCTATACGTTATTTCTTAATTGTCTTGTCTAAAAGTTGTCTAAAGAAACATTATCATTTTTTTTAGTATTTCATAACAAAAAATGGCTTCAATACGTTAGCGTTCAATGTAGCTCACTCGATGCGCACGGACACTAGTAGAAGATCCGAACCTATATCGACCTTCACCGAGCTGATAATAGAATGAAACATATTTTATTATTAATTTAGTATATTAGAAAATATATTAAAAATGGGTTGTCTAAAAATTCCTGGACAGACTATTTTTAATTATTTTTTGAAAAATGATTTTTAAAAAAAAATGAATAAAATATTGCAACATCAAGATAATAAGAAAATTTTGTCCTGACTGATAGTAGAAACCGTATAGAATGTGCAGGCATTGGGTTGTCTATTATTTATCTGCGCGAACTACTGGGTTGTCAGGTATGAACAGGTATGTCGATATCAGTTACTTTCACTCGATTGGATAATAGAAAAAAATTTATATCATCATAAGCGCGCGACAAAATTTTCTTATTATCTTGATGTTGCAATATTTTATTAAAAATCATTTTTCAAAAAATAATTAAAAATAGTCTGTCCAGGATTTTTTTAGACAACCCATTTTTAATATATTTTCTAATATACTAAATTAATAATAAAATATGTTTCATTCTATTATCAGCTCGGTGAAGGTCGATTTAGGTTCGGATCTTAGACTACTAACAAACGGGGCCGCCGCCGTCTGGCAAAATTATCGCGGTTTTGCGAGTTGCGTGCGAGTTGAGCCCTTTACATTGCGCGGTACAATTTGCAATTTTTTTTAACACCAAAAAATAAAAATCATTTCCCAGCAATATTTTTTTTGAAATATATCTTATTTTGATGTATAGAATACATGGTTCTCGTTTGACTATTCATGTCTTTTACAACCAGTAATTTACTCTTATTTTAATTCTGTATTAAGAACACAATAATTTACTTTTCATTGAGGCTTAAATAATCGTGAAATGAAAGGTTTGAAAGTATTCTATGATAGCGCGGTCAAACACACGGCCGTGCTTATTATAAGTACACATTAATAAAAGGGGACTATATTTCTTGTCATCAAAATTTATATTTGTCATCAAGTAGTATCACCTAATAAATAGATCTATCGCCACGAAATATTTTCGTTCTCAGATAAACAAAAAGTGTTACCAGGTATGAATTATCAAATTAATGTTAAATATATGTGTAAAATAAGAGATAGATTAGGTACCAATAAAATTGTTGTGCATTACATGAATATAAACTTCGTTCTTATAATAATAGTTTTATTACTTAAATAATAGGCTTTGTGCTCAGAATGGTAGATCTGTCACTAAATAAATCGATTATCGATCCCTGACTGCGACTCCTTTCATTTGTTATTTTGTCACCAATACAGTACAATTTCGTTCAGTTATTAAAATAATTGTATTCGTTACCAATTAATACATCAATTTATAATTTTAATGAAAATATGTTCAAAGAGGCGGAGACGAATTGACCAATCCGGCCAGAAAAGAAAAAAAAGACGCCCTCAAAAATTTTTAACAATAAATATTGAATAATTTGTCTTTAATTGTTTTATTTGCTATTCTGCTAGAACGTTTGTGGACTGAATTTCGACCATACAATACTTCGACATGTAGCGAACTTGGGAGACTAGGGTTTTATGCACCTACATGGCTGAGTGATGGGTAAGTTAGGGTTAGTTTTTTTTTATGACCAGGCGGAGTGCAATGTTTTTGGGAGAGTACAGACACAACAAAATGATATGAAAGGGACACAAATTTTAATTGTAGATATTTTATACTTTTATGATATTAAATGTGCAAACTCTATTTTTTTTATCTTAATAAGCCATGGCTTAATTTGGCACAAAACTGTTTCAGAGTTCTATTTAGGTGTACTGAGTTAAGTTATATTTATTTTATTAACTTTAATATTTTTTTGGCAATGTTATAATAATAAGCGATTTGCACGGCACAAAACGACAAACTTAGTTTGCACACAGCCTAGGCTATTTTACACACAATACCATTATCATTTTTAGCATTTAATTGTTTTTGGCAGCTTTATTTCTATTTTAACATTTTAGTCACAAAATATTGAATTACTGAAAACGCAACAGACAGATCTGACACAAAAATTAAATTTAAGCTTCTTAAGTAGAACTATATCCACTTGCAAAAAAATTGGTTGTCTGTAAAGTCGGTTTACTGACGATAGTTGAACGTGACAACGTCTTAAGATAAAATATTTTTAGCAAAAAAATAGGACAACCGACTTCAATGCGTACAAATTTAAACTAAAAAGTAAGAAATAAATAATATTTTTATGAATTAGTTGAAAAGAGCGTCATAGAAAACCATGGAAAGTATTGATACACATTTATAATTCTTTATTTATAATTCATACTCCGATATATTTGAAGCCGGTGCCAGCTAGCCAAGGAGGATAGTGTTTGCAATTTTCGAACTTCACGGAGCGGCGGATTATTTCTTATCTTCATCATTCATTATTATGTATAGTTAATGGATTAATCAAGTTCGTATCTATTAGGTAAGTTTATTTTGCTTAGGCTGGCACCGACTCCAAATATATCGGAGTATGAATTATAAATAAAGAATTATAAATGTGTATCAATACTTTCCATGGTTTTCTATGACGCTCTTTTCAACTAATTCATAAAAATATTATTTATTTCTTACTTTTTAGTTTAAATTTGTACGCATTGAAGTCGGTTGTCCTATTTTTTTGCTAAAAATATTTTATTTTATTATTTTTAGTGGAAATAAAGTATATTTTATTGAAAACGGATAGGCCTACTAGGCGCTCATTAAAACTTAATGGAAACTTTAACTAAAATGTTTTTTTTGCTATTACTGATTTGTTCAAAAAGGGTCGAATTTATACGGGCCATCTCTGATCTTGACGTACCTAAAAAAGAATCATTAAAATCGAGTCGTAATACTCATAATTGACGAAGTAATCAGGTAACAAACACAAAAAAACAGTCGGATAGAGAACTTCCTCTTTTTTTAAGTCGGTTAACAAATAATATCACGTCTCAGACCTATATCTCATTACAAATGCCTGCCATTCATTCAAAATGAATGGTAAGTTAATGAACTATGAACCTAGTTATTTAACTTAAGTTCATAAAATAATTTGTCATAGTTTATGTGTTGACTATTGGACCTACTAACCAAAATTTCACTATTGCATATTAGGTAATGGCAAGTTCAAAAAAAAAATTTACATTATTTTTGTGTTCGTGGACGATATTATTATATCATCCCCAATGAAATTATCATTTTAACAAAAAAGTACTGAACTAATTTCGGTATAATTTATACGGGACCACCTTTGGAGTATGTCCTTCCTAACGAAAAAAGAATCTTCAAAATCGATTCATAATTGACGGAGTAATCGCGGAACATACATACAAAAAAAAAAAAAAAAAACATACAGTCGAATAGAGAACCTCCTCCTTTTTTGAAGTCGGTTGAAAATACTGATGGAATGGTAGCATTTTTCAAAAGAAAAATTTAATTTCATTTGTTTAATAGATTTCGCATTATAGTATGCATAAACTTGTAATAAAATCTCTTTGGCTATACTATTTGTATCAGGCTGGTTTTGGTATCATTGAAAGTTTAAATTTTAAAGAACATAATTCCAAATTCAAATTAGAGAATTAGATTCAGAGCGAGGTAACGCCGCATGGCGTCATGTTTTTTCGTGCGTGCAGCCGGCTCTATCGAATTATAAGACATTGTCACGTCAAAATCAGAAACTTTAGAATTTTTGAAACTTATGACCTCAAAATTGGCTAGCCGTACCGGGCTAATATGTGGGACTCGAGTTCGTGCGTTCCCTCCATACCCACTAAACATCCTCCCCTTCCGGTGGGCTAAGAGTTTGTTGTCATCATGGAAGAGAAATTTTCAACTTTAATATTCTTTTCAACGCAATTAATGCTTAAAAAGACAAATACCTAAATTGTGACGTTAGCCGCCAAAAATGACACAAAATCTGGATTTGGGTTGGTTAAACAGTATATACCTCAGACTTATGATTATAACATTGGTCTGAGGTATACAACATGTAAATGAAATAACCAACATCCTGAATACAGGTGGTTGGGGATCGGCTTCTGAGTTGATTTCAATATTTTTTTAAAAAAAAAAAATTGGTTGTCTGTAAAGTCGGTTTACTGACGATAGGTGAACGTGACAACGTCTTAAGAAAATACTGATGGAATTCTAAGGATGGAATGGTAGCATTTTTCAAAAGAATTTCATTTGTTTAATAGATTTCGCATTATAGTATGTATAAACTTGTAATAAAATCTCTTTGGCTATATACTATTTGTATCTGGCTGGTTTTGGTATCATCATTGAAAGTTTGAAATTTTAAAGAACATAATTCCAAATTCAAATTAGAGAATTAGATTCAGAGCGAGGTAACGCCGCATGACGTCACGTTTTTTCGTGCGTGCAGCCGGCTCTATCGAATTATAAGACGTTGTAATGTCAAAAAAGCGTTTTTTTTGAAAAAAAAAACAAAAAAAAAACATTTTCTGGGTACTTTTGTTTTTTTTTGGTTTTTTTTTTTCAAAAAAAAATCTTTTTTTAAAAAAAAAATCTTGAAATCAACTCAGAAGCTGATCCCCAGCCACCTGTATTCAGGATGTTGGTTATTTCATTTACATGTTGTATACTAACTGTATGCAAAAAATCAAAAACTTTAATATTTTTGAAACCTCAAAACCTAGCGGCTACCACCCCGCAGGGTGGATGCGTAAATGCATTTGACCTCCCCGTCAACAAAAAAAAAGGTAGGTAGAGGTCGGTAGCGGCGCCAAAATTTGGCGCAAAAAGGTGTAAGTATGGCACGGTTAGTTATGGTTATCCTCAACAACTAAGGGTCTTGCGATTTATTATAACTGTCTGAGCCTCAGATCATATACTTATTCACTAAATGATCTGAGATCTGAACACAAATAAAGTAATTTTTGACGTGACAACATCTTATAATTCGATAGAGCCGGCTGCATGCACGAAAAAACATGACGTCATGCGGCGTTACCTCGCTCTGAATCTAATTCTCTAATTTGAATTTGGAAAATCTTTTGAAAAATGCTACCATTCCATCAGTATTTTCTTAAGACGTTGTCACGTTCAACTATCGCCAGTAAACCGACTTTACAGACAACCAATTTTTTTTTACGGAACAACGGCTACGGATCGTAGCACAATGGTTATTATGGTAATTATTTTTAAATAATAAATGCCTTCAAAACTAAAAACGGAAAAAACAAAAAAAATATGTTTAAATTTTTTTGTTGTGGTCGGTCCCACATAATGGGATATACGCGTATGGGTTCACTTTTTTAAATTAAAATTATTTTGGTTCCTTGATTAAAATATCACAGAGACGCTAATGAAAGCGCACTAGTATTACGTACTCCAGCACGTAGTAGGTATCCCTAAATAGTATGTGACTCCAGCGGAACATGAAATAATATCATAATATCTAATTTAGGTAGGTAGGTATGTTTACTCTTACTCACTCTACTCACTTTAATAAAATGTAATAGTAGTAGAGAGAAAAGATAATAAAAAAGTCGAAAAGTCACACCCTCACCTTAAACCACAGTATAAATACATTCTATTCCATAGACTGTGGTTTATTTAAACTATGGTCTCAAAACATGGTACAAAACTGATATTTATTTTCGATAAAACAATCACCAACGTCCATACCACGTTGAAAACACCGGTTCTCGTCCGATCACCGAAGTTAAGCAACGTCGGGCGTGGTCAGTACTTGGATGGGTGACCGCCTGGGAACACCACGTGATGTTGGCTTTTTTGTCTTTTCCTAATTTTTTGTTTTATAACACCAATTATGATGTTGACTTTTTGGATTATTTCTTACTATTTTCTGCCGTGACTTCTTCGGCGCAGGATTTAGTATAAATAAATTATAACCTAATTATGTTACTCTGATGTATGAACTATTTATTAAAGTAAAGTTTTATTAACATAAATCCATCCATACAAACTTTTGCGTTTCTAATATTATAAGTAGTAGGATTTTTGCCCCATTTTTTTCATTTCTTATTTTTCCTTATAGTGCCATCTAGTGAAGAATTATGAAGGTACAGTGAAGCATTATGTTGTGTGCATATTTTATGCCATCTTGTGATGAATTGCCAGTATTATGAATTATCTGTAGGTACCTACCTACTTTTCTAAATGGCTAATATAATTTTAAATGTTACCTATACTATAATAATTTATATTACAAGTTCCACTGCGCTCGGTTACCCCGAATGACTCTACGGCTTTCCACAGGCCTAAAGAATTGAGAAGTCAGAACACATTGCAAGGAGGACTGACGATGAAAGTATCTACATAATATTTTCATAATTTTCTGCTCGTATTTAATTATTTTAAAAAGTTTTAAGAACAGTAAATTATGGAAACTTATTTATTGTAAAAAGTGACATCTATCGTTACTTTAGATAACTACTATATTGCTTTTTACAGTACCACTGACTATTATTTGTAATCACGAAGATAGATATAAGCTTCTTGCTTGTAATATTAATTATAGTAGTAAAGGTAATATTTAAAATTATATTAGCCATCATTTAGAAAAGTAGGTAGGTACCTACAATTACTTCATAATACTGGCAATTCATCACAAGGTGGCATAAGCACACAGCATAATGCTTCACTGTACCTTCATAATTCTTCACTAGATGGCACTATAAGGGAAAAATAAGAAATGAAAAAAATGGGGCAAAAATCCTACTACATATAATAGAAACGCAAAGCGCAAAAGTTTGTATGGCTGGATTTATGCTAATAAAACTTTACAATAATAATTATAGTTCATACATCAGAGTAACATAAATAGGTTATAATTTATTTATACTAATCCTGCGCCGACGAAGTCACGGCAGAAACTAGTAAAAAATAAGCCAAAAAGTCAACATCACGTGGTGTTATAAAACTAAAAATTAGGAAAAGACAAAAAAGCCAACATCACGTGGTGTTCCCAGGCGGTCACCCATCCAAGTACTGACCACGCCCGACGTTGCTTAACTTCGGTGATCGGACGAGAACCGGTGTTTTCAACGTGGTATGGACGTTGGCATTTGGTGCTTTGAAAATAAATATCACTTTTGTAGCATGTTTTGTGACCATAGTTTACAGTCTATATCTTATGTATTTATACTGTGGTATTAAGTGAGACTTTTCGACTTTTCTATTATCTTTTCTCTCTATTACTATTACATTTTATCATATGAGCACGAAGATAGTAAAATATAAGCTTAATACTTAAGTACTTAATACCTACCCACATTAATAATTCATGTTCCGCTGGAGTCACACACTATTTAGAGATAAGCATCACTACGTGAGTGAGTACCTATACTAGTGCGCTTTCATGGCATCTCTGTGATATTTTAAGCAAGGAACCTAAATAATTTTAATATAAAAAAACGGGAGTGGTGTCCCCTTGACTTTTTCGTATTCCGGAAACGACTCAAAAGTTGATAGAAACCATATATTTTGATGTCATACATGCATGTTAAAGAACTCTTTTATTGATTTATTTTATTGGCAATCGTTAAAGAGTTCGCCGTATTTGGCCAATGTCAAGCGAAAATATATCCAAGTAACAATAAATTGTACGGAAGATGGAATTAAACATGGAGTCTCTCAACACGAGACGAGAGACGAAAAATGGCTCTGCGCCATTCCATGGATTGGGTGCCGGGTCCATCGCGTTGCAGAGAGGGGAGCCAGACGCAGTGCCTGGGACTTGTGACCGCAGGCGTAGGGTGAAGGCCTCCTTGTGGTGCATCGGCACTCCCTATCCTCTACCCCAGCCCCCGTAGCACGGGACGTGGACAAAATCTCTCTCCACCACTTGACACTATTTCTTCTCAGGATTTAGTGAGAGTTAGAGCGAGAGGAAAATATTTTGTTTTCCCCGAGGAGAATTTGTCCACGTCCCGTGCTACTCCTCTCTATGCCTGCCTAACCATCACAGATTAGAAAGAATATGTCCTAACCCTTAGACAAAGAATCCTGTGTCTAAGGTCCTAACCATATTTAATACGATTCCGCGAGAGGCCGCTTTGCATACGGGTTACGAAGAGGTTACGAACTTATTAGCCAATTTTTTTTTTACTAAAAAATATTTAGCCAATGTGCCTGCAGATTTATAGGTAAAACTGGAAGCCACAACTTGAACAAAAAGTGAGGACAAAAAATTTGACCTGAAACTTATTATCCATTTGTCTCTTTCTAACCATTAGAGCACGTGTGGTTGCATTGAGCAAAATCGACGTTCGCAGTTTCGATAAATTTTAAAGATTGTGGTTATATGGTTATATCCATATCCAATAATTTTTGACAGTTTTAAAAATATTACTGACGTTTACAGACTGGCAATCTGGCAATGAATCGAGCAGGGTGAGGCCAAAAAAATACACCAATGTGTGGGTAATGCGCATGTGTGCATGAAAAATAGTCTTATGCGCCCTCCACACTCTCGCCGAGAACCCCCGAGAACACTCGAGAAGCGAGAATGTGATTAGTTTCTCGCGTTCTCGTTCTCGGGCTGTAGTGATTACCTTCTCTGTGCTCGGGCTCGCCTGTTCTCGGCTCGGTGTCGGTTTTTTGGCCCGCTTCAAAGGGTTTCGGCATCACTGCGACGTAGGAAGTAATCAGTCATCCATTCATTCCTTAGATTATATACCTGTAGATGGAGCCATATGACGTCATCGAACTGTTAAAGTGAGATAGCTAGATATAAAACCTATGCAAAGAATAAAGAGAGAAGATTAATTTTTTGTCCCTGTCACCGTGGCCTGTTTTTTTGTTTGTCACAATCAACATTGTGACAAACAATGCAATGTTTGTGTCAGTCAATCTCTCACGTTAGTAGTTTTATCACTTTTTTGTGTACTTATATGTGTTTTTGGTGATCAAATTAAATAAAAAATATAAGTGCGATGGTGGGCTGTGCTATTTTGGGGTGTAAAAGTCGAAGTGAGCGAAATATTGTCGGAATAACATTTCACGCGTGAGTATGTAAAATTTTCTTTCATTTGGATAGAAAACCCTTTAAAACAATGAGTTTTTAGTTTTTCCAGGTGTGATGCAACGTATTTAGCTCATTGAATTCTTAAATAATGGGCGTTTTTACATTTTATTTTAAAAATAGCTTGATGATGATAAGAATTTTGGGCTGTCATATAGCGAATTTCATTTACCCCATTTTGCAATTTGGGGTGCGTTCCAAAACGATTTCAATTTACTCGGGGTAGAGAGAATTTTACTCGAAGCCGTTCCAAAACAAACCCGAGTGAAGCCGAAGGTAAACGAACATTTACTCTGACAGTTGCTCGAGTATTTTGGAACGACTTTGGGGAGAGTAAAATTTACCCCGCTGGGGCGATTTTTATCGGTGTTTGGAGACCGGTAAAATTTACATCTGTTGAGCATCATCTACGTTTTCATATTCATGATCAAATTTTTTAATTATTATTTTTGTAATTACACAAAAACGATGGTTACTGTAAAATAGTATTTTATTTACATAAAGTAAAAAGTTAATTTATTAAATTCGTGCGCAGAGTTGTCCAAGTTGTTGCAGTTTTCGAGTTCAACCCAAGAAAATATATTGACAGAGTCCACAAGGACTCTGGTGAAAGTCCAAAAACCAGTGACACCTCCCACAAAAAGGGTTAAGATTATTTTACAAGAAGTGCAAAATATTCAACCAATGCAACAATGTGTATACCTTTTACCCATAATTTGGGAAAATCTTGCGTAATAGTAACACTGGCATTTAAAAAAAATATATATAGCTGTTTCACGAGTGGCCACGCGATGGCTCCATCTACAGGTATATAATCTAAGATTCATTCTTTCTAATCTGTGCGTCCATTTCGCATGACGGTCGAGAACGCAAGTGAGAAGGTCGCGTGAGTGTGGATACCTTCTCGTTTCTCGGGACAAGTCTCGGCGAGAAGTCTCGCGTGAGTCTGGAGGGCCTATTAGACAACCTTGTCTAAGAAAATAGTACTGCAGTCTGACGGTCGCTGTCTTTTCTACGTGACTGACAGGCCTCCTTAGGCCCTGCGTGCACGTGAAATGGACTCT
This sequence comes from Elophila nymphaeata, assembly GCA_955850985.1. Lineage (NCBI taxonomy): Eukaryota > Metazoa > Arthropoda > Insecta > Lepidoptera > Crambidae > Elophila > Elophila nymphaeata. Next base: position 14,891,577 of record OY039090.1, on the reverse strand, counting down.
TCTATCTATCTAGCTCTAATATACGCGTTAGTTTGTCTAAGCGTTAGTATGTTCTTTCTCTTTTACTTTACCGATCTACAGTTTCCTATGTCTATGCTCTCTCTATTACGGGAAGAAAAGGGATCTAGCCCGTACAGCCATACTTTCAGTAATTTTCTTCTTTCTTCAACTAAAAATATGAGTGTCAAACATTTAATGCATGTTGGAAGTATTTGGCTTGAGATGCACACCAACAGACCTCATGATAGTGACTGTTAAGTCGGAAATCACAATAAAAACTTTCAAGCATGACACGGATGCTTGTGCATCAAAATAACACCACTATCATTGCACAAAATCCACTCCAAAAAAATTTTAGAGATGTTAAAAATATCACATAATGTATTACCTACCAAGGAGCTTATATTTTACCTATAGAATGGAGTCATTAGACAAATGAACAAAGTGAGGGCAAAAGTTTTGACAACACTTGACATTTCTTGACATTGCTAGAGAGGCTCTGTCTCTTTCTAGTAGGGTGCCTGTAGCACAAATTAATCACGGACAGTCTTGTGCCACGAGTAAGGTCTCACGTGCTCCCACGGTCCTAAGATATAGGGAGTTAAATGAGACACGAGAGATCCGTGCATAACAATTTATTAAATGGTGGTATAATGCCCAATAGCGTGTACTCCCCTGGTGGTAGCCGGAGATGGTCTCGGTGAGGGTCGCTCGGTGGGACGAGTTAGGGCGGCTTGTACTGCTGCTCACTGTAAGTCCAGCCCTGGGCGGAAGTGAAGTAGCGGAGGCGACAGCGGCTACCTTAGCCTAATCTTGGACCCCAATTAGGGGTTAAACACATTAAATAAATAACTATTATTGCACATGATTATCAAATTAGTTAATTAGTATTAGGTAGGTCTTGTCGGTGCTCAATTTACTTACCGAACCACGCAAGCGCAAGACCGAATCACCAAGCTTTTGTATGCGATTCCTGACAAGATCGAGGCTGCCCGGCGACGCAGGCTCAATCTATCGGAGATTGCCCGCAACAGTCGTACGGTCACTAAAATGTATATACTAGCTTATTAACGTTGATATGGAGCGCTAAAACCTGTTGATAAATTTAGGAGGCTAACTCTAAAGAAATATTTCAATTAGATGAGCTTCCTTTAAATCTTAATTTATGTAATATTTATAAACTAGCTGTACCCTGCCACGCTTCGCAGTGGCACATTGTGATTGAATGGTTGAGAAATGAGAAACAAAACAAAGAATACATTTCATATTACATAGTTTAATATTGCAATACTTTGATTGACGTTGATGGCGGTTGCCTAGTTACGGTTGTTATTTTTTCATTACTATTGCGGTTGTCAGCGAGTGTTTTCCTCGCTTCTGGCAGATGGCGCAGTCACTGGTACACAGCTGATCGTTAAAAAAAAACTATTTTCTCGCGGTCGCAGATATGTGACTGATGCAAAAAATAGATAAAAACAATCCTTGATGCGGATTTTATATGATGTTAAAATTTCAACTCAATCGGTGCAGAACTTTTTGAGTTTTTGAAGCTTAAACATAACATTTTTATATATATAGATAGTGTAATCTGATTTAATTAAAAAAAAATCATGTATGTAGGTCGGTAAAATATGTATGTGTAACGTTACACTTGAACTTCGTTACGTTAATAAAACCACAAGTTGAAAATATTTTGAGTTTTGAGTTTTCCATGACAAAGAATTAAAATTCATAATAATTAGGTACTTTAAACTTTTTTTCCTGAGTGCCTTTTAGCACGGTAATGTTATCTATTTTCGGCTCCCAGGAAAAAAATCAGCAACCGAAATACGAGGATTTCTCGCTTCTGTGACTCTTGATTTTAAGAGGCACGTTACAGTTTATTATATAGCTTATCTCATGTCACGTCAACTCATAGACATTCAAATATTCTTTTTTTTTAGGTGCTAAGCATACATTTAAGGTTTTCCGGTTAGCAATGCTATAAAAATACATTGTGTGATATACCGATCTAGCCGTTCTTGAGTAATGATAATAGGGCCATAATGATGCGCAACTTACCAACTTACTACCAGACTTTCTTTATATTGATAGATAGCACACGCGCACATAGCATAGAAGGCACAATAGACAACCATATGGTCCGTCGCTTCGGAAATCTAAAAAGAAAAGAAAATTTTATGTATACAAGTTAAAAGTGTATATAAATATTTATGTACACTTTTAACTTGTAATCAAATAGCATATTAAAAACTATCATTTGATAGATTTTAATATGCTATTTGATTACAAGTGCAGAAGAGCGCAGCCACAATTTTATTAATACTGTCTGTCTGTGTGCAATGTATCTGCGTTGCATGTTAGTACATGCAAATGTGAATGATAAACATTATTACACTAGTACAATCCAATCAATACTCTCATTATCTTTTTCTCAAATAAAATAATTTACATTACACAAATTACATATTTTATTTGTAAATAAACATTTCGAACTAAAAATGGGTAAAACTATTTATGTATTTTATCTATGTAACAGTTATTTCAAAGAATTAAATAAAATAATGTATCAATTTTGATTGCCATTTATAAAAGGAATGGATAGAAAGCTCAGATAGAAAGGGATATTATTTCCTTATAAATCCGGAAATCCTAGTCACCCTAGTCATTTGTTTACAAATATTTGAATAAGTAAATTATGTACAAAAATTTATTAAATTCCAAGATAGGATTAAATGCGAGTATCAGAAATTTCTCCCTCTTATGGAGTTTTGCAAAATAACGCTAATAATCTGGAATTACGGGTGAAAAATGAAATTTATAGATTGAACAATATTATATGCAATTATGACACTTACAAGTGAAATTCACACTGCATCCTCAATACTACTCACTTCTACCAGCACGAAATAACGATCTTATTTGATTCTTATTACCATTTTGCACTATTTATCCTTATTTTAAAGTAAAAAGCCGTACCAAAATCGCGAGTCGATATTTATGAATACGTCAATTACGACAATTTATGTCATGTTGAGATTTCGGGACATTGACACATGAAGATAGTGCTGCCATTACATAAATCCTTTCATTTCCCATAAGTTATAGAAAGAATCACAATGATGATTTTCAAAATCAAATACAAACCTAAACATTAAAAGTAAATATATTATATTTATTTCTTTCATTGATAATAAATACTGATAATTGAATACAATATATTAAGTTTTTAGCTACTTTTCTACTTTTGTTTTAGAAAGATGGCGAAATACTGGGGAAATCTTGTTTCTATGTAGTCGTGTTTAGAAAGAGATGACGACAATTTCTAGAAAGAGAAATGCGAAATTTGAAATGTCAAGAAATGTCAAGTATTGTCAAAATTTTTGCCCTCACTTTGTTACTTTGTCTAATGACTCCATTCTTAGTATAAGCTCCTTGATTACCTACTTATTGCACTGCATGCCATTAAGCCTCAGAGTAAACAGGACTGGAGTAGCCTTTGCCTAACATTACCCCTCTGCCAAACGCACAAGCATCGGATGCCTGTGCGTTATATAAAACTAGTTGAGCCGCCATTTTAAAACCACAATAATCAGAACGTCTTACCGTGCAGAGCTCCCACGAAAATGCCTGCCTGTGCTGTTTTTTAACTGTAAAAAAAGTCTAAAACATCTAGTATGCAAAAAGAGGGCGTCACCTTTCATTTATAAGTATAATTTTTAAGATTTGATGATTATTTACTTCATATTTTCATATTTTAGCAGATTACAATTTCAAATTTCGCGCTATAGTCTCGTGGGGAGTGCGGCCGTGACGTTGTCAAACGAACTTCGGGCGCACTCCCCACGAGACTACCTAGGGTTGACCATTATCGCATTTCAATTAATAAGACAAAAATTAGAAACAGTTTGTTGGTAATAAATAACTGTAATTTTGTATTAATTAATTACCAATCATAATTTCGTTTTAACAATGTACGTTGCGTGTTTATCTTTAGTTTAGTATTAAGTACATACCTATACTTTTGAGGCTGCTTGAAGCCTATTGTTTGCCACACAGCATGGAAATATAAAATAATAAATAAAATAAAATAATAATTAAACTATTTTGCATTTTTATTCATGCTGTGCGGAGCTCATAAACATTAAGAATAACTATCCTGTAGGTATATACTTCCAGCGTCCCTGACTTCATACAATAAGCACGGGTAAAAGGGTAGGTACCATCGCCTAACCAGCACTGCCGATCATTTCTAAGAAACCTAAATTTTTTTTCGAGCCTTTGGACAAATTGTTTTTTTTTGTAATCAGCAACCCTAATTGATTTGCACATTTTTGCACAATAATTGATTTGCACAATAGTGATGTCAACTTCATCGATATTGTGATTTTACGAGTGAGTAATGAATGAATGAATGAAAGTAACATACATAAATTGACAATATGTATTATGGTTTAAATTTGTATGTCGCAAGGAAATTGTATAATTCCGCAGTTTACATCGTCATCAGTTTAAAAAACACATACCCTATTCTTAGTTCTTCTTCTTATACTTGTCGGTAATAAAACATAGCTTAGACAAATTACAGTTTGTTTCAGCAACCAGGTAATAATGATGATGTCAAAATAAGAATAAGGTATGTGCTTTTAAACTCTTCCAAACGGAGATCTATGCAATAATCCTCTGTGCAATGAGGATTATAGAACGTGTTAAAAAAAACAAGGTTGTCTATATCCTAAGCGACAGTCAAGCAGCGCTCAAAGCCCTCTCAAACCCTCGTATTGACTCGGATCTAATACTCAATGCTGTCAAGAGACTAAATAGGGTCGGCCAGCACAATAAAGTAGAGCTGATCTGGGTCCCAGGTCACGAGGGGATTAAAGGCAATGAGAAAGCTGACGAACTGGCAAGGAAAGGATCAAAAAACCCATTCATAGGTCCTGAACCTTTTATCCCAATTTCCAAAAGCTACATCTGCAGAGCCATCAAAGAATATGTCCATAAAAGACATCATATGGAATGGAAACTGTCGCCTGATATGAAACACTCTACATCCTTCACAGGAGACTGTCCTAGAGGATGGAGTAAATTCATATACGGGGATGGCAGACAACAGGCCCGCCGGATTTTAGGTGGGCTTACAGGGTACTACGCCACAAACCACATGCTCAAAATGAAAATTTCGACAACATCGAATTGCAGAGCATGTGGACACGACCGGGAGTCATGGTTGTTTATATATTTATTTAAGTTTATTTATAAAAATATCTAAAATTATTATGTATATTAAAAAAAATGTCCGTTATCTAGTATCCGTAACACAAGTTCTTAATGATACTTACTTCAGGCTAGATAATTGGTGTGAGCTTGGAAATATATTATTATATTATATTATTGGCTGTTATTTCATTAATTTAGGACATATTAAAGTCGGAAATACCCTTATGCTTGGTTTCAAATGCTTGTAAATTAATCATTATACAATGTTCTTTATTCAAAGTAGTCTTAGATTTTAGTTAGTTTATCTAGGAATCTAAAGATATACCACATGCGTGGTAATTATTTATAAACAAAGGAAGTTACACAAAGCAAAAACCCGACCTGCTACCCCTCCTACTCTGCTCGGCAGGGTGGGTGACGTCATCGCCTGGTTAATGTATAAGACAGCTCTTTTGATAGCCGCCAAGCGATGGGTTAACTTTAAGCACTGTGTAATTACGTATGTGAGCATATCTTGAAATAATAATAAACGTCGCAGAACAGCCATCGTGGTTGTCTAAAAGGTCATTTAGCATCCATATACCCACATACGAGAGGAATGGAAATGAAGGCTAAAAACTCCCAAAAGTATCTCCGTTTCATGAAAGAGAACAGTTTTATATGTTACGGAATGGATCCAAGATAAAGAGTGGTATAGGGGCAGGAATTTATGCCAAAAGGTACAAATATTACCAAAGCTTGGGCAGGTATGCAAAAGTTTTCCAAATGGAAAGATAATGCAATTATTGCCTACAGAAGAACATAGATAGGATTTGGATGTTTTGCGTATGATTATTGTAAATTACATTTTCAAATTTACAAAACTGCTGTCTTTAATAAATATATAATGCTTACCTATTAATATTGATTATGAACTATTTAATAAATATATGTGTGTGATACATGTACATTGGATATGTTGATGTGTTCTGAAATAATAAATTTGCTTACCTGTTAAGTTTCACACATTTGATTTCTGATTCCGTAAAAAAATCCAGTTTACATACTTCCCAGTATCATACGAGAAAACTAACTATATTCGCTATCGCTTTGTTAAAAATAATGTTTAAGTGTTCCTCCTTTCCATTATGGTTATAAGCGAAAGGGTCCACAGTGAATTCTATATATATGTCGCAGGGAAATGATGAAAATAGGGATTTGATCAAATCCCTAAGGAATATGTTCAAATCCCTGCAGATGTTAAAATGACTATTAGATTTTATCATTTCTCTTATGAAATTAAGTGATTTGATCAAATGCCTGAACTGCTTTAGTGAAATGACAAAAATAAAAAACTAACGCAGTTAAAAGATTTTTATTAAGTAAATCAGACATTGCAAGACTTATAAATGTACAAAAATGGTTATAGAAGGTAATATCTAAGACAAGTAATTATTATAAACGAAAAGTACTTAAAATAATTCATGGGTTTTTTATTTATTTTTGTTGAAACAAGTCATGGATTTGTGGCACAAGCCAATAATGCCGACTGAAGTACCAATTTCATATAAATCGTTTTTTATATCTAATACCGTTCCTATAATATTATTTCCATCTAGTGGACCCCTATCTACCTTTGGAACATTAATTAAAATAGTGGAACCCACTAACACCTCCTTCAGAAAAATGAAAGTCTTCAGGGAAGAATCTTTCATTTTTCTTCTGATATTTTCAGGTATTTTGCAGCATGGAACCTTTGATCTTTTGTATTTACTTCTTTTTGACATAAGTAGCATAGAATTTTCGATCCATATCCTTCTTCTCCTACCGTGAGTATGCTGGACGCATTTTTTCAATTATGAAATAAATGGACCTTAGTAGATTCGATGCCACAAACAACACAATGTGCTATTTTCTGGTTATCAACTGCTTCACGTTCTGGTGTAGTGGCAAAACGTTTGTATTATATTTTTGAACAGGCGCAATAGGTGTTATAGACTCAGAAATTGGTATAAGTTTACTGTTTGACGATTCAGGTGCCAGCGAATCCTCTGAATTTGAAGTCACCTTTTGGTTTATCTTCCAAAACTGTGTTCTCATTGTTGCTTGGTAACTCAGGTGCTAATACAATCTCAGAAGTTGAAGTTTCATTGTATTGCTGTTTTAGGAGCTGTTCCAAGTCCTCTTCAGTAACAAGTTTTTCAAGCAATTGTTTTGAAATGTGATTAGATTGGAGTCCGGATTTTGGATCAGCTCCAAATAGTGGTGCTATGTTTTGTTGCAAATGAGGAAAAGGGGGAGGCAATAATTAGCGAAAACAGTGGTCTTCAAGTCCTGACTTGTCTTTTCACTAAATCAGTTCAGGAATTTGATCAAATGACTAAATTTAATAAGGGAAATATTGAAATCTAATAGTTATATTAACATCTGCAGGGATTTGATTAAATTCTTTAGGGATTTGATCAAATCTCTATTTTCATCATTTCCCTGCGACATATATATAATAACACCTATTGTAAATACCTTTTAAGTGCAATAAACTATTACGTATAAATTTGTGTTTCATTGATATAGCCTTCGAAATCCGTCAAAGTTTTATATAGACCTCATATATATTATATTATTTATATTAGTCTTTGCAATAAATATCGAAAACTGACTGTTGTAGCGTGTAATATCATCATTTGATTTTTAATAATGTAGGTATACTAACGTAGTAATACATTCATTCATTGAACGAAACTGATTTATCGATATCGATATTCTCATGCTATGTCATGTTACTTCTCACACAATGACATTCGTGTATTAGAATAGAACGTTAACACACTATTTTAAGCACATGTGCGTGAAATTTAAATATGTGTGTCGTATTATGCATGTGTGCGTTTGTAAATACGCAAAAAGTTTTTGTTTCTGTGTGCTAGTATTGAGTGTAGTAGTAACCTCACCCCCCGCAAAAAATGGCAGAAAAACATGTAAGAGAAATTGACAAATGGCTACTCCAGTCCTGTTTACTCTGAGCATTAAGCATGTTTGAATGTCGTGTTTTGATAGGTATACAAATAAACGTTTTATCTCTCTATGCAAAACAAAAATTTTCTAAACGCCATGATATCGCGCCAACTAAAATGTCAAAAAAATAATTTATTGGGTACACAAGATGGCAAGGCCAAGAATTGGATAGGTGTTCAAACTAGTCAAGTGTATCCGAATGCACCACTAACGCCATTTTTTCTCGCCGTTACGTTGGCAATCCTGTATTTTAATTTTAAACGGTTTTCGATAGTGTAGTGTTTTATGGCGTTTTTTTACAAATAAACTTTAAAAGTGGAGTTTTAAACACAATAATGTCAATATTTAATGAGTTACTGCCTAAAATCAATGAAATTTCAATAACTTATACCAAAAACTTCAATGACGATCTAAAGGTAATGTCTAAATTCGTGAAATAATAGGAAATCTACTCGTTGCTTTTTGAGTTTAATTAGATGATAAAACGTTTGAAATTGTGTGGAACTACTGATATTTGTAGTGTGTAAAAATATACAGTTAATAGAAATGTGTCTGTGTGTAAATTCCAGGCAATTTTTGAGTGTTTTGATAAGTTCGAAGAAGAGTATCAGAATGGCCGTAGCAGGGCGCGGGACAAGGCTCAAAAGGATAGAAATCCTATGACGACCCTTCAAAGTATAAATGAGGACGAAGGTAAGCACAAATTGTTCAAATAACTTATTTAATTTTGATAATGTCCTTGTAGAAAGTATGAAACTTCACATACAACTATGTTTATTGGCTTTGCACTTTTGAGTCGCATGCCTGTGATTCCAACGTTAGCATTATTATTCTTTGTTACTTATACCTGTATCAGCCATTTATTAATCTTATTATTACAGTTTTATTTGTAAACAAATGTTACATAAAACTCTGCTCAACCCGTTTTGGGATTAAGAGTGTGATTATATGTACCTATGCCTGTTATCTGTTATCCAGTACACAAGTTCTTAATGATATTTAATTTTGGCTACATAATTGGTGAGAGCATGGAACAATTGGTGTGAGCATGAAAGATATATCTTTCTTTTACCACTCTTTTGTAGAGATATCTCAGATTGCATGTATTTGATTTTTGATTACGTGATCTGAGGCTTACTTTTTAGCTGCCACAAAATTTGTCACTCTGACCAGGACATGCTATTTTCTATATGCGGAGCATGCCATTTTCTGGTCAGGTCTGGTATAAATATATTATTATTATAGTTGATGCAGTATTCTTGCTATCTTCATACTGCTATAGATTTTGGCATTGATTTTATGACCACCTGCCTGACACCAACCTAACACGAATATAGAGCTAACAATTTATTTTAAACTACTTTATCAGGAGTACAGAAACTTTTACTTAACTAACTTTTGCCCGCAGACTGACTTCGTCTGCGCTGGATTATAATGATAAATTATAGCCTATATGCTATTCTGATGTATGAGCTATATGTATTAATGTAAACTTTAATTAAAATCCATTCAGTAGTCTTTGTGAAAATGTAACAACCACATCTATCCATACATCAATACAAACTTTCACATTAAATTATAATATTAGTAGTAGGGATGTCCTTTCTTTGTTTTACTGATTGATTTATCCTAATATACACAGATGAAGTTAACAAGGCCCCTGACACTCAACGCACAAGTGACAAATCCAATGCTGACGCTATCAGCGTTAGTTCAGTTGATAGTGAGAAGTCACGGAGGGTCTCAAATAAACGTAGCAAAAACGAAGTGGATGGTATATTGAGCCCTGAACAAGATAAACGGCAAAAGAGGAATGCATCGGTTAAAGCACAGACTATTATCAGTAAACAGGTATGGAATTGTTAGTTTTTTTTTTCAATGCTTGACACTGATGTTCTTGGCTTTCACATCTCTCCACAGTATATGATGATAAGGAGGTGTAAATGAGCTTCACTCAGATTAATTGTAATAAATCAACTTTCGATTGACTTCGCCTGCACAGGATTACTACAAATTATAGCATATATGTTATTTTGATGTACGAGCAATATTTTTGTAAAGTTTCATTAAAATCCATTCAGTAGTTTTTGCATAAAAGAGTAACAAACATCCACATATACAAACTTTCGTGTTTATAATAGTAGGATTTGATTACTCACTCTTTTCTGTTGGTAATAAACATCCCTAATTATCACATCATAAATATAACTAAATACAGTCACTAGCACAAATAAGTATCCACATTGGAAAGCTTGTGACTATTATTGTTTATGAAGATAAAGATAATTTTATTTAAATAAACATGTGTAAGAACATAATATGAAGATCATACAATGTGAAAATTGTATACATATTATTGCTTGTGACTATACAACTTATTGAACTCTGCAGAAAAGATTAAAATACAAATATATTTTATAAGCATTCCATTATCATCAGTTTTCCTGATACTTTGTCAATATTGTGTGTGGTGTAACTGGCTGTTTGTCACAGGTCAATGTGAACTTAACTCAAAAATTGCGTCGGGAGAATTCGACAGATAAAGCTAAAGGGAAGAAGAAAAATGACGACGACAAGGAGAACGCTGAACCTGCGCCAGCTATACAAAGTTAGTAATCTTTTTTAATTTCTCATGACTGTGGATCTTTCTAATTTTGGTTTTATATCAAACTAGCGACCCGCCCCGGCTTCGCACGGGTGCAATGCTTATTTAAATATGCATGTATTATACATATAAACCTTCCTTAAGAATCACTCTATCTATTTAAAAAAACCGCATCAAAATCCGATGAGTAGTTTTAAAGATCTAAGCATACATAGGGACAAACAGACGGCGGATAGCGACTTTGTTTCTTTGTTTTGTACAGAACTTTTTTTTCGTTGTTTTGTACAGAACTCAAATTTTACCCAGGAAATATTGGATACAAATGCCCTAACAGGATCCATAAAATAAATCAATAAAATATAAATAAAAATTACTATACACCTTAATTTTTTAACCGTCTTAAATAATTCAAGGTGTGAAAGTGCCAGTCAACAACTCTTGCTATTGGACCAACATCGAAATCAGCTAATAAATAGTATAAAAAAGTTATATAGAAATTCAAAACTTTGACTGCACTTCAATCATAATTATTCTCACACCAAACATTTAGTTTTCCAACTACCAAACTCTGTTTCTCATTCTTTGCAGTCAAACAGGAGAAAATTTCTCTACCCCCGGAGCCTATGGATATGGAATCGCTGCCACTTAATATTGAAGTCAAAGAGGAAATTAATAGAGATGAAATTGCGATGCCACCGCCCGTCGCACCAATACCTAGTGAGTAACGAAAACTTATGTTACTTATAGACTTGAAACAGGTAACTTTCATCTTAGACTTCTGTTTTTAAGTCTAAAGTAATTACATTCGTTTCGTGTATTTTTGTGTGATTATTCTGAGTCAAGAGACGAATAACTTCATGGCAACATTCATAAATAAAGAAACCCAGTAGTTACAGGAAACCCATAACAACCAATCAATTTTTGATTTATTCTGAACTGCAATCACAGGTAGAAATGAAACGGATATCCGGTATCCGGCCTATCCGGACTAAAATACTATCCGTCCGGATACCGGATATTCAAAAACTACGACAATCTACTATATAAAAATAAGTCTGGAGAACGGCTGAACGGAGAGTTTTAATGTCGTTAGGATAGGTGCAAAGACGTTTAGTACTCCGTGTGAATAGGTGATACGAAGTACATCGGGTCATCTAGTTTCCTATAATAAAATGCAATACATTAATCTTTATGAGGTAAATATCAATAAAATTACTTTTAATTATGACGGCTTTTATTTAAAGTCGAAAATGTTACAAAAAAGGCTTTCTAAAAGAACTAAAAAAAAATTTCTTCTAAGATATTCACTCTAATGATAAATACATAAATATTAAATATCTAAACTAAAAACTTTTAGTAAAAACTTAGTGAAACCGCCCGAATCGATCTGCTCACGTTCGCCGCACCTGTGTGTGGCGCTAAACTCGTCACAACATGCAACGAGACAATGGGCCGATTATCCGGCCTCGCAGCTCGCCGGATATCCGGTATCCGGCCAAACAACTATCCGATTCATCTCTAATCACAGGTTTTGGAAAACTGGTGCAGTCAGCAAAAATTGCCATAATACCAAAATATTTGTTTTTTACTGCCGAAAATCCATTATAAGTAGTTGGTCTCAAATAAGATTCGTTATTCTAGAACCACGGAAAGGTGCTGCCAAGGAGAAGCCAGATCAAAATGCCGAGGAGGAATCCACAAGAGGTCGTCGATCTACAAGGACTAGGAAGCAAACTGATACAGCCCCAGGTAACACTTAATTTGGTCAACTTCTTCACAATTTTCTTTTTTTATGTTATTGGGTTGTTTGTCAAGCATACAGGCTGCCTGGTGGTAAGCAGTCACGGCCTATAGACAAAAGTGTAATCAAAAAGTGCCGACTTAAAAAATTCAAAGTTACTCCTTTAAAATGCAGGTGTGATGAACATGATCTTGTACATCTGCACAAATTGCTGCATGGTAGCTTTGATTCGCCTTACCTCTTAAGCTAAATAAGTGTTAATGTGAAATATAATCCCCGTATACTTAATAAAACATTTAATATTCGATGCTATAAAAACAACACCTCTTATTATAACCCACTTTATAGAATGTGTCGACGTTACAATGTCTATTCAATTTTATAATAATAAAGATTTTGATATTTTCAACCACAAATTTTGAAGATTTAAAAAATCTATAAAGCAACTGCATTGTCCCCTATAAAATAAAATATACTAATAAGATACTAACTTTATTTGTAAGCAAGTCTTTACTAACAGATTACCTAATATATTGATGTTTTAACATAAAGTAGGATAGCAATCTAGAACAAATATTTTTGGACTCTGAAGGGTCCAAAACGTGTAAGTCCGTCAAAATCTTGAGGTCGAATTTTTTGACGATTTCAAGACTTCCTCTATACTACGTATACGAGAAAGTAAAAACGCTCTCGCTTTAAAAATACTTCTTTTCTCCCTTAGTAAACAATGTACTATTATAACACCTCACGTAATTAATGGACGTTATAAAATTATTCTGTTTCACAATAGTGCCGCAAGCAAGATCTACTCGGGCCAGTTCCCGAGCGACCAAACAACAGGATGCCGAAGAACAGATGCCTCCGCCCACTGAAGCGAGACCCAAGAGGACTAGAGCGAAAAAGGTTGGTTCTAAAGCCTTAAAAAGTCTAATGTGCTATTTCGGACTATAATTTATGCCTGTGCCAAATTTCAGCCAATACCGTTCAGTCGGAATTATCAATAAACAAAGTGTTTTATGTTAAGTGACCTGCCAGTTTAAGGCCTACCTGATGGTAAGCAGCCCGCACGCTGCGAACCCTAATCCAATTTCCTACCCCGTGAGGCCCTAGCGACCTTTCTCACCAACAGAAACACAACACCACAAAATGTAGTGTTATTTGACTGTGGTCTTCTGTAAGGTGGTGGTGGTACTTCACCAGTTCGGGCTGCTCCAAATTCGAGCAGCTGTGACCTGCGGCTATTTCTAAAAATATCTAATTTATTTTTAGGTTTTATGGAAGCTTTATTGTAATCTGTATAAATAAACTTTACTTAAAACGGATGTAAACAGACCTATGACAAAGCCGAGAACTACGTATTCTGCTCATCATTAGGACCATTTTTTTCTTCTAGACTATACCTGGGAAATTAATAGTTATGAAGTTATTGAAAGTCAAAGTTAGAATTTTTTGTAAGATTTTTATGAAAACAAATTGATAACGTTATTTCTTATTTTTTGTCTAAAGAAACATTATCAAAATTTTAAGTATTTCATACCAATAAATGGCTTCAAAACGTCACCACGTAAACAAACGTCAGAAGAAAAAAATGGTCCTAATGATGAGCTGAATACGTAGTTCTCGGCTTTGTTTTAGGTATTTTTAGATCCGTTATAAGTAACTAATTAACTTTATTACAAATTACAATAAAACTTCCATAAAACCAATAAATTAGATATTTTTAGAAATAGTCGAGGTAGGGCACAGTGGACTAGCCGCTCGAATTTGGAGCGCCAGAACTGGTGTAAGTAGCTCCACCTTACAGAAGACTACAGTCAAATAACACTACATGTTTGTGGTGTTGTTTCTGTTGGCGAGTGAGGGTGCCAGAGCTCCACGGGCTAGGGAAGGGGACTATGGTTGTCAGCGTTTCAAGCGTCTATAGGCTATGGTGACTGCTTACCATCAGGTAGGCCGAATGCTTGTCCACCTTAATAGATTTTTGCACTTTTTTTATCACAGAAAGTATCAGAGCCTACCAACACAGACAATGAAAAGGATGTACCGTCATCACAGGAGAGTGCACCAGGTATAAGCAACTAATATATTTAATGTCAAACCTGACAGGGGCCATAAATTTAAAATTGAATTAAATAATATATTTAATAAAAAAAAAATCATGAACTTTCATCAATGAAGAGTTACTAAACAAAATTTAACTTGAAGTTTTAGGAAAATGTTGCACAGCCTTTAAAACGTCAGATGTTTTTTGATTCTTTTGTTTTTATTTGCAGCTTCACCAGCCGAAAAGCCTAGACCAAAGAGAACAAGGCGAGGGAAAGCAGCGTAAGTCAACTTTAAGATTAATATTTTTCTTATTTGAAACTGTCTCTGTTGAGTAGTCCATGGATTGCTTTTTCTCGTTTGATAACCAGTGATGAAAATGGTAATTCTATTTGCATCACTGGTTATCAAACGTTAAAAAATTGTTATTTTCATAGAAAACCAACATATATTACTTTATTATTGTACACTCTAATTCATAGTATATCTGATTCTAAGTTTAAAATGTTGATGTTTACATATACAACAAAGAATAATATTTTCTATTCTAAAACCTAACTAACTTGACAAAAACAGAAATTTAGTTTAATAGCATTTAAGTTTTTGTTTCTGTAAAGTTAAAACAAGTTGAAAACTTTGCTTGGTATATTTCTTTCAGTGAAAAAGAACAACCGAAGCCAGTGGAACCAGAACCAAAAGTGCCAAAGGAGGAACGCATATCACAGCTGGAAGTACTCCAATCACCCATATTACCGCAGAGAGAAAAGACCAAATCCAACCTAACTAAAGAGGCTATAAAGTCCAAAGTCAACCAGCCAATTGAGTCCGATAAAGTTGATAGTGTGACTATAAATGACACAGAAATTCGGAGTAATATTGAGTTGGATCAAACTCAGGTACTTGACAAGATGAGTACGACCTACAACATTGAAATGGATAAGACTGTGGTTCTACCAAACGGTGTACATATTCAGAATAATGTAAGTTGCAACTCTTCCTAGAGATACACAGCCAAGACTGTAAGATCAAGACGAATTTGTTACTCTTTCGTCTCTGTTTGTGTCACAAATTGATGTATGCTTTTCAGTGTCCAAAATTTTACATCTTCAGTATCCAATGAGATATTTTTAAATACCCTCGATCAGTTATATATTTTGTTGTTCTTCATTTTCTATTTAATTTGGTACATTTCAAATAAATTAGTTGCATCAATATTATTGTTTGATATGAACAAAAATGTTCCATGGTTTTAATTGAATCTGCGCTGAAAAATATTTAAAACAAACATTTGATTAATCTTAGAAATTGCATGCATTGCATTGCATTTTCTTTGAATGCAAATCTACTAATTAAATGCATGTTTAGCGAGTTTTATATACCTACACTAATTGAGTGTATAAACCTAAACCAATTGAGTGTATAAACCTACACCAATTGAGTGTAACCTACACCAATTGAGTGTATGTACCTACACCAATTGAGTGTATATACACAAATTGAGTGTATATCCAACAAGTGAGTGTATTTCCACCACTTCCTACCACTTATCAATTGGGTAAAAATTACGCCTAATATATGTTTCTTAATATTTCAGAATCACATGAATGAAACAGTGGTACTGGACATTGGTAACAGGGAAACCATAGTGATAGAGAAACAACACGAGGTGATGGACGCGACCGTCGTACTTGATAAAGGTAAGGAGTCACGTTCGAATCCGGGTTGGGACAAACGTTTGTGTCACAAACGCATTGTTCATTGGTCATTGTTGTTTATGCCTAATGATTAAATTTTATTTATAAGAAAAAAAACTGAAAATGAAACTATACCTATACAATTATTTTATATTACACTAATCATAGATTTATAATTACTGACGTTTATAGATTGGCAATGAATCGAATAGGGCGAGACCAAAAAAATGCACCAATGTGTCAGTAATGCGAATGTGTGCGTGAAAAATAGTACTGCAGTCTGACAGTTGCTGTCTTTTCTACGTGACTGACAGGCCGACCTAGGCCGCCTGCATGTACCTACGTGAAATGGTCTCTTTTATCTATCTCGCTCTAACATACGCGATGAAAGTAATGTTCCTGTGCTCGCGCGATGACTTGTGACCTCAATCAGGACACTAAAGAAATCTTTTATATTGAACTCATCGTGCGATGAGAATGCATCTTATCATCGTACAGTCGTTTACCAATCGCCTCAGCATGTAGTCGAACCTTTAGAATTGTTTATTATGGCAATAGATTTAGGTTACATCAGATTGAAAAGCACTATAAATCTAAAAACTACTAACAAGAATTTGTAGATCTTTTCAATGTTAATAACAATGTACAATGTTGTTACAGATCCGAAGACAACCATGATGACAGACGACAACTCTATAATGACCGATGACGATTCACAGGAAGAGAAGACGCCGCCAAAGCAACAGATACCCAAATCACAGCCCTCGTGAGTATATTATAGTTTGTTCGGATAATCACAAATAGTTTATTAGAAAAAGTTCCAATAACATTATTAAACATCAAAAAATGAGAAAATATTTTTTCAGAATGCTGCTTTAGTAATTTAATTTAAAAATATTTGATGTGATAACATTTATGCTGGGTTTCAATAATTAATCTACTCTCATTTTTGCTCACAAGACAAAGCTCTGTCCAGACCTGCGCACGCGCACGAACCGTGCGATTCGTCTCTAAAGAACATAGTTTGAACATGTTCGCGAACGTTCCGCGTGCGTTACGCGCAGTACCCGTTCATACAGTCCATAAGATGCACGGAAACCGTTCGCGAGTAGCACGCGAACACGTCCAAACTGTGCGTAGTTTGGGAGATGTTTTTTTATTTTTGCCATATTTTAAAAAAAATCTTTGCTATTTCAGCAATTTTTTTTCTATTTCATCTTAGTCCTTGTCAGATTTACTCCCACACATAAAATATCTAGCTTCCTACTATTAATAAAAGTTATAAAAATTTTCATCGAAAATAAATATTTTCAAACGTCCTCGCTACTTAAAAATATTTTTCTTTGCAAATTCAGCATTTTTTATTGTATTTTAGTCCTCGTCAGTTGTACTCCCACAAATAAAATATCTAGCTTCCTACTATTAAGAAAAATTAAATAGAATTTTGATCAAAAATAAATAATTTTAAAATTTTCGCCCTAACTACTAAAAAACATTTTTATTTGCAAATTCAACATCTTTTTTATTATATCTTAGTCCTCCTCAGTTGTACTCTCACACATAAAATATCTAGCTCCCTACTATTAATAAAAGTTATAAAACAATTTGATCGAAAACATTTTTTTTTTTGAGCTAATCTGTCTACCGTCGCTGCGCACGAACCGCACAGGTCGTTTTTGTCGTGGATTATTACATGCACGCGAACCGTTCGCGAACATGTCCAAGAGTGTCCAATCTATGTTCTTCAGAACCACGGTTGGTGCTCGTGCGCAGGTCTAGACAGACCTTAACATTTTGATATCCATTTTAAAAATGTAGCGTCGGTTATCCGAACGTCGATCAACCGAAGGACCGCTTATCCGAAGTACTATTACTATACATCTATTTGACTTGGCTACTCGGCAAGAAATAGACCATAAAATGCATTAAATTTGAATTAATATCCTTGAATTCCAGATCTGTAGTCAAAGAAAAAGTACAGCAATTTGAAGAAATGGCGTCGAGAGTAACCAGGACCAAAACTCGCGCCATGGCTAAAAAGGTAAGAAAATACCTTAGCCAATTTAACACGGGACGTGGCATAGCACAGATTTAGTACTGAAAACATTCTGCCGTTTTTCGCGGGGGGTGAGGCAAACACGCATAGCACACATTTACTCACTCGTGCACACTGTTGCAAACATTGTAATCGCTATTATGAGCGCACACTCGCGGGCTCGGCTAACATGCGTACCACCATATCGCTTAACGTTGTTATATCGTTGTTTCTGTCGCAAAATTTGTAGATGAAAAATTGTATTGTTATGTGAAACAGTAGTTTATTTGAATAGAAGCAACTCCGTTTTAGGATAACTGTAATGTTTCTGGTGGTCGTTTACAAGAAAAACACTCCGCAACCAATAATTTCTACGAGGTCCGCTTAGCGACAGATACGAATTCAAAATGGCGGTCGGTCGTCGCGGCGAACTAGTTTTTATAAACTGACATGAACGTTTGTTCATGTACTTTGGCAGAGGGGAACGCGTTCGCTTGCCACGTCCCGTGTTAAATAGTCTTAAGGAAAATACAATCAACATTTTTCTTCCAGTTATCTTTCATAATTCGCCTGCCCTGCTCCCGATTTTATTTGGGGTCGGGCGTAATGTTTTTCTCTTCCATACATTCCTGTCAGCCGTCATCTCAGCATTAACTCCTTTATTTGCCATATCATCTCTCACACAATCTATCGCATCTTTTCTTCGGTTTTCCTCTATACCCGTCCACATTCATTCATTCATGTTCACCACCTTTATCACATGATTATCATCTCTTCTCATTATATGCCTGTACCATGCTAATCGCTTACCTCTCAATTTTTCTGCCATTGGTGTTACTTTCAGACTGACTCTATAATATAAAAGACATGAACAGTCAAACGAGAACCATGTATTCTGCTCACCATCATAACATTTTTTTTCCTTTAGACTATACCTGGGAAATTGATAGTTACGATTTTATTGAAGGTCAAAGTCATAATTTTTTTTTATGAAAACGTATTCTAAACATTATTTCTTAATTATTTTCCAAAGAAACATTATTTTTTTTTTAGTATATTTCATAACAAAAAATGTCTTCAAAACGTTAGCGTTCAATGTAGCTCACTCGATGCGCACGGACACTAACGAACGGGGCCGCCGTCTGCAAAATTATCGCGGTTTTGCGAGTTGCGTGCGAGTTGAGCCCTTTACATTGCGCGGTACAATTTGCACTTTTTTTAACATCAAAAAATAAAAATTTCTCAGCAATAATTTTTTTAAAATATATCTTATTTTGATGTATAGAATACATGGTTCTCGTTTGACTGTTCAAGTCTTTTACACCCAGTATACTGGGTAAGACCTAAGACAAAGCCGTAGTATATTTTTGTTCATGGCATGGTTTTTTTTTCTACAGCAAGATGATGAACCTGAGACCCAAACTCCTCCAGATAAGATAATAAAGCCTGTTCTCTCAGCCGAAACACTCGCCAAGATGAACAATATGATTTTCAATGGGAAACCGCCACAGGTATGTGCGATTCGAAAAAAAAATCACATTTTGCATTTCTTATTCATTTCAGTGAAATTTTTACAATCGATTTTGCACTGTATACCTAATTATTTAGGTTTCAAATCGATCGGGTAAATTTTTTGTGGTATGTGACGTATGTTTTATTTATGTACTTTACTATTAAACATTTACTGTTTAATTAAACATTTATTAATATCTATTTCCTAATTTAACTCTTAATTTACCAAAGAATGAAATAATATTTATGTACTCCCTACAATAATATTATAATGTAACACACATAAGCGTCTCTTCCAGACAAATTAATTAGGGAAGTTGTTGAGTGTCGTCAAACAAATAAATAAATATTGACAAATTTAAAACAATATTCTACTACCTAATCTTTAAACCTTAACTCATAGTAATAAAGTTAAAAATTAAGTTCCAACTATTATACTAGAAGTCTAATATATAATTTTATCGTCAGATCTCAAGCTCTGCGACTAAGCCCCGTTCAAACATAGTCAATACAACCAAATCCTTCATACCCTCGACCACTTCTAAACTGAGTGCAATAAAAGCCAAAGAAGCAGAAGAGAACATGAAGAGAGAAAAAGAAGACGCTAGAAAGAAGAAGGAAGCCATGTTGGAAGCGAAACGGGAACAACAGAAAAGGTATGTGCGTCATCAATTAATTTAGTAAATTGGTGGCGGCAATTTCCATATACCAGGAAAATCCAATAAAGAATAAATTTATATTTTCTTTCCCTAGGGAACAACAAATATATGTTCCAAATAAATAAATGCGAAAGTGAGTTTGTTACGCCTAAACCACTGAACCGATTTTGATGAAATTTTGTTTTAAAATATTATGAGACCTTGGGAATAAAATAGGATTTTTTTTTATCATTATTAAGTCATTTGCATGACATTTTTTTTAAATAATTTTTTTTTTCCTGCTGCAAATGCAAACTATATATCAGCAACCAGTGAAGTAGTCTAGAATTGAATAGGTTAATAATTAATAAGGTAATATATATATACTTATATCTCTTAAGAACTTGTTTGTTTGGTTGAAAACTTTGTTTGGTTTTTGTGTCTGATAGTCCATTTATCGATAAAGGCTATAGACGTTAAATTACCCGGCAATGTCGCGAGCGAAGCTGCGGGCGGCCATTAGTGGATCATAAATACTCTACTGGGCACAGTGAGTGAGTGAGGCACAAAACAAAAAAAATTGGCTCTTGTGTGAAACATAAAAGTTTTCACCTCTCCAACAAAAATATAAATTATGTAGAAAAAAGTGCATGTCTTAAAAACATGTCTATAGCGCTAAAATTTATTATTAAAAATCAAAAGTAAAATTATTGCAATATTCTGCCATTGTTCCCGGGAATAAAAATGCGCTGATTAGCTGGTGGAAAACTAGTTCGTCGTGCTTGTAACCTTTCGATTGGCCTGTACCCTTAGTATGAGTATTGATAGTTTTTGACTCTTTTCGTACATTGCCCACTGTTTCTGATAGTTTACGCTAGAGGCGCGAGTGGGCAATGTATGAAAGATACGATACAATTGATCGAACTCTAAAACGAACAAAACTCATACTAGGGGTACTGTTGTGTGGTCTGAATAGCGATGATTGGCTGGTAAAAACCTAGTTGGCCATGATTTTAAAGATCAAGCCTGCGATTGGACAGTCACCTGGATTTTTGGCCTTAGGACGAAAACAATGCAATGCAGTAATGGATTTTCATACAACTTTGTAACGTCGTGCCCTATGGTCCACTAATCAAAACACATTTTCGTCACTATTTTATTGAGATATTAAACAGGTTTTAAATGGTATATAAAAGGCACTCTGAAAATAATATAAAACTCACTGTAAAAACTAAACAATAAACACTTAAAATTGATACACAGGAATATAAACGGTTTAACAAAAAGTACTTACAATTTTAGTGCCTTGATATAATTTTTGTGTACGTATTATAGTAATATTATGACCCAAGCCGACATCAAGAGCGAGACCCTTAGGTACTATAATAAAATGTGTTCTAGGGCACGGTCAGCAATGGAATTAGTCAAATAGCGCGAAAATGAACCAAACGTCATGATGAATGATGATTTTGAATTTGATTGATATTTTTTAAAAATACAGCCAGTAATAGGAACGATGGTACTATAACATGGCAATGTTATAGTACCACGTTACAACTTTACGTAAAGTGCTGCTTTTCTCACTATGAGCTAGGTTAGTCACGATGAAATTTTGCTTCATTTTAACCTCTCGAGCGTCGGCGGGAAGCCCCGCATTCCCACGAAAAAAAGTACCGTTGAGCGTCGGCGGGAAGACCGGGCGTCCCGCAGATAGTCATGGTCTATAGTTTGTTTTTTTACTACTTCAACTTATTTTAACCAATAGGAGTGTTTGACATCAATAGAATCTGTGTTCAATGCTCTCAAATACTAAATTATGATTGGTTATCGTGTTCATAGAAAAAGTGTGAGTATTGGTCGTTGAAAAAAATGGTGACGCATTTGGCATGTTGTCAGCCGGGGTGTGTTGAGGTGTATTTAATTCTATAGTTTTGTTTACAAATGCGTATTATGTATTGTGTTGAATGTTTTATGTCGATAAGTGTATATACTTGGTGTGTAACTAAAAAGAATGTGATTTTGAGCAAGTTTTACATGATTTCTGAATCGTCAAAGTTTGTGTATTATTTGTTTGTGTATTTTTTGACCGTTGGTGAAATTAAATGCTATAATATGCTGTAAAAAGTGTATGTATTTGTGATTACGTAATTTTAATGGTTAGACAATGTTTCTAGGTTTCTAAAAATGTATAAATCATAAAAAACGGATGTAAATTATTGGTTATATAAGGAAAATAGTAAAATACATCAGGTCATCTGAGGTCAACAAGTTAAGGCATCGACACTACACGGTATCGATGCATTTTGCCGCGCGACACTCGAGAGGTTAAGAAAAAAAAAACATTAGGTATTAATTATTGTCTCTCGCACTAGTTTTCGTGCAATACGTGCACATTTTCATGGTGTATGCCCTATATTATAAAAAAATAATCTAGGAAACGAGAAGAGAAAATGGCGGCAGCGGCTGCGGCGAGAGAAGCAGCAGAGAAAGAGAGAAGAGCCGCCATGCAGGCCGCCGCTAGAGATAGGAAGGAGAAGCAAGCACATGCCGACCAGGGGAAGCTGGAGCGGATGAAAGAGGCAGAGAGGGTGAGTAACACTTCGCTGGCTTATCTCCGATTTTTTGGACTGACTGTATTTTAAATAAAATCTCTTTATTGCATCAATTCTGTAATTATCTTAAACTAACGACCCGCCCCGGCTTCGCACGGGTGCAATGCTTATGTAAATATGCATGTATTATACATATAAACCTTCCTTAAGAATCACTCTATCTATTAAAAAAACCGCATCAAAATCCATTGCGTTGTTTTAAAGATCTAAGCATACATAGGGACAGACAGACGGCGGAAGCGACTTTGTTTTATACTAACTATCTAACATTAACACAAAATGGCTGTGGGTATCAAAGGTTAAATTGATTAGTTCATTAATGTGATTAATTAAATTTTAAAGAAAAGCTTTTACAAGACAAATTATTATTATAAATGCGCCAAATGCGTGGGAGTAATAACTGCCCAAAATTTACTCATGTAAAACTGTAATTTTAATTACTTATATTGTTATTATCCATAGATATAGGAAACTGTAGATCGGCAATGTAAAAGAGAAAGAGCATACCAACGCGTATATTAGAGCGAGATAGATAGACGAGACCATTTCACGTAAAACGGCGGCCTAGGTCGGCCTGTCAGTCACATAGAAAGACAGCTGTCAGACTGCAGTACTATTTTTCATACACACATGCGCATTACGCACATATCGGTGTATTTTTTTGGTCTCACCCTAGGTCGATTCATTGCCAATCTATAAACGCCGGTAATAATAAATGTATGTTATTATCTATTGACCTGTAATGATGTTTCAAATCATTACCAAATTGTAAGCTGTGGAGTTTCTTTCGCCATTTCTTCTCCATCTCAGCACAATAATAATTAGTTCGTCCCGAAATGGTGGTAGGGTTTTGACGATTTAAAAGTACTTAGCGAAGTCCATTTCAATAAAGACCTTTTTCATTTCATTTCAAATTAAATGAATATTCACCACATCCGTTAATACAATAACCAAGTGCGTCTTCCTAAAGTAATGAAAGATTTCATTTGAAATACATTTTAACATAGTTTTCTAAAATCCCGTTTAATAACCGGGTAGTAAGAAGACATAGATAGGAAGAATAAATTTTTCCTCATAAAAAACCTAATAAAAGTTTTCTATTAGGTCAAAGTCAAAGTCAAAATTTCTTTATTCATTTAGGTACAATTTGTAAACTTATGAAAGTCAATTTTGATGCCATCGGTTCAAGAGTCTACCAGGAGCCCTTGAGAAAAATAATAATCCTATTTGGTAACCGTTACCTAGGAAGAACTATTTTTATACCACACGTTTGGCGGGTATGTGCCAAATAACTTTAGCGATATATAATGTGGTAGAAAATATCGTTTGTACTTAGCTGAGCTGATGTGAATGCAAAGTCCAGTGTCCAATAATAATAGCACGTATAATTCACAACACAAAGATAGTCACAATAGAAAGCTAAGTTATAGAAGAGAGAAAGAAGGAGAACAGAGCACACAAGCAGAAGGTTACTAACACAATAAAACAGTCAATACTAGAATAATAGTCACACTAAACATAAAAGCATAAAGGCGCGAAGCGTAAGCCAGATAGCTGAGCGGCGTGCGTTCAGAGCGGGTCATAGATTCTGACTGGTGGCGGCCGGCGCACCGAGTTGATCGTGCGCAGCTGTTAATACAGGGAACAATACAGCGACCGGTTGTTTGCGCGTTTCCTATGTTTCACGGCAATCAGCTGATAACAACGCTGACGATATTGTGTGCATGTTATTTGTGAATTGTTATATAAATATTAGAATATAAGTAATGTAAATATAGTAAGTATAATATAACTAAGTAGGTATAGTACATAGTGTAAATATGTAAATAGTAATAAACATGTAATTAAATATAGTGTTTATGTAATGTTATAAATATTTCTTATAATATGAAATAAATATATAACATTAATAATAATACTAATGTGGATGTAGGCCACATCACTCCCCCCCAGAGACCTAGCTAAGGGCGATAATAATCCGGGAACCTTACCCGTCGCCCCGAACGCGTGGTTCTATGGGTTATTGTCGTAGGAGATGGTGGTTCGGTATTAGTGTCAGGTGGTAGTGTGTTTTGTGGAGGTATGTGTGTAGTGTTGTGAGGAGTGTAGTGTGAGTGCAGGTCTTCCAGATCGGTAAGGACAAACGCGGGTTTTAAGCGCTCAACGGTAACAGTAACAGGTGTTCCCTTGAATAGAATTTTGAACACTTTGTCACCCCTTTCGATAACCTTGTGAGGGCCCGTGTAGGCTGGCTGAAAAGTTGCACGCAACATTTCTTCTCGAAGAAAGACGTATTCGGTGGTAGCCAACTCCTTGAACACAAATACCTTGTTCTTACTATGGCGAGAAGCTGGGACTGGTTTTAATTTTTCGGCGAAGTTGCGTAAGCGCGCTGTAAAATCAGACAAATCTGAAGTACAGGGTACGCTTGGCTCGAAAAATTCGCCGGGCAATCGAAGCGGCTCGCCGTATAATAATTCTGCCGAGGAGGTCTGTAAGTCGTCCTTGAAAGCGCTACGGACGCCTAATAGCACGAAGGGTAAGACTTCAGTCCAATTTTGTTGAGCGTGGCAGGTGATGGACGCCTTAAGCTGCCTATGGAAGCGTTCCACAAGTCCATTGCACGCTGGATGGTAGGCGGTGGTGCGTTTGTGGTGGAATCCGATGGTTTTTGCCAGATATTGGAACAGGGCGGACTCAAATTGACGACCGCGATCTGTCGCAATATCTGTCGGACAGCCAAATCTGGATATCCACCCTGATATTAACGCTTTTGCCACCGTTTCTGCTGTGATGTCATGGATGGGCATGACTTCTGGCCACCTAGTGAAGCGATCTACCGCAGTCAAACAATAACGATACCCATCGGATATAGGTAGAGGGCCTATAAGGTCGATGTGTATATGTTTGAACCGGGCTCGTGGTAGATCAAAGGTACCTAACGGGGTAGACACATGGCGGCTGACCTTACTACGCTGGCACGCTAAACACGTCCTGGCCCAGTCTCGACAGTCCTTCCTAACTCCGGGCCATACAAACCTTTCAGCAACGAGCTGGGCGGTTGCAGCGGCACCGGGGTGACTTAGGGAATGGAGACTTTGAAAAACTTGCGTCCGGAAATCTTTTGTGACGAACGGCCTAGGGGTAGCGGTACTGACATCGCAGTAAAGAAGCTGACTGCTCCCGGGGTATTCCATCTTTTTGAGACGGAGTGATGAGGTGTCAGTCAGGTAAGTAGCCAGCTCGGGATCAGTTTCCTGGGATTGTGCGAGATCTTCGAGACGAATTGGAGAAGCCAACTCATCGACTCGCGACAAGGCGTCGGCAACGACGTTATTCTTGCCGGATATGTGCTTTATATCCGTCGTAAATTGGGATATAAAATCCAAGTGACGGAATTGCCGTGGCGAGCAGTTATGCTTCCTTTCATGAAAGGCATAACTAATCGGCTTATGGTCGGTGTAAATGGTGAAATGTCTTGCTTCTACCATATGCCGGAAGTATTTGACGGCTTCGTAGATCGCAAGAAGTTCACGGTCGTACGGAGAGTACTTCGTTTGAGCCGGGCTAAGTTTTCGGGAGAAAAACGCTAAGGGTTCCCACACGTCGTCCCGTAACTGCTGAAGGACAGCCCCGATAGCCGAATCTGATGCGTCTGTAACCAACGCAAGCTTGGCTCGGCAGTCTGGATGTGCCAAAAGAGCTGCATTAGAGAGGCTTTCTTTGGTCTCATTGAAAGCCTTCAGAGCATGTTCGGACAGGGTGATGGGTGTGGAACCCTTGACAGCCCCCGTAAGTAGGGCGTTGAGAGGCGCTTGAGTTTGGGCGGCGTTTGGCAAAAATCGCCTGTAAAAATTCGCCATGCCCAGAAAACGCCTAAGTGACCTAACGTCCTTGGGTGGGGGGTAGTCACGTATGGCCTGTACTTTCGTGTCCAGTGGTTTGGTGCCGCTCTCCGAAATGCAATAACCTAGGAAGGTTATCTCGGGAGCTCCAAAAACACACTTGGACACGTTGAGGACCATGCCGTAATCCCTGAGCCTGGAAAATACTTGGCGTAAGTGGTTCTCGTGCTCTGATGGATCTCTGCTATAAACGAGGAAGTCATCTAAATAGCAGTAGACGAAATCTAGCCCACGAGTGATCTCATCCACAAAACGTTGAAACGTTTGACCCGCATTTCGCAAGCCAAACGTCATAAAAGGGAATTCAAACATACCGAAGGGTGTAGTGATGGCAGTCTTCGGTATGTCCTCGGCGCAGACTGGGATCTGGTTGTAGGCCTTCACTAAATCGAGGGTGCTGAAAATTCTACAACCAGATAAGTTATGCGCAAAGTCATGAATATGACGTATTGGGTATCTGTCGGGTATTGTGCGGGCGTTGAGTTGCCTGTAATCGCCGCAAGGACGCCAACCGTTGTCTTTTTTCGGCGCTAAGTGCAGCGGGGACGCCCACGGACTCTCTGAAGGGCGAGCAGTTCCATTAGCTAACATGGCATCGAACTCTGCCTTCGCTATCTTCAATTTGTCCGGCGCTAATCGTCTCGGTGTGCACGAAACTGGAGGACCTGGTGTGGTGCGAATGTGGTGTTGTGTGTTATGTGGTGTCATGCGTTGTGTACCAGCTGGTCGAGTTATCTCGGGAAACTCCTGAGACAGTAAAAGATGGTAACGCGAATCGCCAGTCATAACCTTGACAGAAAGCACATTAATACAATTGACTGCTGAAGAAGCTATAGCAGATAGAGAAGTAGTATTGTCTATTAGTTTTTTACTTTTACAGTCGACTATTATATTATAAAAGCACAAAAAATCTACTCCTATAATGGGTCTTGTAACATCGGCAACCACGAATTGCCAGGGGTAGTTTCGGCGTAGTCCGAGGTCCAGGTTGAAGTGCGCGTAGCCGTAGGTATCGATGGTCGATCCGTTCGCTGCAGTGAGCTTGTAGCTCGTTGGTGCACGACGCTCTTGAAGACGACCTCTGGGGAAAACGCAGAGGTCGCTGCCTGTATCGACCAAGAACTGCGTTTTCGTGCTACGGTCTGTCACGAAGAGGCGACCTGGAGAAGTGGGGCAATCGTCTGTCGCCATTATCGATTGCCTGTGGCGTTTCCCGACTTGTAGTCGCACGGCTTTTGGCATTTCTGTGCTTTGGAGCCAAACTTTGCGTGGTACCAGCACAAGGGGTGTCGCCGGTAAGTCGATGCTGATCTAGACGATGAGCGGGAAGAATGTCTGCGCTGGGGTCTGGATCGGTCACGGCAACGCGAAGATCGGGTATGCTCATCGAATTTTGTAGTGAGGCGCTCCACCATCTTCCGTAGCTCACTGATCTCGCTGGAGGTGTTAGAGCTCGACGCCACGGCAAACGAGGAAGCTGCTGCGACATTGGCTGGTGACGAAATCTCCTGAATGCGGTCCGCTAAGTCAGCCAGCTGCTCCAGGGAATGGGTGGGCTGAGAGGCGAGTACCGTCTGGATGCTGTTCGGGAGTCGGTTGCACCAGATAGATTTGATGAACTCCTCTGGTACGTTAGGTCCTGCCAAGTCTTGAAGGTGTCGAAGGAACTGGGACGCCTTCCGATCTCCTAACTCCTCGTGCGTCAATAGCTGCCTGACCTTCTTCTCGTGGGAGGCGGTGAGACGCTTGATGAGCTCGTGCTTGATTTTCTCATAGCGGTTCCTAAGCGGAGGGTTGACTATGATGTCCTTCACTGCCTTCGCGTGAGTCAAATCGAGATTTGTGATGACGTTGTTGAACTTTACTGCGTCATCCGTTATCCCAAAAACCTCAAATTGTCCTTCCAACAACGCGAACCATATCTCGGGATCGTCCGTCGAAAATGACGGAACCTTCAAATTAAATTTCCGAATGTCGGACGACTCGTCATTGCTTGGGTCAATGGAAACGCGCGATTTTTTTGCTCGTCGGGTGGTGACGTTCACGCTGGTCTTGCGTGATTCGGCCGTTTTAGGTGAGTCACTGCTGTCGCTCATTATGTGTTCTATTCGGGGTCACCAATTTGGCGGGTATGTGCCAAATAACTTTAGCGATATATAATGTGGTAGAAAATATCGTTTGTACTTAGCTGAGCTGATGTGAATGCAAAGTCCAGTGTCCAATAATAATAGCACGTATAATTCACAACACAAAGATAGTCACAATAGAAAGCTAAGTTATAGAAGAGAGAAAGAAGGAGAACAGAGCACACAAGCAGAAGGTTACTAACACAATAAAACAGTCAATACTAGAATAATAGTCACACTAAACATAAAAGCATAAAGGCGCGAAGCGTAAGCCAGATAGCTGAGCGGCGTGCGTTCAGAGCGGGTCATAGATTCTGACTGGTGGCGGCCGGCGCACCGAGTTGATCGTGCGCAGCTGTTAATACAGGGAACAATACAGCGACCGGTTGTTTGCGCGTTTCCTATGTTTCACGGCAATCAGCTGATAACAACGCTGACGATATTGTGTGCATGTTATTTGTGAATTGTTATATAAATATTAGAATATAAGTAATGTAAATATAGTAAGTATAATATAACTAAGTAGGTATAGTACATAGTGTAAATATGTAAATAGTAATAAACATGTAATTAAATATAGTGTTTATGTAATGTTATAAATATTTCTTATAATATGAAATAAATATATAACATTAATAATAATACTAATGTGGATGTAGGCCACAACACGTAACCAGAAAGTGGCATTTTCCCACTTCCTGATCAGGGAGTGACATGAAGTTTGGTACTCTTACCTTGGACGGTAATAATGAAAGCCTCAGATAATAATCGCCCTCGCCTTCAGCTCTGGCATCATATACCTGCGATCTACATTCTTTATTTGATATTCTATTGCAGATTGTCTCTGATGACATTTTCTGCGTCACCGGGTTTTTAAGAAGGCAAAGACCTTTGGGGTCCTCAAGCCTGTAGGTCGAACGTTCCTAGGGGATTACTGGGCGACCGAGCATCTCCCCCGTGGGGAGTCTCTCGACCGCCTAGCGTCCCTAGGGCGTCCGTGTCGGAAGGGTCTACATTCTTTATTTAACCGCCCTAGTTAAGAAAATGTACTATTCCTTTTATAAAATCAGTTATTAACGAGGAATAACAGGGGGAAGTCTCGGACGAAAATAATTATTTTATTTATATGCTGAAGTTAAAGCAATTTAGCAAAAGAAGCTTAAATGCTTACAATTCTGTAATGATGTCTTGTAAAGTAAAAAAAACATATTAATTTATAGTTTAACATGCATATATTTTGAGCAGATTTTATTCACATATTTGGATCATCATTTATGCACAGTCGCGGTACGAAAACTTTTTATTGATATCCCATTTCGTTTGATATGTAATGTATATAACTGATAATTGCTCTTGTGCAAGCAAATTAGCGATGTGACGTTGATATAAGGTCAAAGCTTCGAAATCAAAAGGGATTGGACATTTTTGTATGGGCTTTAGTCCAAGTGGCCTCCCATGGGATGATAAGACCTGCTTTATTTAATTTATAATTTAATATTCTTACACTAACTATACTCTAAAATAAATCGACACAAGGCGAAAAAAGTTATTGACACTAGTTGTGCTGTGTACTGTACAGTGTACATAGAGGTGTTTTCTGTTGTTTTTAATTACAAGTAAATGTAATTCGTTATTATCGTTTAAAATGAAGTAAAAATCGTAAATAATTCATAGGTAATTTTTCATTTATGAACGTACAATACTCATGTTAGTCGTCGCTTAAAATGTCATCTAGATAAACTGCAGGGCAATGTATTTGATCTTGGTAGTAGTGGGTCCACTCTAAATACTATGTTATGCTATACAACGTCCATTTATTATGTTTTAATTCAGTAAGAGTATACTATATATTTTTTTTAGATTATGTATATTTTTTCTCCGTAGGCCAATTATATCATGTTCATAGTAAAACATATCTTTATTAATATTACTACTTAATAGAATTTGTTTGATCAGCCGCCGCCATTTGGACCATATCCCGTTCTCCTTTAACAACAGTCGTTGTAACAACAATAATTGTTTTTTACTATTCTATTATCATATCTAATTATTAAATTCTTTTATCCATAGAAAAAGCTAGAGTTAGCGCGCAAAGTAGCGGAGACCGAAGAGAGAAGGAAGGCAGAAGAGCAAGCGAGACAACAGCGGCTCGCGGAAGAACAGAAGAGAGCGGACGCCAACAGAAGGAAACAGTTGGAGGAGGCTGAGGCGTGAGTATCATTTATACTTAGCCTAATTGGGTATATCCCAATATTTTGTGTTTTCTGTGATGGAAATACTGCGACCATTTGTCTAACTATTTACATTGCGGTTTCGAGAGACGCTTGTCGCGTGCGGATTAATTCCTTAAGTATAAAAATCTGTTATAAAGTACCAGAAGATATTAAAAATTTACCCCTAAAATATTTTAAAATTAAATTAAAAAAATGGCTAATTGACAGAAAATTAAAATGAAATTAATTTTAAGAAATTTTTAATAATGGACATGTTAGATATTTAATTTAAATTAACCTATGTCAAATAATTAAATATTAGATAAGTATATGAAAAATGCTCAGAGTAAACAGGACTGGAGTAGCCTTTGCCTAACATTACCCCTCTGCCAAACGCACAAGCATCGGATGCCTGTGCGTTATATAAAACTAGTTGAGCCGCCATTTTAAAACCACAATAATCAGAACGTCTTACCGTGCAGAGCTCCCACGAAAATGAATGCCTGTGCTGTTTTTTACTGTAAAAAAAAGTCTAAAACATCTAGTATGCAAAAAGATGGCGTCACCTTTCATTTATAAGTATAATTTTTATGATTTGATGATTATTTACTTCATATTTTCATATTTTAGCAGATTACAATTTCAAATTTCGCGCTATAGTCTCGTGGGGAGTGCGGCCGTGACGTTGTCAAACGAACTTCGGGCGCACTCCCCACGAGACTACCTAGGGTTGACCATTATCGCATTTCAATTAATAAGACAAAAATTAGAAACAGTTTGTTGGTAATAAATAACTGTAATTTTGTATTAATTAATTACCAATAATAATTTCGTTTTAACAATGTACGTTGCGTGTTTATCTTTAGTTTAGTATTAAGTACATACCTATACTTTTGAGGCTGCTTGAAGCATATTGTTTGCCACACAGCATGGAAATATAAAATAATAAATAAAACTAAAATAATAATTAAACTATTTTGCCTTTTTATTCATGCTGGGCGGAGCTCATAAACATTAAGAATAACTATCCTGTAGGTATATACTTCCAGCGTCCCTGACTTCATAAAATAAGCACGGGTAAAAGGGTAGGTACCATCGCCTAACCAGCACTGCCGATCATTTCTAAGAAAGCTAAATTTTTTTTCGAGCCTTTGGACAAATTGTTTTCTTTTTGTAATCAGCAACCCTAATTCATTTGCACATTTTTGCACAATAATTGATTTGCACAATAGTGATGTCAACTTCATCGATATTGTGATTTTACGAGTGAGTCATGAATGAATGAATGAAAGTAACATACATAAATTGACAATATGTATTATGGTTTAAATTTGTATGTCGCAAGGAAATTGTATAATTCCGCAGTTTACAACGTCATCAGTTTAAAAAACACATACCCTATTCTTAGTTCTTCTTCTTATACTTGTCGATAATAAAACATAGCTTAGACAAATTACAGTTTGTTTCAGCAACCAGATAATAATGATGATGTCAAAATAAGAATAAGGTATGTGCTTTTAAACTGAATGCATGGGGAAACTTGCCACGGTCTTCCAAACGGAGATCTATGCAATAATCCTCTGTGCAATGAGGATTATAGAACGTGTTAAAAAAAAAACAAGGTTGTCTATATCCTAAGCGACAGTCAAGCAGCGCTCAAAGCCCTCTCAAACCCTCGTATTGACTCGGATCTAATAATAATAATTCATTTATTTCAGGCAACACAATGCTTACATAGATCTTAAAATAAGCAAAGGGCCCATAGATAAATACCTAAAAATTAACATATATAATATAAAATATAGCTTATAAACTAAGGCACACGTAGGGTCGGCGACGTGTAGCGCAGCTCATTAGGGAGTCGTCCTCGAAAACGTCGAAAAACGACTCCTTCCGGCCAGAACTCCTCCTTCATGAAAGTCGGCAGATGATGGGTTGGCACTCTCACCACAAAAGAAGAAAAGTTTACTTTGTGGCGAGACTCCAATCGCTCGACTCTCAGCTTTCAGTTGGTCTTCTTTCTGACATAGTCTACGACCTCCTTCACCTTCGTAGACCAGTGCAACCGGGACAAGTACAGCTGCGTCGTCCGAACTTCAGGACGCAGTTGGTTGTCCTCCGTCTGTGCGGTTCCGCAGTGGTTGCGGATGATGGGCTTCTTTTTTCTCCTCTCCACCTTGGTGAAGCCCTCATCGTCGCACTTCTTCTCCTTCCGATAAAAACGGGGAGGCTCCTTCTTACTAGCAGGCCGCTGAGATGGTGGTGGTGGGTGGGTGGCGGCAGCGGCAGCATAAGCACGCGGTTGGCTCGCTGTTGCGCTGTGGCTCCTTCTTCTCCTACCGTGAGTATGCTGGACGCATTTTTGCAATTATGAAATAAATGGACCCTAGTAGATTCGATGCCACAAACAACACAATGTGCTATTTTCTGGTTGTCAACTGCTTCACGTTCTGGTGTAGTGGCAAAACGTTTGTATTATACTTTTGAACAGGCGCGATAGGTGTTATAGACTCAGAAATTGGTATAAGTTTACTGTTTGACGATTCAGGTGCCAGCGGATCCTCTGAATTTGAAGTCACTTTCTGGTTTATCTTCCAAAACTGTGTTCTCATTGTTGCTTGGTAACTCAGGTGCTAATACAATCTCAGAAGTTGAAGTTTCATTGTATTGCTGTTTTAGGAGCTGTTCCAAGTCCTCTTCAGTAACAAGTTTTTCAAGCAATTCTTTTGAAATGTGATTAGATTGGAGTCCGGATTTTGGATCAGCTCCAAATAGTGTTGCTTTGTTTTGTTGCAAATGAGGAAAAGGGGGAGGCAATAATTAGCGAAAACAGTGGTCTTCAAGTCCTGACTTGTCTTTTTTTGTCTTTTTACTAAATCATTTCCAGAATTTGATCAAATGACTAAATTTAATAAGGGAAATGTTGAAATCTAATAGTTATATTAACATCTGCAGGGATTTGATCAAATTCCTTAGGGATTTGATCAAATCTCTATTATCATCATTTCCCTGCGACATATATATAATAACACCTATTGTAAATACCTTTTAAGTGCAATTAAACTATTACGTATAAATTTGTGTTTCATTGATATAGCCTTCGAAATCTGTCAAAGTTTTATATAGACCTCATATATATTATATTATTTATATTAGTCTTTGCAATAAATATCAAAAACTGACTGTTGTAGCGTGTAATATCATCATTTGATTTTTAATAATGTAGGTATACTAACGTAGTAATACATTCATTCATTGAACGAAACTGATTTATCGATATCGATATTCTCATGCTATGTCATGTTACTTCTCACACAATGACATTCGTGTATTAGAATAGAACGTTAACACACTATTTTAAGCACATGTGCGTGAAATTTAAATATGTGTGTCGTATTATGCATGTGTGCGTTTGTAAATACGCAAAAAGTTTTTGTTTCTGTGTGCTAGTATTGAGTGTAGTAGTAACCTCACCCCCCGCAAAAAATGGCAGAAAAACATGTAAGAGAAATTGACTAATGGCTACTCCAGTCCTGTTTACTCTGAGAAAAATGTGAAATTTCTTAATAAATGTAAACATTTGCACGCTACTGACAGCGAATCATGTAGATCTGTTGCAAATAATGTCATCTTTGTAAAGCATGGTTGTTTCAAATAGAGACTATTCCATTCTATTCTTTATTTAATTGCTTAATTAAATATTGGTGACACACTGTTTTATTGCACTAGGGACAAAGAGTGCATTCTAGAGATGTCGTGACACGATAAAAGCGCGCAATGTATGTACTGTATACATTGCGCGATATTTTTTTTTAGTTTTTTTTTAACACCAAAATATATAAATCGTTTCTCAGCAGTAATTTTTATTATATTTTTCTTGTTTCGATAGTACAGCTTCGGCTTTGTCTTAACTCTTTTTACAGCCTGTATAATATTATTATTATTTAATTATAGTTAGCGGAATTAATTAATTAAATGTATTCTAAATTCGTGTTTTACAGTATGAAGAAAGAAGCAGCGATAATGGCCAAAGAGATAGAGAAGAGGCAGAAGGAATACATCGAGAAGCAGAAAATGAAACACAGGCTGGAGAGTGATAAGAGTAAGACTATTGTTTTTACTTATTTATCGTGAATTTTAAGAGTACTTCGATATAGTCCTGTTGATGTTATATAAAATTTACAGACGACAGCAGATCAGAATACCCGAAACTGTTTAATTGACAATTATAAATTTTATAGAAAGGTTGCCAACGCTCCACGGGTTAGGGAATAATAATAGTAATAATCTTGATTTAGTCATATCTACCCATGGTTTGATAGCCAAGAGTCTCGATAAACACCTTAAGAGGCTCGAGTTAGGCTGCCATCAGACGGACTACTTTGCAGCAACCGCACGTAGTCGATATACTAGGTGTAAAAGACATGAACAGTCAAACGAGAACCATGTATTCTGCTCACCATCATAACATTTTTTTTCCTTTAGACTATACCTGGGAAATTGATAGTTACGATTTTATTGAAGGTCAAAGTCATAATTTTTTTTCATTTTTTTATGAAAACGTATCCTATACGTTATTTCTTAATTATTGTCCAAAGAAACATTATCATTTTTTTAGTATTTCATAACAAAAAATGGCGTCAAAACGTTAGCGTTCAATGTAGCTCACTCGATGCGCACGGATACTAACGAACGGGGCAGCCGTCGCAAAATCATCGCGGTTTTGCGAGTTGCGTGCGAGTTGAGCCCTTTACATTGCGCGGTACAATTATAATACAATTTTTTTTAACACCAAAAAACAAAAATCATTTCCCAGCAATATTTTTTTTGAATTATGTCTTATTTTGATGTATAGAATACATGGTTCTCGTTGACTGTTCATGTCTTTTACACCCTGTATATTCAACTGCATGCAGTAAAAGTAAACGATGACCAATTTTGATGCGGTTTGTTTTGTTCGAAATCTGACGTAATTGGGATGGTTCTTAGCTTATAACTGCATGCAATTGAATATAGCTACTGCACGCAGTTGCTGCG
This sequence comes from Elophila nymphaeata, assembly GCA_955850985.1. Classification (NCBI taxonomy): domain Eukaryota; kingdom Metazoa; phylum Arthropoda; class Insecta; order Lepidoptera; family Crambidae; genus Elophila; species Elophila nymphaeata. The sequence continues at coordinate 14,855,202 of OY039090.1, read as the reverse complement.
ATGCAGTCCGTCTGATGGGAGCCTTGGGTGGTTGGATCAATAGTCAGATGACACGGCCCGTATAATGGGAAGGTTCCTGTCTCTGGATCCCTAACCACCGGTAGCCGGGACCCTGATCTTGATACCAATGAGGAACTGGGAAAAGCTATTTTCTCGGGGAGTAAAATAGGCTGTATTTATTTATTTTTATTTAGATATCCACTACCTACTATTTGACGTGTGCTGCAATTTTGATATGATTGGAAAATTTAGGTTACTATAGAGATCCCTTTGCTTTGTCAACACAAATGTATGAAATTTGCCAGTACTGGCTAATGTGAAAGGCGGGTTCATATTTCATACATTTTAATCGTTTCCGATATCGTATCGGCTGCCAATACCGACATCGGATTGGATAATGTGGAACCGCTTTTAATATACTGGGTGTAAAAGACATGAACAGTCAAACGAGAACCATGTATTCTATACATCAAAATAAGACATATTTCAAAAAAATTATTGCTGGGAAATGATTTTTATTTTTTGGTGTTAAAAAAAATTGTAAATTGTACCGCGCAATGTAAAGGGCTCAACTCGCACGCAACTCGCAAAACCGCGATAATTTTGGCAGACGGCGGCCCCGTTCGTTAGTGTCCGTGCGCATCGAGTGAGCTACATTGAACGCTAACGTTTTGAAGCCATTTTTTGTTATGAAATACCAAAAAAAATGATAATGTTTCTTTGGACAATAATTAACAAATGACGTATAGAATACGTTTTCATAAAAAAATAAAAATTATGACTTTGACCTTCAATAAAATCGTAACTATCAATTTCCCAGGTATAGTCTAAAGGAAAAAAAATGTTATGATGGTGAGCAGAATACATGTTCTCGTTTGACTGTTCATGTCTTTTACACCCTGTATTATTACAAAGAGGAATGCTTACTAGGAGACTTGTATGTTTCTAACGCATAAGCTCAATAACTACTGGACCGATGTAAAAAAATATTTCACCATTAGAAGACTACATTATACCTGAGTGACATAGGCTTTTATTAAATTACGCGGGCGAAGTCGCGGGCGGTGCGCTAGTAAAATATACAACATGTAATTTTAATAACTAACATCCTGAATATAGGTGGGTTGGGATCGGCTTCTGAGTAGATTTCAATAATTAAAAAAAAAATGTATTTTTTTATTTAAAAAACATTTTTTTGAAAAAAAATTTTTTTTAAAATCAACTTAGAACCCGGTCCCAACCCACCTGTACTCAGGATGTTGGTCATTTAAATTACATGTTGTAAATGTCCGTTTCTGCAGTGCACACCCCCCTTAAGACGCCCGGCACTCCCGTGGTGGTGGAACCAGCTTACATGGCGGATGGATTCCAGTACCTCAACTCTGATGAAGACGAAGAACCGCCAGAAATACCAGTGCCCGCGTGGAGTACTTCCAAGGTGAGTTCTGGTGTACTACCGAACTATTGTTTCATACGTATACAAGGCAAATAGTACATAGATAGCTATAGTAAGTGCAAAATATACTGCTAAAATTCATACAAAGGACATTTGTTTGGGCTCAATTTTTGAACCACTATCTTGTGTCATTTTTCTGATAGAGAACATTGTCTAGAATGGACGTACGAAAATTAAAAACATTAAAGCCTCCGTTTTTATTTAAAAAATATTTTTAAATTCATTTCTTTTGCACACACACATACACAAATTTATCTACACTCATCACAACAAATAATACAATCACCAACGAATTAGGAATGATATACGAGTAGAACACGAACCCCGTAAAAAATGGTTCCACGCAAACCCCAATCAAGTGGGCGGGGCCGAAAAAGTACAATCAACGCGTCGATCAGTCTGCCGCGACAGACGTTCGTGTCATTTTGATTTGTGAAAAATACAATAAATAGCTGGTTTCTCAAGGACAAAATTGACCTCCTGCGTGGTAAAAGACGGAAAGAAGGAAGTAAAAAATCAAATCGGGATAACTTTTTTCATGTAAGTAATATATTTTTCGTGTTTTGTTCGTCTTGAGTTGTCTGTGTTATGCAATCAGTAGCCAGCCAGTTTTTAATATGTTACTATTAGACATTTTATATTAGGTACAGAGTTTTTATAAGAATTACTTAAGTACATTTTCACTCGACATTGACGAAATGCGTAATCTTTATGTGTCGAAAACGCTATTAATCAAAAAGAAGAAGAGTTTTTATAAATTGGATTTCCTGTTAAGTGTTTCTTACCAATTACATGTCTACTTTTAATTTCCACATAAATTGTTTCAGCGATTAGTGGATTGCAGCATTCCGATTAGAAAGAAGAGAGGATGACGTTACCAACTAATGCCAGTAATGTGTGCTCTACTCATTTTGAGAATGAAGACATATATTTATATACATACATTAAGCCATAATTATCTATAGATATTGGATTGAAATCGTTACAAAATAAAAAATAATTAATTATAAAATAATTTAATGATTTTCCGTAGAACGTATAATGTTTTGTTCACCCACTTTCCCAGAGTAGAATACAAAACGTGAATTATGGTGTGACATTCACATACCTATACACAAGTATAAGGAAACAATACGCTGACTAAGACCCCGTGTGAGAGATAATTGGATGTAAAATCCTTCTCGTATAGGATGGTAAAGGGTTATCGTCAGAAAATATGCTGGGCCAGTTTCGATACCTTTAGCTTATAAATAAGCCAAGTGTCCTGAATTGGCAGGTAAGCACAGCATTAGGGCTCCATAATGTATTGTTTTTTTTTGTGCGTATACTTATCGGAAACGGAGTACAATTTTGGGTCCGGATATCGCTTAGGGGGTATCAAAAATACTCTCTAACTACAGTAGTCTCTATGCATCCCCAATAATATCACATTTTTAAGGATACTGGTTCGCGGGTAAGGTACCCCCTCAATTTTGGTTCGTACATTTTATAACATGTTCCTCTACCTAAACATATTTCTATCTCAATATCAGTTAAAAAAACAAGATTGTTAGTCTAAATTAACAGCTTATAGGCTCTTAATACATACCTATAACGATGCTTAAATTTTATTATTCAATTATCAAAAAAAAAACTATGAAATATCACGGGAATTGTAATAGCAAGAAGTCTTTTGAAAAATTAAAGGAAATTCGATAGATCCTGTGTTATATCGATGGATCCTGTGTGTACCAGAAATAAAGCACGACCTCAAAGTTGTTGGTTTGAAATCGGCTTCTGACAAACAACTTAAAATCTAATAACGAAAAAAGTAATAATTTGGACAAGAAATTAGCACCAAAATAGTTAACATTTTCCTACCTTGAATAATTTCACAATTAAAATTGATCCTTTTGTAATGGTAATAAAGATCTACAAGGACATTAGACAACGACCTATTTTAAAATAAAAATTACTGAAAACGGGTAATTTGTATATTAGTAACATGCCACTTTGAGGTTGTGCCTTATTTCTGTTACATGTTGTATTGCTGGAAATAAGATGTTTCTCTACATTATAAAATAAGTATTTGATAAGCACAGTTAGAAATAAATTAACTTTTACTTTAAAAAGGTTTAGAGTTATATACTCGTATCTTTGAGTTTTAATTAATTGACTGACACCTATTACATTACACCATCCTCGCCACTGTCATCTACAGCACAGAGTAATTAATAAATAAACTGCGTAATGATCCGTCTCATACGAACTCGCTTGGGTTTGATATTTCCGTTTCACTCTAATATTATCCTACTAAGCAAAGTTGCGCACCAAATCAATGGGTTGGCGTATTGATGAGTAGAAAATAAATTTAGCAAAGTATTTTGTTTTGTCCGTGTGCGTATTGCGTTAGTATTATCAGTTTGATTGTATGAGTTTGGAACCATGTTTTAGCGCGTTTCGTTAGGGAGTTATGATTCTATATCATTCCTAATTCGTTGACAATCACACAATCATGCAATGACGTTCCGTTTAAATTAATAAAGATGTATGTTTTTCACAACTACCTGCAAAACAAAATTGTATATAAATAAAAAACATAGTTTGTTTCTATAAGTGGCTTATGTTTAGGTAGCACTTTATAATGGATATTATATATGAATGTAATGCTGTTGAAACATAATTAAATAAATAAATAAATGCAATTTTATATTTTTTGCACAGTATTTAACATTGTGCAAAACATATAAAATTGCATTTAAGAACAATATTGTACAATATCCTTTGTAAAAGGTTAAATAACCACCATAATCTTATTTAAAATGTTTTTAAAGATTAATAATTGAACTTAAAATAAATATCATCAAAATCTTATTGCTTACGATATGACGATATTGACTCCTTTGCGTCAATGGAATTTATAGAAACATTTTCCTTCTGTCATATTTATTGTCCACCATTTCCTTATTCATTTTCCACCATTTCGTTTTCGCCAAGTTCCGATCGTAACTCCGTTCAGAAATATAAAAGTATGAAATATGAACCGTTTAGTTGGCCCCAGAGCCTTTTGTTTACCTAGCTACGCCTCTGACCGCCTAGCATGAACACCGAAACACGATATGATATAGCCATTTATCGCGTTGAACTGTCAAAAATTATTGGATATAACCACAATCTTGATAATTTTTAAATAAAATTTCAAGTTGACGGTTATATCTGGTTATATCCAATATTTTTGACAGTTCAACGCGATAAATGGCTATATTACATCGTGTTTCGGTGGTGATGCTAGGCGGGCCGGTCGTAGCAACTGGTTTGGCTTACATGCTGTGTTTGTTGTCAGGTGCGCAAACAGTTCCTGATGGTCCAATCCCAGATCATGCCGTCGCACGTGGACCGCTTGTTCAGCGTGCGCGTGCACAGCCCGGACCTGCGCGCGATCTTCCCCAACATCGAGCGCGCACGACTCAAGCGCACGTCCTCCGCGGTGTGGCGCACGCCGCCCGCGCACAGGCTGCCGGCTCTAGCGGAGTAGTGGTGAGTTTGAAGTAGTCATGTTCCGGATATCCGTATCCGCGGATATAAGTATCCGTTAAATAAATAAGGTAAAAGATCCGGGAGTAAATTTCAATTGATAAAGATGAATTCTATACATCAAAACGAGAAACATACAAAAAAATTATTGCTAGGAAACGATTTTTGTTTTTTGGTGTTAATAAAAAAATCGGGAGTGGTCTCCCCTTGACTTTCTCGTATACCGGAAACGACTCAAAGGTTGATAGAAACCTTATATTTTCATGTCATACATGCATGTTAAATTTTGGTCACCCATCCGAGTACTGACCGCGCACTTGGTTGCTTAGCTTTCGTGATCGACTACTACTCAAAAGTTGATAGAAACCTTATATTTTGATGCCATTTTTTTTCAAGATTTTTATGAAACAAATTTCATAAAAATCTTGATCCCTCCCGATTTTTTTTTTTCAAAAGTACAACATCTGTCGGGCCTCTAGTTTTATAGTATATTTTTATTTCTTTCAGGTAACAAGTTTTGAGGTTGGAAAGTCGCTGGCGGCGTCTGTTTTGTACATATTAGTATAATAATTATGTTATGTTTTATAATATAATCTTGAGTATTATATAGCTGCACCGATATACCTTTGCTCAGATTGGTATACACTTTACCGTATCATTATTTACATAAAAAATCATAGTAAATAACATATTCGTTGTACATAGCTCTATCATTCATTCGTTCAATTGATTTTTGTGAAATTATGGCTGAAAGCGTTTTAGCGTAATTTATATGAATTGTAGTTGTATTTTTTATAAGATGGTCATAAATGAGGTAATATATTGATAACTGCATAACTATTTAACCCTAACATTACATTCGTAAAAAATAACCACCCCGCATTGGTATTAACTCGCTGTTCAACAAACGTATCTCGTAAGGTACCCTCGCCCGCCCATTGGCGTCTTAAATGTTTTGATTACTTATCCATGACCGCATATCGGCGTCTTTGGTATTTAGATAAGGTATCCTTATGTCTGTTTTGACTGCGACCTCTTAAATTTTGTTCCAACTCATTGAAAATTATGGATTGCAATATAATAAAAAGCATGTTTAGTTTAAATATTACATAAATATATCTTGTTCGCTTATTCGTTAAGTGTGAAGGAGAGAAATGTAATGTAGGATTTAAAACCTCATTAAGTCCTTTGGCCTACAATTTAGAAATGTTGCCAGAATAAAAATACGAAAGTTGTCTGCTCAAATTGTTCTGAATTGCCAGCTACTGTTGACAAATTATAACACATATTGGAAATAATTTATATATTTTTTAAAGACTGATATGGTAAAACCAAAAGTGCATTCGAAATAAAAAAAAATGTTTTATAATTTGTTCTCTAAAGTTGCTTTTATTTGTTTTGATATTTCATTGAGTACTACACTGCAGTTAAGAAAACTATAGATCGTTATATATGAATTAGCTTATGTATTACTCTTGTATAGGAAGATTTTTCTTTTTCAACATTCATTATATTATGGCAACACTTCACTTAGCTATTCGTATTCGCACGTTAATTATCCAAATATTTGGTGTATACAAAACTACGACAAACGTTACATCCAAATAATTTTAATATAATCTCAATATTTGTTGCCTCCAAGGATTCGTCAGTGAGTCTTATTTGACACTTTTCATGCAACCATAGTAATAAATGTATATCGGCAATGTGTAGGAGAAAGAGCATAATAACGCGTATATTAGAGCGAGATAGACGCAGGCGGCCTAGGTCGGCCTGTCAATGTCCTTGAAAGGATAGCAACTGTCTGTGCAATAGGTTTATAGTTTACTTATGTTTATAAATTGGCAATGAATCGATTGGCGTGAGACCAAAAAATGCACCAATGTATGAAAAATGCGCTTGTGTGCGTGAAAAATAGTACAGCAGTCTGACAGTTGCTGTCTTTTCTATGTGACCGACAGGGTGACTTGGGCCGCCGGTGTGTACGTGAAATGGTCTCGTCTATCTATCTCGCTCTAATATACGCGTTAGTATGCTCTTTCTCTTTTACATTGTCGATCTACAGTTTCCTATAACTGAGGCTGTCAGCGCAAAAGTGTTTTCAAACCCTCAATTTTTGGCCTAAGCGGCTTAGGCCATTTATGAAGTTTACGTTGAGAGAAAAAAATCAATGCAAAAAGAACTTTTGCAACGCCATCTATTGCCGCTTGGTGAAACAAGAGATAGGCCGATTTTTAATTAAAATTTAACACATTTTTATTTAATTGTAGAAGATGAATCACAATATGAAAAATTGAGGGTTAGGCCACTTTTGCGCTGACAGCCTCAACTATGGTCTGTGCATAATGCAGTGCTGCTTTTCATGCACACAATGCATTTAGTTTTTGTTCTCGCCCTAGTCGATTCATTGCCAAGATTGAAAATTAACTGAAGAATTTTTATAGTTAGCATGGTCTGCTGTCGTCCATACATCTAAAACTCGATAAGTGGACGACTACGTACGTTAGCTATTGAAGTTATATAAACAAACATAGTCAAATATACCATACATCGACGTTTATCAACAAATAATGCGAATACGAATAACCAAGTAAAGTGATGCCATTAGAAATACAGATACCCTGACTTCACAGTTGCGATATATATAATATCGGCAGACGAAATCTGTGAGCATGCAATAATCAAATTTGAATTTTTTGTGTGACATCACGAATATTAGAATATTTAATGTTAAGTATGTTTGTTATGTGACGCTCGCGTACCAAAAAACTCGACTTTATTAAAAGTTCATTAAAATAGATTCAATTTTATCGACAATATATTATTTAGTCGTTTTGAAATTGAAAAGTTTGGAAGCTTTTAAATGTAAAATATATGTTAATGTTATATTTACTAAAAAATATTTGGCCAATAAGCGTAGAGATAACTACATTGCGTTATTTGATACGAGAGCGGGTATTTGAGAAAGTTAGACAATAAAAAATTTACATCAAGTACTTTTGGTTTTTCTTTCTTCTCTAACTTTCACCACTGTCCCAACCTTGATGTACAATCAAGGTTGGGACCAGTACACCATCAGGCACAGCCAGTCCTCCTGCTTCTCATAAATGCGTTTAAAGCTTTCGCTCGATTCTCAATATCACTGTCATAATTTCCATCTCATGCAAATACCTACATATCCCAAATATACAAACTCTCACTTGTTTCAACCTTTTAGCCCTCCATCGTCTAACGTTCATTCCGTATAACTTGTCCTCGTGAATAAACTGTAGAGAATCATCGTAGGGATAAATAAAACAGGTTAGGCCACAAATAATGTCATCTCTACTCCCTTTTCTGCGACTTTCTATGTAACTATGCCAAGGTGCAGGCGCGACGGAAGGGCCAAAAAGATTTTAACACCGTCTTTCTTTCGCGCTTTGACCTAGAATTCACTATAATTTATTAGCTTGCACTAGACTTCATTCATTATAGATTGGACATTCCGGCAGGAATAAACGCTCGTGGATTAGGGGCTTTTCACCTCCAATCATGTCACACATGATTTCACTTTTAAACACCATAAAGGTGTTTCGCTCCGTAAATTGAGAATAGAGTATAGATAAGTCATCAGCGTACACAGAGAGATAGCAATGTATCTACATTTGATCTACATACTATACCTATAGCTACAACAATAGACTAAGTATTGGCTTTTACAGCCAATTATACAACAATTCACCATTACTAAAAACGAAATCACACAAAATACTGCGTATTAGAATGATTAGATTGTTAAAACTGACATAAAATCACTTAAAATGATGAGAAATATCAAAGCACCACGCACTTGTCTGCCACCAAACCAATGGTGGCAAACATAAAAATCCGATACGCAAACAGAGACAAAAAAAAATGTTTTGTCCTGCTCTCCCGTATATATCAGACATAAGCTTTCTCATTCTAATAATTATATTTTCTTTCATCTATACTCTATTCTCAATCTACGGTTCACTCGAATGAATGTTCACTCCAGTGAATTCTTCCTTTTTATTTTCATTCCATGTTCACACGGTCGAACTGGAATGCAACTGAAAAGAACATTAATCTCCTCTTTTCTTTCAGTGAAGACCATTTTGCCGCGACGTTTTCTTCTACAAGACTCGAAACAAAATCCGACCGATTCCGAATGAACGTTCTTCAGACTGTTCATTTATCGTTCATTCAGAGTGGGAGTGAAAAATGCCGAATCCAACACTGTTGGATCGGTTCATTAATGAATTCATTCGCACTTGTTTCATTTTGGGTTCAGACACTTCATTTCGAGTGACTGAAACTCATTGGCCGACGACACAATATGACTTGGTCATCAGCATTCAGACATTTTACTAGAAACTCATTCATTCGTAGTCCGCCATCAGTCTTTTTCAGTCTTTTCAGACATTTATCCATGAATATAATGGAACTAGCGAGTGGTGATAAATCAGTAGTCGTCATGGAAACTAGTGTCGAGAGAACCCCTGGGGGTTTCAAGGGGAACAAACAAACAATTGTTGCACAACAACAATGGCAGAATTTTCGGTAAGACAAAAAAAACAAGATAGTTTTCTAAAGAATACTTTATTGCTAAATACCACTGTATCCTTAAATAATTGATTTCAGTGTACATTATCTGGTGAATAAATCGCAATTTATTTACTAAGATTCGAGATGAAATTAGTAAATAAATTACGATAACCTAATTTCGATAACCATAATATAAATAAACCCAACGAGTATTCCAGGATATCTGTAAGATGTTAAAGCCAGTGTTGTGAAAGTTTGCGTGTTTACAGATAACCGCGAACACTCATTCGAGAATGTCGGCAAAATACATCGCTAACGAACGGCAGTATGCAATAAATATTGATAACTGGTTGTATGAAATCGCTCACCGGCACTTTGAAACTTAATTAGTCGAATCGAATTTACAACTACCCTCACATTTATTTAGTAAGCAAAACTTGGAACGGTAAGTTATTGAAATTTTTGTAGCCTACCCCCAAATACACCTAGCGAGCGATTAATGTTAACGTTTATTCCAAAGCGGCAGCACCAGAGATGATTTCAATGAGTTCTCTGGTGATGACAGCCTGCCTAGTCCTGTTGAAGGTGAGGGTAAGTTTGTCAATCATTTCTCCGGCGTTCTTAGACGCGTTGTCCATGGCAGTCATACGGGAGGACTGCTCAGAGCAAGCGCCTTCTTTGAGCGCGTAGAACACCATGGAGGCCAGGGAGAACTCCATGTAGGACTGGATCACGTCAGCATCGAGGGAATCGTAAATGGTCAGCTTAGGGGCGCTCTGGAAGGAACAATAGATGTTAGTCGAGTTGAACAGTGATTGAACGTAAGAAACTCTTTCAGCTAAGGGTCTGACTCGACCCAACTAGCACGCATTTAATTTTATAACTTCTAAACCAGATAATTTTTTATATAGTACACTTCTACGCAAAAACCCATTTTAAAACTAAATAGTAGTATATCATTTAATAAATTTAGCTCGCATATAAGAAGACTAGCTTCCGCCCGTGACTTCGTTCGCGTGGACATTTTACCCCCTTAGGGGTGGAATTTCCAAAAATCCTTTAGCGGATGCCTACGTCATAACATCTACGTGCATGCCAAATTTCAGCCCGACCCGTCCAGTGGTTTGGGCTGTGCGTTGATAGATCACTATGTCAGTCAGTCGGTCACCTTTGAGCTATATACAGGGTGGAATTTCGTAATGCCACCTGAAGGGAAAGTACTCTTAATACTGTAGATAGAAAATTTTACTCAAAGGAAACATTCCTTTATTTTTGAAAAGAAAGAAAACTGCTTTCAAACGTTTTCGAAAATCGCTTACCACACCCGGGAGTCGAACCAACTAAAATCTGTAAAATTACATCCTGTACTTTTATTGCATCGATCGTTAGGTTCAATTAGTAAGGCGAAATCTGTGTATAAAACTTGATAAATTAAATGAAAGGAATGCCATGAAACCCTTAATTATTTTATTTATTTACATAAAATGGTAAACTTACTAATTAGTTGCTCGAAATGGGAATACACAAATTTATTCTTCTAACAAATTCATTCATTTATGACGTCAATGATAATTATTAACTACTAACATGGATCAGATGTATATTTTAGTAAAAGTGCTTTAACTTGACCCCAGGGGCGGTCTCATAGTAAAGGCATTTAAGCACTGCCTACCTCAATATATTACTCATACACTACTATAGACTGTACGTCCTTCCTACCAACAAAATAATGCAACCTATGGGCTTCAGGCGGCCTGCGTGTAACGTATACATACCTACACCTACGCGCCATTATGCGCGGTAAGCACTAGTTTCATCTGCTTGTAAAAATCACACACACTACAATATTTTTTACTTGTTCAGAAACACACAACGATTGACAGTATTAAACGACAAGATTGAAATATTATAACTAGCAGGTATTATAGCTAGGAAACTGACATTCTCAATTTAGCCGTGTTAAGTAGGCTGGCCTACTCGACCGACTGTGATTATCAATTTGATATTCCTTAGGATGCCGATTAATTTATAGGATTATTTTAAAATACTTTTATCAATAAATAATAAATTACGAAATTTAAGTAACCTTTCGTCGCATAAAATACTAGGAATAAATTTTATTAAATAAAAGTATTCGCAAGATTATTCTCCAGTACTCCCTAGGTGGTGCTAGCCGCGCTAGTGTCTGTGAATAAGAGCAAAGCAAGTAGTTTTAATCTTAATATTTACTTAAGATCTTTTTAACTAATTTGAATTGTAAAATTCTTTTTATATATTTTTATTTCACTTCACTGTTTTAAAACACACCTTGACGTGATTAACTTATAAAAGTAAGGAAATAGTTTTAAAATGAATGTATACGCCAGCGTTAGCCATTTTTTATAATCCAAATCTTTATGACTGTCATGTCACTCAAGCGCGCGAATGTTAAATACTTTTTTAGTGCAAATTTTAATTTCTTTACAATATTTATCTACTTAAAAGTGTTTTTATTTTTATGGTGTTGTATCGCATTTACGACGATGGAAAAATTGCAGTGTTCCCAATGTTCTGATAGTCCAATTTGCTTAGAAAAACTGCGTAAGAAACCCAGATTTCATAGGTAAATTTTTTTTATTTAAAGATAGGTTATTTTTATTTATTTACAAATAACTATGAAACTATTACACATATAACAACCTGAAATATATAGTTGTAAGGTTGTAAGTACTTAATTGTTTTTAAGATTTTATTTTCTACTAGCGGTTACCCGCGAGTTCGTTCGCGTGGACTTTAGAATTTTTACCATCCTGTAATAACTATGCATGGTACTATACATGTAAACCTTGTTATTAAATCACTCTATCTATAAGTATTAAAAATTACATTAACATCCGTTGCGTAGAAAAGATTTAAGCGTAGGTAGGTACAGGACGCGGGTGCGACTTCATTTTATACTAGTTAGGTAAAGATTTCCGCGTAGCGTTCAGATTGAGTTTTAGAGACTTCGATCTAAATGCCTACCTAATGTATAAATTAATGCACGCCACTGCTTGACCTATTGAATTTATAGGTCCTTTTTCATGGCTTTCCTTTCATTTAAATTATCAAGTTTGTTAGAGAGATTTCGTCTTTATAAATGACCCTAACGATCGATGCAATGAAAGTACATAGTGTAATTTTTACAGATTTTAGTTGGTTCGATTCCCGGGTGTGGCAAGCGAATTTTCGAAAAATTTTGAATGCAGTTTTCTTTATTTTCAAAAATAAAGGAGTGTTTCCTTTGAGTAAAATTTTCTGTCTACAGTATTAAGTATACTTTCCCTTCAGGTGGCATTACAAAATTCCACCCGGTATATTTAGATGGTGGCTGATTCAGACTTTTGAAATTAAATTTATTGGTTGTAAGATATGCGGTATAATTAATTGGGTCACAGATTGACTAAGGTAAGACCAAAAAAATGCACTAATGTGTGTGTAATGCGAATGTGTGCGTGAAAAACAGTACTGCAGTCCGACAGTTGCTGTCTTTACTACGTGACTGACAGGCCGACTTAGGCCGCCTGCGTGCACGTGAAATGGTCTCGTCTGTCTATCTCGCTCTAATATACGCGTTAGTATGCTTTCTCTTTAACATTACCCATCTATAAGGGTGTAAAAGACATGAACAGTCAAACGAGAACCATGTATTCTGCTCACCATCATAACATTTTTTTTTTCCTTTAGACTACCTGGGAAATTGATAGTTACGATTTTATTGAAGGTCAAAGTCAAAAAGATTTTTTTCATTTTTTTATGAAAACGTATTCTAAACATTATTTCTTATTTATTGTACAAAGAAACATTATCATTTTTTTTAGTATTTCATGACAAAAAATGGCTGCAAAACGTTAGCGTTCAATGTAGCTCACTCGATGCGCACGGACACAAACGAACGGGGCCGCCGTCAAGCAAAATTATCGCGGTTTTGCGAGTTGCGTGCGAGTTGAGCCCTTTACATTGCGCGGTACAATTTGCAATTTTTTTAACACCAAAAAATAAAAATCATTTCCCAGCAATAATTTTGTTGAAATATGTATTATTTTGATGTATAGAATACATGGTTCTCGTTTGACTGTTCATGTCTTTTACACCCAGTAGTTGCCTATATCTATGAGGTAAACACTAAAAGGATGCCAGTCTTTCCAGTCATCTTGGCGCCTTTTCGTAATTTCGTAAACGTTATTTAACACGTTAACTGTCCCTGCATCACATATGATACAATTACATACCCAATTCCACGTACATGCATCACATGTGGCGCAAGTGGGTATACGAAATCAATCTCTTTTCCTTTCATGAACGTCTCAGTTACATAAAACAAATATCACAAGGACGTCTATAGATATTGAGGTAAATAATCCGACAAGTTTTAATTATAAAAAAAAAATTAAGCACTAATGGACATCAGGAGTTAATTCGATTTGGCGTGGACAGTCACAGTGTTAACAAAATAGTGGAATAACATCAGTTAGGGACTGGCTATATTGTCGAAGGAAGACTCACCTCAACAGCCTTCTGACTGAAGAGTGGCAGGTCGGATTGCTGGTAGGACACCACAGACTTGAACTTGTTGTAGATGATCTTGCCAGAACCAAACTCGTAGCCAGACGTCAAGATGGCGCTGGCAATCTTGGCGGCATCACTGAAAGTGGGGGGCAGACGGCCGATCTGAAATATAGATTAATACCAACATTTATATTTGATCGCACAACTTGCTTGAACCGGGTCCCCTGCGACGATGTGTTCGTGGCTTCAAAACTAAAAAGAAATGAATAAAGTTGTAGGTATGTTTTAAACAATCTAAAAGTTACTGTAAATATACAGTAGGTAGTTAGGTACTCATGTAAATTTCTTTTGGAACTAAGGCTGGCTGATACATACTTAACAGTCTATCTCAAAAACTACTGAACTGATTTTGATGAAACTTGCACAATCCCTAAATTGGACTAAACCTAGTCTAACAAAAAAAGTTCTATTTTTTTTTGCAATAGGACTTATAGTTTTTGTGATATGACAAAACATAGACATGCATGCACTCATGAAATTTGGCACCAGTGTTTAGAAGCGGATATAGACTAACATACAAAAAACTGCAATTCTGACAATATTACATACATAGAATAACACAGAGAGGAGTTCCGATAAGGAAATACCAAGGCACGTCAATTACTGTACATCAGCGAATTTACCGGCGACATACAGTGCGTGAGGAGAAGCGATAACATAGTCATAGACACATTGTCGAACAGTAGGGTCCATTGAGTGGCACAAAACATCGGATTCGACCAAGTAGAGCGAACTCAGGAAATACAAAGCAACTTAGCGACTTATTAGAAGTAGCAGAGGTTGCAAACGATACAGTCACCATCGTGCAACAGTTTTATGTATTGCAATATTACAAAAGATAAAGTAAAACTGTATATGACAGAAAATTTTAGAAAATTTGTTGTTGACAAGATTTATTATATCAGTAAATGGTGTAAAGAATGCATATTGTGTATGCGACAAGGTTCATAATATCAGTCATCCGGGAGCTAGAAGCACTAAGTAAATTACTCAAAGATATTTTTGGCCGAATATGAATTGGGACATAAATAAATGGTGTAAAGAATGCATATTGTGTATGTGACAAGGTTCATAATATCAGTCATCCAGGAGCTAGAAGCACTAAGTAAATTTCTCAAAGATATTTTTGGCCGAATATGAATAGGGATATAAATAAATAGTGTAAAGAATGCATATCGTGTTAGAGAGCGAAACTTCAACGACACAATGTATCAGATTTGGGTTGGATTTGGGCACTTTCTAACCTATCCGAGACTAGCGAGGGATATAGGTACTTAGTAAACATGATTAATAGATTTACGCACTGGCCAGAAGCCATTCCAGTTAGCGATATTATATTTCATAATTATGTCATTTATATCTAATGTCCACTATCCATGCCGTGGCGACCTGTAAGTAAAACTGAACTTAGATTAAGTCCTAGTTACCATGTACCTATTTACTTTTGTGTGTGTCTAGTTTAAGTTTTGTTGGTTGCCCTATTAAATAAATAAATAAATTACAGCTGAAGTAGTAAGTAAAGCAATTTAAGGAAATTTTGTGTATTCCCCAACATAAATAAGCTAAGAACCATCTAGATCACGTCAGCTTTCAAACCGCATCAAAATCGGCTCATTCAGAAAAAATACAGTAGACTTGAGAACCTTCTTTTTTGGAAGTCGGTTAAAAATTGCATACCTCATTGCAGACCCCAATAATGTGCTTCGCGTATAGCCTCTGAAGGATGCCTCGTGACTTGTCTCCGACACAGATCACCTTGATGTTGTCAGCCCCGGGCTCGGTCAGACGGTTGCGGATGGCTTTGGACACTCCAGTGTGGACCGCTCCGCACAGACCTGAAATAATAATCATAATAACACCAATTATCTAGCCCACCAAAAGCATCATTAAGAACTTATAAGTTATTAATGCGCATTGTCACTTTACTAAGGTGGTAGACCCATATGTAGGGTCGTCTGGGTAGGTACCACCACCTTTCTTATTTCTGCCGTGAAGCAGTTCGCTGTGTTTCGGATTGAAGGGAAATGTAGCCAAAGTAATTACTGGGCATGGAAGGCATATCACCTAGTCCCCAGGATGGCAACGCACTTGCAGTGTTAAGTGATTTACCCTTAACATTGCAAGTGTCTATAGGCGACGGTAACCATTAACACCAGGTGGGCCGCAAGCTTGTTTGCCATCTCGTAATATAAAAAAAACAGAGGTTATTAAAACAGGAACTGGTGTTTAAAAAACGAGAGTTGGGGAGCGTTTTAATAGCTTCACGCGAGTGTTTTAATAGGTACCAAGTTAAGGAGTCCACAGACGGCAGATATAATGTAAAGATGTACATCTATAGTACGATACATATCAATACATCTGAATTAGACAACAACAAATTAAGAATGATGACGCCGTCGTGGTGGAGTGGTCAGTACCGCTGCCTACACATCGGGCGGTCCGGGTTCGAGTCCTGGTAGTGGCAAATGTTATTAGTGATGTTAGTGTGATGAACACGAATATTTTGTTCACGAGTCATGGTTGTTTATATATTTATTTAATTTTTTTTATGAAATATCTAGATTATTATGTATATTTGTCCGTTTACTAGTATCCATAGCACAATTTCTTAATGATACTTAATTTGGGCTAGATAATTGGTGTGAGCGTGTAAATAAATATTGTGTATTAATTAAAAATACAACCTGTATAAGATTTTAGTAGTCGGAAAGAACGTCGATCGAGACGCATAGCAATGGAATGTAGTAAAAGATACCATACCTGCTTTGTGTGTGTGCTCCTTTAAGGTAATGTAAAGCTATACATCCCGGGATGTAATGTATGATAATATACATTATAGCTGCCGTCTGTGGAGTCCTTTATGTGCTACATACACAGCCCCCGGATCTACGCGCAATGGAAGATCCTGTTCTCTTTCCGAGGTGACAAGTGTATTATAACCCTTAAGCCCGCACAAATAACTTACCTCTGTCGGAGGTGATGGCTACATATAATTGCTTGGGCTCGTCTTCGGGAGCCGCTACCTGGAATTAATAATACATACGATCATACACTTGTAATCCCATGAGGGATTGAGCAGAGCCCGGCAGTATGGGCCATGCAGTCCCTCCAAATAGTGACAGGTTGCCAGTCTGTCGCCCAGGGGCGGCTTTAACTAGGTATAGTGCAGAGGGGTGCGATGCACCCGGGTGCCGAGTGTTGGGGGGCGCCGTGAGCTCGCTATTGTACCTATATACGATAGCAACCGTGTGTCATTATCAGAAAAAATGTAGCCGGCCGGCTCAGGACGCGAGGAGTTGGAGAAAGCAGACCGAGGTAGGTTCGCATGTATTTGTTATTGTCCCTCAACGTTATTCGTGAACCCTCGACCATTTGGTTACTCGGCAAGTGCTCTGCTTCACGAGAACTTGACGCATTGTGAATAATGCCACATTAATTTAGCCCTTTCATAAAAAAATAAGTAACTGATTGACACTTATCCAGATTAATCAGCTCAACAGTAATTAGTCTAGATAGATATGTACTTATTGTAAATAAAACAACTTTTACGGATTTAACTCGCGCGTAATTAGATTTTATCATTTCATTAGAGTCATCCCGTGACCACGAACACTGAAAAGTGTTACGAAACGTCGGGCAATAATAACTACATGTAAAATCTAATTACACGCGAGTTAAATCCGTAAAAGTTGTTTTATTTACAATGTGTAGTGCTCGCGCAAATCTAAGAGAACATTAGATATGTACTTACTTCAGCTCTCTCGTAGAACTGGACTGCACCCTCACCATAAGGCCTTGCAGCCTTTAAATCGCGCTCAGCACGAGTGTACCTTAACAAAGCAACATTTTGAAGTAAAACTTCTTTAGGCGCGACTAGGGGGTAACTCAGATTTTCCTAACGGAAGTAACGCTCAGTATTCTGTAGTCTGTGTAGTTTCCGCTATTTAAAAATAGTAATTTCGATTGGTCGTAAGTATCTGTCATATTTTATTTTTTTTCAGTTAAAATTTAATCATTTCAGTGATCTACGTCAAAGAAGTTTTTTTAATTAAATATCGTTTATTTCTGATAACATTACATCATCAACAGCTCATATAATGTCCCCACCGAGGGGCTCAAGCCTACCCCAAATTAGGGGCGATAGGCCTTAGTCAATCACGCTGGCCAACTGCGAATTTTAAATGTCAAAGTCAATAATAATAATTTTCATTTCAGTTTAAGAATAAATGGTATTTTTTTACGTTAAGTGATGGTTAGCAGTCACCGTAGCCTATAGACTTGCGCGCCACCAACCTTAGTCACCTTCCCTTCCCCGTAGAGCTTTCGCGACCTTACTCACCAACAGAGACACAACATCACAAAAATGTATTATTAGACTGTGGTCTTCTGTAAGGTGGAGGTACTACCACAGGTCGGACTCGCCAAATTCGAGCGGTTTGAGATAATAAAGCCTATAAAAAGCCATAAAGCCCCCCAAAGCATTTTTCCAGCATAGTAGTCGATGAATGTATACGCTGGACAAGCGCGTGTGAAGGGGCTCTAAAAATACTGTTCCAACATAATGGAAAATTATTGAGATGCGGGTTCGAGTCCCGCCTGAGACAAGTCGATTTTTTTCAGTGCATTTTTCTAGTATTAATATTTACGCGTTTGCAAAAACGGTGTTTGCAAAAATAAAATTATTCCATAATGTAAGGTAGTTTCATCTTAACTGAGCGTCAAATATTTGCAAAAATATTTCGTTCGGGTCTTAGAAGTGCAAATTTCAAAGATTTGATGAAACAATGTTTACCGTAAAAACATAAGCACCAAGCACTGACAAATTTCGACAGCGAAAAGCAGTGTCTCGGTGGCGTAATGGTCAACGCGTCCGCCCGGATTGTGGAAGATGCAGGTTCGAGTCCCGCCTGAGACAAGTCGTTTTTTTTCAGTGCATTTTTCTAGTATTAATATTTACGCGTTTGTAAACGCAAAAATAAAATTATTCCATTATTGAGCCTGATAAGCAAACATAGCCCATGACTGGTTCAAGTCCTATCTAAAAACCGCTTTGAATGTGTAGATATTGAACATACAAACTTACAAACGGGTGAAATTTCACAGAATGGATCTTATAAAGTTCTGGTCAAACGATCTATTCCTCAAGGTAGGGTTTTAGAATGTAGGTATCTTATTTCTAGTCCATATAAATAATCTTCCAAACATTGGGTTCTTTTTGCCGATGACGTCTCATATCTTAATCCCATGCGCCAATACTAGCGAATTAGCAGTGGGTAGGTACTACCGCCTTTCTTATTTCTGCCGTGAAGCAGTTCGCGGTGTTTCGGATTGAAGGGAAAGGTAGCCAGTGTAATTACTGGTCATGGAAGGCCTATCATCTTAATCCCCAGGATGGCGACGCACTTTCAGTGATTTACCCTTAATATTGCAAGTGTCTATAGGCGACGGTAACCACTTAACACCAGGTAGGCCGCAAGCTTATTTGCCATCTCGTAATAAAAAAAGATGCTTGGGGGAGTCCTATGTTCAACATTGGGCGTCTCTCGGGTGAAATGATGACGATGATGGTAGTTAAATGACTTGAACATCTCATGCTTTTCTTATTGGGTACTCCTTTGTGTTAATTTTAGTTTATTAACGTTAAATTTTGTTTTAGTTGATATAAAACTTTATTTAGAAAATGATAAAAACAAAATAATATAAATTTGCCAAACCTACCAACAATGCGCAATAAACTAGTTACCTCAAAAATAATCTAACTAAATAAGCGTAGGCCACACCGTCTGCAGCACCACAGTATACCAAGAACAGTAGTTTATCTGCGGGCTGTCGGCGAATTATTAGCCTACTCTGCGTTGACGCTAGGGCTATCGTAAATGTGCCGGGCGGGAACGAGCGGCGAGCGAATGTGCAATGACATAAAAACGCGCGATCACACCGAGACGGCGAAACCACCTTATGCCCCCATATTTTATGTCAATGTGTGCGTCACAGTGCGTGCGTACACGGCGCCGAGTACGCACTCACACATTCTAATGGATAGCGGCCAGTTTGCAGCACGGCGTAGCGCAGCGCGAAGCTACACGACGTATGACGTAGTAATGTGTCAAACCACTATGGGACACACCGAACGCTCGTCGCTCGTCGTTAAATAGCAATTAGCAGTTTGTTATATTAACAACCATTGCTACCAATCTCAAGTCAGTAAAAACACTTTTTTCAATTTAGGTACTTATTTTTTCTTTTTTTCACCTGTTTAGCAAAAGGGGTAGGTTAGGTATGGAACCAGGACTTAGAATTTTGAGTTATTTTGTATGGAACTTTAACTTCAACGAAAATTACTTGCAAAAAAAGATTTTTTTGAAATTACTAGAAATAAAACGATCAAGTGTGAATTTTTGTAGTACCTACATAATTTATATGTATTACATTGATAATGTATTATGTAGGTATTAAGACAATACGCTCTCCCCTCAGACCAAAAAAAAGGTGAAGTAGGAGTTCTGCTAAATACATGCTGGAACTGAGGCCAAAAAATAAAACTACGTCTAGACCGTCTCCCGTGTACAGCCCCACAGTACAGTTACTTATACGGTTACACGCACACACGTAATTATAATGAAAGAACGCCTTGCCTTACATATCTATAAAACCATGCTCGGTCGTAAATTTTTAGAATTTTGGTCCGAGACTCTTTTAAAAATACTCCATCTTACGTGGTAATACGTAACAATTATCCTACATACCTATGTGTTGACATTCATTTAGGAAAATGATAAAATCATGTTGTTATTTTAATATCCTCCGTGGTTTGATCAAATCTCTTGGGTTTTGATCAATTCCCTGTTTTCATCAAATACACTGCCATTAAATACATGCAAATCGCTATTTTTGAAAATTTTAATTTATAATTTGACTCTAATTTAGTTTAGAAACCTAGAAATATTGTTTTTAAATTGCATACAATATATTTGTATACTGCATCGAATATATTCGTGAAATTAACGAGCAATTTAAGTCACTGCACTATCACTAAAGGAAAAGAAGATTAAGAATGTAACTGATTTTATGAACATTAAACATTACATTTAACTTTAAATATTATGCGAGAAAAAAATATTTTTATTTTTATTATGACATATTATTTATTTCGCTAAAATATGATTGTATTTGTGTTACTGAAAAATGCAATAATAAATTTTTATTTTTTTTGCTTGCGTCTGTTTTGACTGCGTCCCAGTTACCTTCTACTGACTTATCTATCTGTCAAAACGGGCCTATCATATTGCGCGGACTATAGTAAGTATATTTGTTAACATAAGGGTCATTTTTTTTTGGTCCAGTTTTATCCCTTACTTAGGGAAAGGCAAAGGAAACTAAGTCCGTACAGCCTAGTCTGTTGTCATGTTTCTAGTTATTAAGGCCGTAGCCAGGTCTGTTGTAAGATAAGTCAAAATTGGTTTAGAGTAAAAAGGCCAAAGCCAAGAGAGAACTAAATACCTACTACCTACATTAAATGAATACCTATCAAAATATAGCTTAAAACAATATCTACAACTTAATATTTTAAAGAATTACTCTTAAACTATAACAGAAATCAACACTGAAACTTATTCAGTAAGAGTATGTACTAATCCGTTTTGTTTATGTATTTACAAATGTACAGATGTCAAAAATAACGAAATTTCAATGACGTAGGAATTCTACGTCATTGCGAAATTTGTATATTCCTTTATTCAAATATCGCCAATAGACGATACAATAAACTCATAAATAGGTCTAAAACAGTCTTCATTTTTTAATAGATGCTGAACAGAGCGCGGTATGTCCTCGTCAGTGCCGTAAATGTCCAAAAGTTTATCGACTAAAACAATCCTGGGAATAGCAAAGGAATGACAGACAAAAAAGAGATGATCAAGTGTTTGATCAGACGAATTACAATAGTTACAAATTGGGGTAGTTAAAATCCTAATTCTATTGAGATGAGCATTAAACCGACAGTGGCCAAATCTAAGACGACATATTACAGAATAATATTTCCTACTATGGTATGTAGAACCTTTTGTAAACCATGGCTTGACAATTTTCTGATTGATCTCTGCATACCATTTCCCCTTTGTTAAAGCAACTTGACGCCAAGTGTCCACAAATTCGTCTCTCATTGTTTTCTTAACTGTAACTAAAATATCAGAGTCTGGTAAAGAAATTGCTTTTATTGAATTTTGTAAGGGACTGTTTGTTATGACCTTTGCAAGATGATCAGCTTGCTCATTACCAAATACACCTATGTGGGAAGGTGTCCATAGTAAGATAATGTCATATTTACTTAAATAAAGGTTATAATATAATTCACGAATTGACCACACAAGATAATTACTTGAGGTATTAAACTTAGGATTATTTAAAGCCACAAGGACACTCATACTATCTGAGACAAGTACCCACTTTTTGACACCTTTCTGTTTCTCAATAAATTTGAGGGCCATAAAAATAGCAAAGCACTCTGCGGTGAAAATACTAGCAATGCCAGGAAGTCTATAGCCATGACCTCTTTTCAAAACTGCATCATAAAAAGCAGCAGAAACACGGTTACTGTTTTTGGCACCATCTGTATAAATTTGACGATAACCTTGCCATTCATGTAACAAACAGTACAACTCTTCTTTAGATTTTAAAGAATTAACTATTTCAATTTTCAATGGAAAAAACTTTGAAGAATATTCATTTTGATAACATGGCCAAACAGAAGAAACAAACATATTATTAACATTTTGTATGTTCAGTATTTCAGGAAAATATTGAAGATGAAAAATAGACTGTAAACTGCCTATTGAGGAGAAATGCTTAATCTTTTGGACTAGAGGATTGTTATTTATAGAGGAAACTCTCAACATAAAACTAAATAACAAATATTTGAAGCGTAATGTTAATGGAGGTATATTACACTCCACTTGCATTGAAATAATAGGAGTAGAGCACATGGCTCCTGTGACAATACGTAAGCATCTGTTTTGAATTTTATCTAATTTATCAACTAACCTTTGTGAATTAGAATAACAAAAAAAAGCATATTCAAAGTGGCTTCTAACTAGTGATTTGTATAAAATTAATAGAATTTTGTGATCAGCTCCCCAATAAACCCCGGTTAGTGCCTTAAGTATATTACAGGCTTTTAATAACATAAGGGTCAATAGTAATTGAGTGTCATTCTTGCTAACTTATACTTCAATAGTTTTCAGAGAAAATTAAGTAATTTGTTATTAGTTCTAGATAAAATATAATTTCAATCTTAGAACTTACTTGGCAGCTGACACCATCTTCATGGACTGGGTGATCTTCTGAATATTCTTTACAGACTTTAATCTGATTGAAATGGCCTTCAATGTAGCCATGTTACGGTTCTGTTGGTGGTTGATGATGGCAACCACCTGGGTGCCAGCACCCGGCACGACACGACCCAGCATTTTCGCGGCTTCTGCAATAAAATAAATAAAATTGGTCGCACACAATCGAAAATACAGGTTATGTTCTCCGGATCCAAGTTATGTAAGAAGGTTGTCACTTCATAAAAGTTATCTAAAATTGCACATAAAACAAACAGACTAAGAACTCTAATATTCGCACATAGTACAGCAATTGGTTTCGTAATATTTTTTTTCTGTAATACTAACATTTTAGGCTGATTTATTGGTAAAATTTACCAGCCGACGAAAAATGTCGCTGGCTGAAAACGGAAAACGTCTGATGTGGGATGCCAGAATAAAAAAGTATAGTTATCAATAAAGATCAAGTAGGACAAACTGGATACCATACTAGTCATTAAAAAGTGAAGACAACTTTCTTGACCTCAAGTAACCTTTCAAAGTTTCCGATTCCTACCATGTCGATCTTTGTTTCAATAATTCAAAATTGCTTCAGAGAGGATTTTGTGCAGTAAAAGTGATGTTCTTTCGTTGCATAATCATCCGTGTTGACGATCAGTTATGAGAAAGCATTGAAATAAAGGTTTTGTGGTGTGTACGACATTGAAAATTTTATAGTGGGATTTCCCCTCATCAGTCATCATCATGAGGTGTGTTGTGTACGTTGCATTTCCCGCCAAGCACTCCCTAGATGCATTAAAATGTGTGGCATCCACATTTTATTTCAAAAATCAGAAAGAAGATATGAAACTGAAGATTTAGTTGTATGCGCTAGATCCCTTTGCCGTCTCGTAACAGGGAAAATTTAAGAAAAATGGGGGTGTTTGGCGGGAAACAATGGCGTCTGGATGTCGATCTTTATTTTGATAATTCAAAATTGCTTCGGAGTGGATTTTGTGCAGTGAAAGTGGTGTCGTTTTGTTGCATAAGCATCCGTGTTGACGAACAGTTATGAGGAATCATTAAAATAAAGGTTTTGTGTATGTGGCGTTGAGAATTGTATAGTGGTTGGAAATCCCACTATACAATTCTCATCAGTCAACATCATGAGGTCTGTACCATGCATTTCTCGCCAAGCACTCCCTAGATGCATTAAAAAGTGTGGCACCCACATTTTAATGCAAAAATCAAGAAAGAAGATGAAAATAAAGACTTGGCTGTATGGGCTAGATCCCTTTGCCGTCCCGTAACAGGGAAAATTTAACCAAAAAAAAAAGAAAAAGAGTGTTTGGCGGGTAATCATGGCGTCTAGATGTCGATCTTTATTTCGATAATTCAAAATTGCTTCGGAGTGGATTTTGTGCAGTGAAAGTGGTGTCGTTTTGTTGCATAAGCATCCGTGTTGACGAACAGTTTTAAGGAATCATTGAAATAAAGGTTTTGTGTATGTGGCGTTGAGAATTGTATAGTGGTTGGAAATCCCACTATACAATTCTCATCAGTCACCATCATGAGGTCTGTACCATGCATTTCTCGCCAAGCACTCCCTAGATGCATTAAAAAGTGTGGCACCCACATTTTAATGCAAAAATCAAGAAAGAAGATGAAACTGAAGACTTGGCTGTATGGGCTAGATCCCTTTGCCGTCCCGTAACAGGGAAAATTTAACAAAAAAAAAAAAAAAAAAAAGAGTGTTTGGCGGGTAATCATGGCGTCTGGATGTCGATCTTTATTTCGATAATTCAAAATTGCTTCGGAGTGGATTTTGTGCAGTGAAAGTGGTGTCGTTTTGTTGCATAAGCATCCGTGTTGACGAACAGATATGAGGAATCATTGAAATAAAGGTTTTGTGTATGTGGCGTTGAGAATTGTATAGTGGTTGGAAATCCCATTATACAATTCTCATCAGTCACTATCATGAGGTCTGTACCATGCATTTCTCGCCAAGCACTCCCTAGATGCATTAAAAAGTGTGGCACCCACATTTTAATGCAAAAATCAAGAAAGAAGATGAAACTAAAGACTTGGCTGTATGGGCTAGATCCCTTTGCCGTCCCGTAACAGGGAAAACTTAACCAAAAAAAAAAAAAAAAAAAAAAAAGAAAAAAAAATGTAAATCTGTCATTTCTTTGTTATCTTTAATGTATTGATAATTATTTGATTAATTTTCTTTATTCGTAAAACAATGCCGACACCTGAAAAGAATATAATTATTAACTCCGAGGATATACAGGATCAGCCCGTAAGAGAAATAAGTCAAACAGATCATTTGAACAAAAAGTTACTAACATCACTATTCAACAGGTTGTGCGAAGGTGATTCATTAATAAATAAAATGTTGGAGCCGGATAATCCCGAAGAAAATGAAGATGATTGGAAAGACTAGTAGTGATTGTGCTTGATAATTATTACTTTAATTAAAATTACCATTAAATAACTTAAATACGAAATACCATTAAATAACTTACATACGAACGTTATATTAATACTTAATACAAATATTTTTAATTCCGTTTTACCCTGGAGCTGCCCTTTGGGTATCCACACCTCCTCCTTCTCTCGGGGTCTGGAAGGTTTTAGCTCTTTTTGTTCCTCTGTCTTTTGCTTCTCTCTGTGGGGGAAGGAAAGGGAGAGTTGAGAGCAACATTTAGGTCCAAAATGTTGATCATCATCAAGCACATCTGTTCTACTGTATCCTAAATTTTAGGATACAGTAGAACAGATGTGCTTGATCATGAGTACCATCAGAAAGACCAAGCAATGGCCCCTGTGCTTATTCTTCTTAAATTTCTGTTATCCCCCACTGCGATGTAGGGCTCGAAGGACAGCTTTCCATGTTATCCGATCCTGTGCAGCTGTACACGCCTGTTGCCACAACATGAGCTTGTTCTACAACATCCTAAATTTGTCTATAGTGAATACATTTATGTCATCAATGTCTTTTTAATACGATGTCTTTTGCCTTAGAAATGGCAGACAGGCTGATGAAGCCAGCGCTGCAAGAGAGATATCAGACTAACTTTGCAACAAAATCTCAAGTGCATTGTTGCAGAGATCTTGTAACTTGATTGACCCTCAGGAAGGTTCTAGTCAGGGTGTTGTACAATTTGTAATGTCTGCCCTGCAAAAAAAAAACATTGTGGGACCAGGAACTTCTCTGCAAGGCCTGAAAAAAGCGATTTGCAGGGAGCATGTCGTTTTGATGTGCAAGCTTTGTTCAATGTAGGTTATTTCTAAAACAAATTATATGATTTCATTAAAAGAAAACTAAGATAGATAATTAAGGTTATTTCATGTCATGTTTTTTAATCTGTCATAAAAATTACGAATGATTAATGATAACATTACTCGATATTAAAGTTAGCGAGATAGGGTTCAAAATAAAATAGTACCTACCTACCAAACTCTGTGCTACCACCTACCTAATATGAGCAATTAAATGAAAGAAGTTAGTATTTTAGGTGAAAATCTTTTATTAATGTCATTATAACAGAGTTTACATACACTAATCACTAAACTAACTAAAATGGTCTCTTGTTGTAGATTTTCATAGCAGTAGTTGCATCCTCTACAGAGTCGTGGTATTGACCTGTCTGGACTCTCTCGCTGAGGATCTCCAACGCCAAATCCTTTAGCTTCCTGCGCTGACCATTTCGATCCTGACAAAATAAAAAGAGATTAAAAATCATGCTCACACCACCCTCATACCATGGACCTTTCTTTAGGCTCGGAATGGGAACTGTAGGCCTGTTCGTGAACTTTTTTTTACAGTTGAAAGTGATGATTACATATCCCTGTTTTTACACGACAAGTGCCATAATAGCGTGTCATATAACACAGCAATGGATATGTAATTCACTCAGTGATGATCACTTTCAACTGTCAAAAATAGATAGCGAATAGGCATGAACTTGTGACGGAGCCGTATTGCCTATTTACTATGATAAAGAACCCTTCTTTTTGGCTGCACGTAGTCTGGTAGAGGCGATGCATTACGGTTCACAACACAAGGATACGCCAGTTAATAATAAGGAAGAAAAAGGTTAAACTTAAAATTAGTTTATAAGTTTTAACTTTAAAATTTTAATATGAAGTTGTTTAAAATCTTTGGGAATAAAGGCTTAATTTTAAAAAAGCTACGTCTGGCAGTAGGTTCCTATGGACCACGCAGAGCCCACAATAGTGACAGGTAACCAGCCTACAAAACCTTCAGTAAAATAACAAACAAAAGCCAGCAACCAGCCGGCCTATACACTACCTCCTTTAGACACATAAAAGTGATAATCAGCGTGGATTACTTAATGCGAATGAGTGTGATTTAATATGCGATCTGAGGCTTTCTTTTTAAGCACCCATATGTCACCTCCTGACCAGATAAGGCATAAAAATATTTGACAGCCACCGATGAGGGCACGTATCAGCAAGTCTAGTAGAAGAACAGCAGGTAGGTACTGAACAGTGGCGTAACTATATCATGTGGGGCCCGTGGCAAATTCATATACACCCCCCCCCCCCCCCCTAGTATTGAAATTTTTCGTTTTTTAAATTTAAAAATGTCAGTGACACTACCGGGGCCCCTATTCCTTGCGGGGCCCGTGGCATTTTGCCACCATGCCATCCTATAGTTACACCACTGGTACTGAATCGTGCTCAGATCTATGTGAAGGAATCTTCTATATAATTTACCTTGTAATGATCTGCTATGTCTTTAACGGACCCGTGTTGAAGTCCAAGCACTTTAAGATCAGCGTCTACCGAGTGACCAACAAGCACTGTATTGATAATTCGTTGAACATCATTCTTGACCTGTTGAATAAATAATAATTAGGTAAGTATTTTAAACTTAGAAGCTACAAATACCTACTACAATATATGTAGGTACCTAATAGGCATACTCGGACCCTTAAAAGACGTAAGTAGGTATACAATTTCCAGAATTAATAAAAAACAATTTAACCGCGAGGATACAGGGGGTTAGCCTCTAGAAATGGGAGCGCCTGCCTGCCCCGTCATTATTGTAAAGTCTTCGGTCACCCATACAGTACTTACCAACCGCGGTTTTGGTTGTCCAACTTTCGTGATCGTTACCACGACCTCCTCGTTAATTACATTGTGTTGTCTTAATGCAACGGCAACGTCGCTGAAGACAGAAACAGATGGAGAAAACCCGTGACGTGATGCAGAAGTTCACGCGTCCCCAACACAGGAATACGACGCAAGGAGGAGGAATGCAAAGTTTAGGCGCAATGTCTCGGACCAATTATTGGTCTGACTGAGGTATGTAAGTAGATAATTTTGTAAGTTAGAATTACTTACCTGAGTAAATGATAAGCCATTTAGTAACTGGTTGTAATTAAATCCAGTGTCGCGGTAGTCGTAGACCGTAGAGGTAGGCCTCACGAAAGTATCATAAATACAACGGAGGTTGCTGTCCACTATTGAAACTTTGGCCAACATAGGTTGATTATACTGGTCCCCGACCATTTCACAGTCGATAGCCACTCTACTAGCCATTTTCTTGTCAAGTATTATAAAGCACGTAACAAATTACAACTGTACGATGCTTGTGATATCGTAAACTACAATGAATGATTAAATAGAAACTCGCGCTTTTATATTTATTTAGAGTTAGTAGGGAGAATGCGCCTGTTTGTGACCACTTCCAGTTTCCGATCATTTGATCATCCTATTCTGATAAAACTGCTATAGTTCTGTATATAACACAACAACAGAAAATTTTAATTTCCACAACAAATTAGTATGAGGAAAATTTAATTTCTCATTTTTGCCGCCCTTAATTCTCAATTTTGCCGCTCTGGACAAATGTCCGGCTGACCCCAAGATCGGGCCCTGCTACCTAAAATATAAATTAATAAATTTAAAGTAAGTAGGTACCTACTTAAGTACTTTTGCACAAAGTTCAATGGTAAATAATTAATTTTAAGGTACGTGGTGAGAGGATGAAAACTAAAACTCAAAATATTTACTTATCGCTTGTTTTTTTTTTAAAAAGTTAAAACAATGTCCAATATGATAAAAAACAAATAGTGGCAATACGCAATTTTCGCAGTAAGGGAGGCTTGGAGGAAGGCTAATGTGAAACCATTTTCCAAAAAAGGGGACAGCTTAGACCCGTCGCACCATCGGCCAGTAGCCATAACTTCAGTACTATGCAAAGTTATGGAAAGGATCCTTAACAACCACCTGATCTGATACCTAGAGGTTTTACTTCTTGGTCAACAATGAATGGACGACCTTCTAGCATCGACGCATGTCATTGGTTGACATGGTCACGAGTTGACATAGCCAAAGCAGGGTCTGCCACAAAACTTTTCAGGGTCTGCCACAAAACTTTTCCGGGTGGCCTGCGGCTTCCTACATGAGGGTAAAATTCGTGGCCTCTCTTATCCGACGGATGCAGTTCGCAGTTCATGTCAGTAAATCATGTTCACCAGGTCCCAGTTGTATCTCATAAACTCTTTCTGCTGCATATAAATGATATAGGTAATCTCTCTTGGGAACGTTCATTGCTGTTATGGAGGCTATAGTATTAGTTATTGTAAGCTATTTTGGCCACGGCGCAGCATTAAGCGCATTCTACCGTCTATACCATGGCGAGAGTATTCTGAGGAGCTTTTTTTCCTAATCCCTCCTTCTCTCTTCCTTTTAAGGACTATGCGTGCTGACTTACGTTACATCGCACCAGGGTCAGGGTTAGGACAGTCCCACCCTACTGGTCTGCTCCCCCCGGAGTAGACAAGTGTGCTATGAGGATTTCCATAGGCTAAAAAAAAGGGTTAGGGTGGCTAGTTATCTTAGAACTTGGACTCCACTTCTGCTTTCCATCAGGTGGAATAGGCTCATTTGCTAGACCTCCTATTAAAAATAACGTATTAAATTAATTCAAAAACTGTAGTCTATTTTTTGGTTAATATTTATTTTAATTGGTTAAACTGTAAAAAGTTTAAACTATAGTTAATTATTATTAATAATAAAAATAAAATATTTTTAAAGTATAAGTAGGTTGTTTTATTTGAAATCCTTAATTGATTAAAAAAATACTTATTTCAAAATATTAAAAAGAATATGAGTTACACCATTAAATGAAAACATTCGCAATAATTAAAAATAGACTATAATAGGCACATAATAGGCATTCATTTCGTTAGTTTTCGTATAAAATTATAATTATGATTATTCGAATTCTATTTTCTAAGTTGAAAACTCTACTAAGTGGGCGATAACAGGCGCACTAACCCTACCAGACCAAGCTCGGGAATTACCGAGAAGCTTGTACGTTTACAAAGAAATTATCAGAGTAGAATGTTGACATTTCCTTTTAAAAAATACTATTATGGTAGATTTTTGTCTCTTGTGTAACTATATGATTTTATGCCCCTGCTTAGATTAAAGCAAAAAAGGGAAGGTACGGCATCCTCCTTATCGCATTTATCAAAAAGTAGGCCTCGTTAACCACATAGACACTCTATCACTCACACTCTGTCAATGAAAGTTACGTACAGCATCGTTAAGGTGCCGAATAGTGCCGATCGAGAAAGCGAGATAGAGTGATTACTTACTACGTAAGCGCGAGCGAGATAGCCAGTCTCGAGACGTCACTACATTATAAAGTAGCGTCAGCGTATTTTTTGTTTCGTTCACTCAAAATGTTCGAATAATATGTATTTTCTAATAGAAATCTTCTTGAAAATACTTACTACTGTTTAGTGTAAGTACTTATGCGTGAAACGTTATTCATTGAGTAATTTGTGCACTGTATAAATACACAAATAAGCATTTTTTAAAGCCATTAGTAATATTTCTTCCACAATATAGCACCACAGACTATTTATAGCACGGACCATGCACGTACAAACGATTCACCGTTTTATTAGAGACTGAGAGTCTGAAACGTAGTAGGGTCTTTTGTCTCAGTTTTGTAGGCACACGCGCGTTACTCGGGTATCTTCCCTTTTTTGCTTTAATCTAAGTGCCACTCTTTTTATAAGCAAGTCATTTTTTTCTGGTTCACAAAAGTTTACAAATATAGTACCTATAGGTAGGTACTGGTAAAGCTTAATAAAACAGAAATGGTAAATCCTAAAAGTGCCTAAATTCATCTTGTGGGTAGTGTGTAGTAATTTGGTTAATATAGTATAGTATAGGTACTTAAATAATGCAAGTATATGTATAGGACTTACATAATTTAAATTTGTATTATCCATAGCTTTGATTTAGTGAAGGAACTTAGTTTTGATTTTTGGTCATCTACTTTTGTTGTTGATTATACGTACCTACTTCAGAATATCAAGTACCTAAAATATTTTGGTAGCTATACTTAACCACTATAACATTACCGTGGTATAACTTTTATATACTGGGTGTAAAAGACATGAACAGTCAAACGAGAACCATGTATTCTATACATCAAAATAATACATATTTAAAAAAAAAATATTGCTGGGAAATGATTTTTATTTTTTGGTGTTAAAAAAAATTGCAAATTGTACCGCGCAATGTAAAGGGCTCAACTCGCACGCAACTCGCAAAACCCTCCTAATTCGTTGGCAAAACCGCGATAATTTTGCCAGACGGCGGCCCCGTTCGTTAGTGTCCGTGCTCATCGAGTGAGCTACATTGAACGCTAACGTTTTGAAGCCATTTTATGTTATGAAATATTATAATAAAAATAATTATAATGTTTCTTTGGACAATAATTAAGAAATAACGTATAGAATACGTTGTCATAAAAAAATGAAAAAAAAAATATGACTTTACCTTCAATAAAATCGTAACTATCAATTTCCCAGGTACTTAGAGTCTAAAGGAAAAAAAAATGTTATGATGATGAGCAGAATACATGGTTTTCGTTTGACTGTTCATGTCTTTTACACCCTGTATAAAGCACGGTCGCAGGGCAGAGATAATTTCCTACAATGACCTTTGTGCCTACTGGCAGTTGATAAATATTTTTACTAATGGTCAAATTTATAACACTTTGTCAAATTTAATGCGTTTTATTACAATCATTAAAGACGATATAATTATTATCATCAAACTCGATGTTATACGGAACTCGGGCCTATGATCACCTAGCTATAGCCATAGCTAATACCAAAGCAAAGACGCATTTGGTGTAAGTACCTATTTGCTGATGATTGTAGGCACTTACACAAAATGCTACGATTAATTTCAAATTCCACTCGCAAAATTTATCGAACACGTGCACATACTGATATTACTATGTTCAAAAGGTTTAGAATCTCTAAAAGGAGCTGTCAAGATACCTGTGTGAGCGAGATAGCAACAAAATTGCGCAGGAGCGACAAGGATGCGTATCTAGTGTGCTCTCTATGTCCGAAATTATCTCATCTCAGCGACCGCACTTTTCTTTTGATAATAGGTACCTTCTATTACAATATATTGTGGTTTAAAAGTTTATCCTAGTGAAAATTTTTATATTTTTTTCCTTTCCAGTGAACTATTTCTAATCGAGTGTCTTTTGCATTCACTAGATAATATCTTAATGTGATGAATTTCAGAATTATTGATCTTATAATATTAATTATTAATACAAATGTTCTATTTCTTATTTTGTATAAAAATAAAATTACCTTTCCTCGCATTAAAACAAAAAAAGGGTTTTCCCCTTTTTGTATTACTAAGATCCCGTCAACTAGAGTTTAATTATTTGGTAGAACTATTGAGTTTTACTGGCAACATCGTCTACCGGGGATTCTCGGAAAATGTACAAAATTGACGAGTTGTTTGTTCACATATAGTCCGTGAGCTGATAGACATATTTGAATAGGAACTTGAGGCAAGCTGAAAACCTGTCATATAACTATAACTCTCCTTTAATAAACTTACCTCCTCCTACGTATCAAAATGTTTTTTTTTTTCAAAAAAAGAAATCCTAAGTTTTTATATCTTTTAATTGAATATTTAAAGAGTAAAAAATAATAATAATTACAAATCTTTTTATTTCAGACCATGTAGTCCATAAAATTGTTAGTAGGTAGGTACATACAATACATATTATGCGATGTGGATGTATTTTGCAGATTTTCTCAATATAAAAAAATCGGGGACTTTCTCGTATACGGTGCGGCGTAGCGTACAGTCATTCTCCCACGCATATAGTATCCACGGAAGACCAGCGTCGTGGCGTTCATGACGCCCGGCATATGCTGAGTTGGACTCCCATTCAGCATTACAATAGATTATTTGTATATTAATTAATTCTCATTATTATAATTGTATCTACTCGTATATTTGTGAGCTGAATAAATATTTATTCGATTCTATTCTATATTGCAAACGACTCAAAAGTTGATAGAAACTGGTTTGTTTATTTATTTATTAAGTTTAAATATTTTGAAGTTCATACAGGCATGTTAAATTTGGTTGCAATAAGTTAAAGCATACTCGAGTTATCATGCTAACGCACAGACACACACACAGTCATAATTCCGAAAACGGTATTTTTGGACCCAGGGAGGTCCAAAATGTGTAAATCCGTCAAAATTTCGAGCTCGAAATTTTTGACGATTACAAGACTTCCTCTATACTACTCGTACTTATACGAGAAAGTAAAAACAGTCTCTGATTCGATAACAGCCAGGTGTTCTTCGCTTCGCCACGTGTATAATACTAGTTTAATTCTTATTTTTTTGACATAATTTGTTTTTTTTTTAACGTATTTTATTCCTCTACTTTGTGTATTCATGTGAATGAGTAGGTAGTAGTGCTAATCGGTGCTGTTATGAAAGTTGTAGTCTCAGACAGTTATATATTATTATTGTTCATTGTTCTTAATAAAAAAATCTTAATGGTCTGAGGTTGTAGTATAGTACTAGCTTCCGCGCGCGACTTCATCAGCGTGGACTACCAAACACCTTTTATAAAGATTTTCATTTTTCTTGAAGCATAGGTACTGAAAATTTCACCTCACTTTCGCGATTTATCACTTGTTTTACAGAACTTGCGATATAATATAAGGCATTAGCTCTATGTTAGGGTAGGTAATATAGGAGAGTTATATGACAAGTTTACAGCTTGCTTGCCTCAAGTTCTTATGCAAATATGCCTACCAGTTCTCGGGCTAATAGCAGAGAATGCTTATTTCCAATATCTGTGGTCGGTTTAGTTCCGAGAACCGACTGCCTACTTTATTTTTTTTAATTATCAAAAGAGTAGTCTGTTCTTAATATCTTTGGTTCCACGTATTTAACTAAAGCTAAAATTAACTAATAAAGAGCGAGTTATGAAAAGCCAGTGGCGTAGCGTGGCACAGTGTTTTATTTCACCTCAAAATTACCAACCCCTTGATTATACCTGATTAAGATAAAGCTCTTTATTAATAACACGAGACTAAAACTCCCACGAATCTAAATAGAATAATTTTGAAGAAATCCTGTATTACATTTTTGTCCCGTATTTGGGTAAAAAATAAAAAAATAATAATTGTGTCTAGACTATTAAAGTAGTTGGATTTTTTATATTGCCTACTAAAAGGTCTTATTGTTAACTATATTATGAGTCCTCTATGGCTGCGCTAAAGCTCGTAGAAACTGAAATAATTGCTATTTTGTGATTATCGTTTTAATTTTTTTGTGCCCACATTATGTAATATTAAAGCGTCTAATTTGCTTCAAAATCTGTTTAATAATGTTGACTACCAACACACAAAATTACAAGCTTTAGTTCCGTGGAATCTCGAATATATTAAGAATTTAAATATGCGGGACAATTTGTCCCGCAATTTTTTTGAAGACTTGTAATTTTGCTATTTTAATTCTCAATAATAACACGCAATAATTTATTTGGTAGCCATTAATTCGGAATTGCAAATAAACGCCAAAAAATTTGGTACTTTTTGTAAAAAATCTGGCTCATAAATACGTTGAAACCTACAATTGGTACCCTAGGACTACTACCATTCACAAAATCTTAATTCACAGAGAGAAGAGTATAGAAAATAAATTATTTCATGTTATTATTGAGAATTAAAATAGCAAAATTACAAGTCTTCAAAAAATTGCGAGACAGATTGTCCCGTAAATTTATATTCTCAATATATTCGAGATTCCACGGAACTAAAGCTTGTAATTTTTTGTGTTGGTAGTCAACATTACTAACTAGATTTTAAAGCAAATTAGACGCTTTAATATTGCATAATGTGAGCACAAAAAAATTAAAACGATAATCACATAATGGCAATTATTTTGGTTTCAACGAGCTTTAGCGCAGCCATAGCGGACTCATAATATGGTTAACAATAAGACCTTTTAGTAGGCAATATAAAAAATAAAACTACTTTAATAGTCTAGACACAATTATTATTTTTTTATTTTTTACCCAAATACGGGACAAAAATGTAATACAGGATTTCTTCAAAATTATTCTATTTAGATTCGTGGGAGTTTTAGTCTCGTGTTATTAATAAAGAGCTTTATCTTAATTAGGTATAATCAAGGGGTTGGTAATTTTGAGGTGAAATAAAACACTGTGCGTGGGTATCGGCCGCCCGGGGCGGAATATAATTTTGTCGCCTCTTAATTAGGTATTTCAATTTAATGTATACTATGTAATACACCCACCTCTGAAGTCTGATGACCTTCGAAACGAAAAAAGAATCATCGGATAATCGCGGAACATACTTATAGTTTCCCCGAATTCGTCTAAATAGAATAATAACTACTTAATGGATAATTCCATATAGGTACTCTTTTCAATAGGCCCGAGCAACGAGCGCTTAAAATATGTCGCGTTAAAACCTGACGTTGACGTTTTTATAACGAGCGATAAAAAACGCTGCGTTAAAAAATAACTGTCGTGTGAACACAATGGTAATGACTGAATATGTTCTATTTCAACATTTTTTTTATCGCCCGTCGAATGGGATCTTATCTTACCTTTTGCGATTTATCGACGATGATCTCACATGATCTCCCTACTCGAGTTGCTCTCGAGTTCTTGCTGTAAAAACACGAGACTCCACTTTTATCCAATTCAGTGAAGTTGTACGACTAAATTGTGGAAGCACGCAATTTAGTTGTACGGTAGTTGGTCAACTAAATTGTATGGTCTGCGTTAGCTCTAAGCACATTTTCACTTGATATTGGCGAAATTCGTTACATATCGCGAACGCCACGCTCACTGCTTAGTGAGAATGTAGTTGCTTACCTTGTAAATTATACACGGTGCTTATATTAAAGCAAAAGGGTTTAACTTTAATATAAGACACGGTGAATGCTTTTAGGCCATTTTAATAGGTAGGTAGGTCGTCTACAGAATTATTATTTCAATACAAACAACTCTTGGTATGGGACCAACATCCAAATCGCGAAAAATAAAATCAATTGATTATTCCATACAAAATTGCAACAGCTACACCTCACGACTACGCAAACATAATTTTGGAACAGCTGAAGAAAAGTCCCGACTGATTAACGCGCAGCCCATATCCTTGAACGGGTGTTTCCCGTCTAACAAACGCCGACCTTTTATTTTTGTACAGTCTGACAAATAAAATTATCTTTAACATGTTTAACCTTATCTATATCACGTTTTTTTGTTAAACCTAATTATAAAATAAAAAATAATAGTTTTTAAAACACTAAAAAACATTCATACATGCATTACTTTCATACATGTTAAATCGGACTAAAAAGTGAAAAATATCTTTTTAGTATAGAACCTAAATGATGAACGAAAAGTTTAATTATTATTTAGAGAAAGGCGTGGGGTGCTCAATAACATTAGTTCTTGGAAAAGGCATTTTTAGTTTTTATTAAACTATTTTATTTATCCACTTTTTAGCGCGACACCGCCAACGCCATCTAGTGACGTATAGCAGAACTAACATTCCAAACGTTTAATTTATTAGTCCTGGCGATTCTAATCAGGACAATGGGATATTCTTATTGAATTATTGTAATGTCATCGGTCTTTGATAAATCTATAAAGTTTGAATGAAATCTGACCGTTTAAAGTGGGTCAAAATCGAGCCCAAAAAGTCAGTTACAAACATACAGGTACAATATGGGCGTGTTAAAATAGCCGTGTGATGCTGGCAGAGTAGAATAGTATCACCCTATATCCTCCAATGGGTGTCGTAGAAGGCGACTGATAGAGAAGCAAAGTGGTATTGATCATCTTATTGGTACCTACTC
The DNA here is from genome assembly GCA_955850985.1 of Elophila nymphaeata. Taxonomy (NCBI): domain Eukaryota; kingdom Metazoa; phylum Arthropoda; class Insecta; order Lepidoptera; family Crambidae; genus Elophila; species Elophila nymphaeata. The sequence goes on along the minus strand of OY039090.1, from coordinate 14,817,562 downwards.
CGTCTTTCCTTATCATTGAAGGTTTAGGCGTAGTCCACCACGCTTGCCCAATGCGGATTGGTGGATGGAGTAGGTCACCAACACCTCATATAATGTCCCCACCGAGGGGCTCGAGCCACCCCACATTTAGACCATTTAACACGGGGCGTGGCATAGCGCAGATTTAGTACTGAAAACATCGCCGTTTTTCGCGGGGGGTGAGGCAAACACGCATAGCACACATTAAGGCCCTGTCCGCACAGCGATATTTCAGTTTTTTTCTCGCAAAATTCTGTGACACATAGGATCTTATAGGACTATCCGCACATGCGGTAAAAAAATCGCACGAAAAAATCTGTGGTTTGATACAAATTGAACGCAATTATATTTCCGCGCGAATATTTTATCGCTGTGCGGACAAGGCCTTACTCACTCGTGCACACTGTTGCAAACATTGTAATCGCTATTATGAGCACACACTCGCGGGCTCGGCTAACCCGCGTACCACCATATCGCCTAACGTTGTAACATCGTTGTTACTGTCGGAAAATTTGTAGATGAAAAATTGTATTGTTATGTGAAACAGTAGTTTATTTGAATAGAAAATTACTTCCGTGTGATAAGCAACTCCGTTTTAGGAGAACTTTAATGTTTCTGGTCGTCGTTCACAAGAAGACACTCCGCAACCAATAATTTCTACGAGGTCCGCTTAGCGACCGACCGACCGCCATTTTGATACGAATTCAAAATGGCGGTCGGTCGTCGCGTTTGTTTGCCACGTCCCGTGTTATATTGTCTAAGGGGCTAGTTATGAGATAATTAAAACAAATATAAACAGTAACTTGAATAATATTTTTATTATGTACTACACGAGTTTATAATGAGGAATGTTCTTATTTACATAGCTTTAACTCCAATATAATCTTTTATTTGTTGAACATTTATACAGGCTTACCAATTGTTGCATCGACACACACGCAACTCATTAATAATACTGGATTTAAATAATTATTGTTGCGTTCAAAACCGTAAACCGAATGTTCAAGCAAAGCTTCAAATTGTTTCATTTTTATTCAATGGCATCTTATTTATAAATAACATACATAGGACACGTCATCTAAATCAACAACCTGCAATATTTAATTAAATAACACACAATTATAATGTCAAAAAATAATACATGAAAAATCTGTACACTGAAAATATACAATCAGGGTGTATAATACAATATATCTTGAATCTTTTTACAAGGGAACTGAACGGATACTAATATAAATTTGTGTTAAAACAATTACAACGGATATGTATTGGTAATAAAATATTTTGTTAACAAGATTGCATCTATTTTTCGACCGCGGTCCAGCGGGCGCGTCTACTATGCGCGAAATGGTAACGGTACCTGTGGGAAAAAAACAAATACTTACAAGGTGTAAAAGAAATAACTAGAGATTTAACGGATAGTTGTTTGGCCGGATACCGGATATCCGCAAGCTGCGACGCCGGATGTACGGATATCCGGTTGCCGGATATTCTGCCCATTGTCTCGCATGTAGTGACGAGTTTAGAACGCAATTAGTAGGCCTATTCGCTAACTTTTTTTGACAGTTGAAAGTGATGATTACTGAGTGAATTAAACATAAACAGTGTGTCGTGTAAAACAGCAATAGATATACTAGAAAAATGCACTGAAAAAAATCGACTTGCCTCAGGCGGGACAAGTCGATTTTTTTCAGTGCATTTTCTAGTATTAATATTTACGAGTTTGTAAACGCAAAAATAAAAATTATTCCATCAGCAATGGATATGTAATTCACTCAGTGATGATCACTTTCAACTGTCAAAAAAAGTTAGCGAATAGGCCTATATGTCAATTTGGGCGGTTTGGCTAAGTTTTTAGTTTAGATAATTTACTATTTATGTAATTATCATAAGAGTGAAGATCACAGAAAAAAATATTAGTTTTTTGGAAAGCCAAAAAATGGCTTATAATTATAAGCAATTTATTTTGATATTTACCTCACAAAGATTAATGTATTGCATTTTATAATAGGATATTATCGTCGTTTTTGAATATCCGGTATCCGCCCGGATAAAGAGTTACTATCCGGTATCCGGCCTGTTAGTAAATTGGGTAGGAATAACGAAAATTCTGAAAGTAGTTTGGAATCGGCTTATGAATTGTTACAATGAAAAAAGTGCGTGTGTCTGTGCGTTTAATGTACACACGTATGAAGTGTAACTTCTTCGTGGTATATTAGGTATTTTTATAATATATTTAACCGAGGTAAAAACAAAATTTTATGGCACTTTCTGGTCAGATGTGGCTTAAAATATTATGTCACAATGTTAAAAAAATGTCTATTGATTGAGATTTTATTTTTAGAGATGAAACGGATAGTTGTTTGGCCGGATATCGGATATCCGGCGCGCCTCGAGGCCGGATATTGGGCCCATTATCACGTTGCATGCCATCAGATAAATTTGCGGTTTCGCTAAGTTTTTACTAATAACAAATAGTTTACATATTTACTATTTATGTATTTATCATTAAAAGAAAATTTTAGTTTTTTAGAAAACTTTTTGGTAACTTTTTCGACTTTAAATAAAAGCAGTCATGATTATAAGCCATTTTATTAATATTTACTTCACAAATATTAATGTATTGCAATTTATTATAGAAAATTGTCGTAGTTTTTGAATATCCGGTATCCGGCCGGATATTGAGTTACTACCCGGTATTCAGTCAGATAGTAAATTTAGGCCGGATATCCGTTTCATCTCTGGTTAGTATGTTTGATAAGGTTGGCTGATGTTGGTATACCGACCTAACAACAAGATGGCGCGAGGTAGCTTAGGCCGCCTTCTCGATCATGTCAATGTTGATTTTGTAGAACACATAGGCGTAGTACTCCGACTGGCCGAACCCGAGACCCGCTAGCTCGGCGCTCTAATGGAAATAAAAAAAAAACACTTCTTAAAACACAAATAGAGAAATGGACCGAGAATTGAGCCCTGCGGAACACCTATTGTAATTAGAGAACCTGGAGATCTTTTACAATTTATTACCTTCTGTATTCTATTATATTGTGCGACTCATCTCATTGGGTAGTCATGGTCTTTGAGAAAATCCGACTAGTTACCTTAGTGGACGCTGGTAGTTTTCAGGTTCGAACAAAGTGCTCATTTACCATTCAAAAAATATTGTAAATAATGCCTTAAGATAATTTTCGTGTAACTGCTACGGTTAAGGTACTTCCCCTTACTGCCCCACTGGAAGTTAGGGTACTTCCCCTTACTGCCTCACTGAAAGTTAAGGTACTTTCCCTTACTGCCCCACTGGAAGTAAAGTTACTTTCCCTTGCTGCCCCACTGGAAGTTAGGGTACTTCCCCTTACTGCCCCACTGGAAGTTAAGGTACTTCCCCTTACTGCCCCACTGGAAGTTAAGATACTTCCCCTTACTGCCCCACTGGAAGTTTCCATCCTGTATACGCGATGAATTTTTATCTGCGAGCCGAAGCCATTTAAATAGATAGGTAGATACAAAAAACTCAAGCTATTGGACCATCATCGTAATACCGAAACTAAAAACAGTTGTTCCATAAAAAAGTGCAAGACCTACGCAACCAAAATGTATGGAATAGCTGATGTCTTTTCGCGATTTTGATGATGGTCCTGTACCAATTGCTTCATAGACCATAATTAATAGATTTGCTATATTAATAAGTTATTAAACTAGCCTTTGTTGGCTTCTGTTAGTAAAACAATAGGTAGACAAAATATTTATATCTAATTTTCAAAGGCAATCCACACCTCTTAACACAATTAAGCACAAGTGTACATAGTTCAAGTTTCTACTAAGGCATTTGATCTTATCAACCACATAGTGTTCCAGTTCAAGTTGGAAAGATTGTCTTCTTTGGTGATTTGCTTTCTATATTGAATAGCAAATTGTGAGAGCAGTAGCATTAAAAACAAAAATATATCAAAATGCCTAAGTGTATTTAATGGCGTCCCTCTAGGTTCAATGCTCAGTCCATTACTATTTAGGCCATTCAAAAATATAATCACACTTATATTTTTGTACTTGATTTTATCTTAGCCTTCATCTCACGTGATGGTAAGTGACGATAAGGCTGAAGATGGCATCCAGCTTCACCTCTTATCATTAACTGTCGGAACACAATACTGCTGTTAAAATTAATGTTAATGCAACAAACTTTGATAAGATGAGTACCCATTTGTACTCCATCTTAATCAAACCCAGGACCTATGGATCTTATTCCGGTGCGGAAATATCTATCCCACGGAAGTGATTTAACAGGATTAATTTCAAAACTATAAAAAATACACTGAAAAACCGGGAACCGAACCCAGCAGTCTCCGCAATGCAGGTCGATTTTTTTCAGTCTATTTTCTAGTTTTAAAAATATTTACGCGTTTGTAAACGTAAAAATTATTTCATAAGGTTAAGGTAATTAGACTTCATTTTTATGAGTAGTTTTAAAATGTTAAGTCTAAGACTGATTTCAAAGGTTAGGAGATAACTGTCAGTTAAATCGATAGTTTTGTACAGACTATCCGTCAAATAAATGCTCATGGGAACTTACTTGGAACTACCTGAATTAGTCCCTTATACGGAATACTCTAGTTTTAATACTCACGTCCTGGCTGTTGCCATGGTGATGAGCGGAGTGGTCTAGGTGGGCGTAAAGAGATTGAAGCACGTCACGCAGTTTCTTGACGCTCTTACGAGCTGGCACCATCACCACGGCTTGGAAGTTTACAGGCAGCCCGTACCTATTGTGATTCAATCAAGTTTCTTAAGGATTTATAGCATCCTCGCTATACCTCGAGAATGACAAAGTCATTCCCGCGACGCAGGGCATAGTGCTTTGGAACATCACTTAACCACTGGAAGTAATGTGCGTGCTTCCTTACAAATATACAGGATGAATTTTTCAAGTGGGCCTTCAGGGCCAAATCCTAAACTATAAGGAATATCGAAAAATGCTCAAAGGATTCGCGAGCCTAATTTTGATGAAAACAAAAACTGCATCATTGGATTTTTGAAAAATCAAAATCCTAGCCAGGAATCCAAATCAATGATTTTGAAATAAAAAAACAGCCTGTATTATTACACCATTCGTTAGCGTTGTTTATAAGGATCGATTTCTGGAAAGTAATGATATAGGTACGAGAAAGTAATGGAAAATGTTAAATTTTAATAAAACATTTCCTGTTACACCTTGGTTGAAGCGATAAGCATTATTTTATCAATCAATCCAATGACGCAGTTTTTTTCATCAAAATCGGACTCGCGACTCCTTTGAGCATTTTTCGATATTCCTTATAGTTTAGGATTTGGCCCTGAAGGCTCACTTGACAAATTCATCCTGTATAGTTACTTATACAAACGCTGGTCTGAATATATCTTACCAAACTGAGTTGTATTTTGTGCCGATTCAAAGCGCTACCGAGCGTCCAGGGAACTAAAATAGGAGTTTACCCATTGAAATATAAACTGTAACGAGATCTGTGGTTCCATTAGGTACGTGGACGTTCATTACCTGATATATGCGATAGTCAAATAGTCATTTTTTAGACGTCAACATTCAGTCCAGCGTACTTGTATAATAGAGGTCAGTGGTTAGCAAACTTCCATAAAACAGGTTGCAATCTAAATATACATGGGTGTAAAAGACATTAACAGTCAAACGAGAACCATGTATTCTATACATCAAAATAAGACATATTTAAAAAAAAATATCATTTTTAAAATAAGGTCTAATAGAAGACCTTATTTTAAAAATGATATTTTTTTTGAACTGTAATAGAAGGCGGAATCAACAAAAAGGGCTCGCTTCAAACGAAAAAAATCGGGAGTGGTATCCCCTTGACTTTCTCGTATACCGGAAACGACTCAGAAGTTGATAGAAACCTTATATTTTGATGTCATACATGCATGTTAAATTTTGGTCACCCATCCGATTACCGACGGCGCATTTGGTTGCTTAACTTTCGTGATCGACGACTCAAAAATTGAGAGAAACCTTATATTTTGATGTCATACACGCATGTTAAATTTGGTTGGAATAAGTTTAAAGCATGCTCGAGTTATCGTGCTAACGCACAGACACAAACACAAACATAATTCCAAAAAAAATATTTTTGGTCTCAGGGGGAGGTCCAAAACGTGTAAATCCGTCAAAATCTCGAGGTCGAATTTTTTTTGCGGATTACAAGACTTCCTCTATACTACGTATACGAGAAAGTAATAATGTTTAAACTGCCAAGCTCCTAAGTGTGATGGTATGTATGCGTTACCTAAGCACCGACTCGACGAAGACCCGCAACGCCTTGACGTGTATCCAGGCGCAGAAGCACTCGGAGAAGTTCACCTTCAGCCACCGCACTAGGGGACCCTGGCACACCACGAAATAGTTTATTCAAATACTGGGTGTAAAAGACATGAGCAGTCAAACGAAAACCACGTATTCTATACATCAAAATAAGACATATTTCAAAAAAAATATTGCTGGGAAATGATTTTTATTTTTTGGTGTTACAAAAAATTGCAAATTGTACCGCGCAATGTAAAGAGCTCAACTCGCATGCAACTCGCAAAACCGCGATAATTTTGCCAGACGGCGGCCCCGTTCGTTAGTGTCCGTGCGCATCGAGTGAGATACATTGAACGCTAACGTTTTGAAGCCATTTTTTGTTATGAAATACTAAAAAAAATGATGATGTTTCTTTGGACAATAATTAATAAATAACGTATAGAATACGTTTTCATAAAAAAATGAAAAAAAAAATTATGACTTTGACCTTCAATAAAATCGTAACTATCAATTTCCCAGGTATAGTCTAAAGGAAGAAAAATGTTATGACGGTGAGCAGAATACATGGTTCTCGTTTGACTGCTCATGTCTTTTACACCCTGTATATTGTCATAAAAATACACTGAAAAAAATCGACCTCCCAGGCGGGAATCGAACCCAGCATCCTCCGCAATCCGGGCGGCTGCGTTAACCACTACGCCACCAGGGCACTGCTTAAGCAGTTGAAAAATGTCAGTGCTTGGTGCTTATGTTTTTATGGTAAACATTGTTTCATCAATCTTTGAAATTTGCACTTAGAATTTTCGAAATAATACTAAATATTTTTGCGAATATTTGACGTCCAGTTAAAATGAAACCAACTTATATTACGAAATAACTTTTGCGTTTACAAACGCATAAATATTTTTAAAACTAGGAAAAATTTCAAAGATTTAAAAAAAAAAGATTTCCTACTCGGACTATAGTCTCACTACGTCCTCATATGGGAATTGATTCCTTTCCAACCTTGTCCAGCAATCTACACTTCATACCGTTTGCTAAAGCGGGACGCTTAGTTCTTGCTGGGGACAGAGGGACAGGCAATTTCAAGACACATACCGCACCTCCGATGCAACACTGTCACTTATGCATTTTATTGAAAAATTAGTTTTACATGTAATAAGTAAACTGAACTACCCTAGGGGCGCAATTCTCGTTTTGTTCGAAATAATCTCGAATTCTAGTTTACTCTACGAATCCTTTTTGGACCATAAAATCTAGTAAATATATATTAGTATGTATGTAATATGTATGTAGTAGGTACGTATGTATAAGTAGGTATTGAATAATTTATGTATTTATATTTTGTTTTAGCCAACATACTAACAATAAACACTCAACACTCACTCATTTTTATTGATCTAGCTAGGTAATCAAATGATGCGTATAAAAAGCTTTGTAAATTAATAAACAAATAAACTAAAGATTACAATAAAATCACAAAATAACTCTGTGTATGTTATGTAAGTATGTAGGTATCTACTACATACAGCATTTTGATGTTTAACATATATTACAGATAATAATTATGGTAGATCGAATTCGAAATCGGTCTGTACTGCTACCAACCACTCGAAGCAATTCGAGTGGCTTCCCTTTGAGAAAAGTCAACGTTTTCAAACGTCATGAAAACTCGAATAAATTCTCGAATTCGAGATTATTTCCAACGAAACGAGAATTGCGTCCCTGCAAGTGGTGCGTTAATGTCACTTATGTAATACTAATAGTTTCTGCGTGGGGGCTAAGTGTCGTTGTTGCTTTGGCCCATATCTAGCGGACAGTGGGAGCGACATGGTCTCATAGGTCAGTTATGCCGCGGCCCACCACAAATGTAGGAGTCTCTTGGAGCTACCACGTCACTAAAGTAAATGTGACATTATATTTTATTAATGTATGGAGCAATAACGTTATAAGTACACAATTTTGACTATTATAATTTATCACATTAATGAGATTTACTATTAAAAAAAGGGAGAAAATGAATGCTTAATCTATATAACTCGAAGAAAAATTCTGAGGAAGAATATTATTGAATAAATTAATCGAGAGAGTAGCTTACTGTGCCACAATTACATTATTATTTTTATGTTAGTGCCACAACGGCACAATTGAGGGAGCAACACAGTTCTAATTAATAAAATAGTATGTTTAATAACATATTTTAGTATATTGTTTGAGTAATTATATAGTTAAAAGTAAGTCCACTAATAAAACCTATTCACCTTGCCAAATTACGAAAGTATTATTATTTTACAAACCACCAAAATTTTAAATGTCTCTCCTGAAAAAAATAAATTTTGCAAAAGTGACAGTATTGTACCGGAGGTGCGATACATTTATAACGACAGACAACCTGAAAATACTTACATAACGTGACCATAGGTCCTGCATAAAGCGGGACCTATGGTCACGTTATGTATGAGTGAGTACTTACGAACTGCTTCTTCTTGTCGGTAACGAGTTTAGTGATCTCGTTCTTGCCGGCGGCTAAGTCCGCCTCGTTGTAGGAGAACTCGCGGACCACGAACTTGCGCTCGCGAGCGTGCAGTTTGAACTCCTCTACCACCTGACCAACATTGAGTTCAATATTAACATCAACTTAAGATTTTTATAAAGAAACTTTTTATTTCTCCGTTTTTAGTTTTTCCTGAAAATTTATATACTTAAAACAAAAAAAAAATTACTTACATTATTTTTAAATAAAAAAAAACAAAAACGCCTTCAAAGCTAAAAACGGGGAAATAAAAATTCTGTTTATAAAAATCTAAATGTTTTTTTGAGGTCGGTCCCAAATACAAGTGACAAAGTTTATTCCAATTATATTGAGGTTGTTACGTTTTTAGTTATGAAAGCGGTTTTTTTTTATTTAAAAATATTTTTTATACATATACACATGTTTCATCAAAATCGGGCTCGCGACTCCTTTGAGCATTTTTCGATATTCTTTATAGTTTAGGATTCGGCCCTGAAAGCCCACTTAAAAAAAACATTTTCGAGTAATTTTAAAAAAGTGTTTTGCAAATGAGTGTATAATTTATCGAATGGGTTTTCAAGTACCAATATGGAACATCTCTTTTAACCAAGTACCTTCTTGAAGAGCGTGACGGTGAACAGGCCGTAGTCGTTGTCTTGGTGTATCATCTGGCTGGAGCGAGGCACGATCATATCCGTGATCTTCTCGTAGTTCGCGGTCCAGTCGTTGAACATTGATCTGTCGACGACGTACGGTTATTATTTTCGGCGACGTTATATGAATAGAGGCTGAGTAGTATAGCATCATCGCATATCCTACAATGGGTGTCGTAGAAGGAGACTAATGGATCAGCATAGGGGTATTGATCACCTTATACTCCGTCCACCAATCCGCATTGGGCAAGCGTGATGGACTACTGCCTAAACTTCCTTCGATGACAAGGAGAGGTCTTGTGTCCCAGCAGTGGGTCGAATTATTAAGGCTATGATGATGATAGATTGGCAATGAATTAAGTGCACCTAAATGTTTCCTTCTTAATAGCTAATACATAAATAGCTAGGTATGAGACTATAGATAGATATTAAACTAAATTAAGTGAATTCACCAGATTCGTTCCATACATTAAATTTAAAATGCCATGTAAATAATGGATACTGCCAGTTTCGATTCAAAATTATAGAGGGTTTCCGTCGTTAATCCATCGACGATTATTAATATCCAGACACAATTGATTTTAATTGTGTTCTCGCGCTCCTGAGCGCGAACGGGGCTTAACGAGTTAACAATCGAAAGTAACATTTTCGATAAAAACAATACCTATTTCAACGTAAAATGCACCAATGTATGAGTAGAGCGCATGTGTGTGTGTGTGTATGTGTTGTGTGTGTGTGTGTGTGTGTGTGTGTGTGTGTGTGTGTGTGTGTGTGTGTGTGTGTGTGAAAAATAGTACTGCAGTCTGACAGTTGCTGTCTTTTCCACGTGACTGACAGGTCTATTAGGTCGCCTGTGTTTACGTGAAATGGTCTCGTCTATCTATCTATCTCGCTCTAATATACGCGTTAGTATACTCTTTCTCTTTCACATTGCCGATCAACAGTTTTATATACAGGGTGTAAAAAGACCTTTGACAAAGCCGAAGCCTACACATTCCATACCTACATCAAAACAAGAAACATATGAAAAAATATTGCTCAGAAATAAAATCTATTTTTTGGTATTGACAAAAAAAACTTCGATAAATACCGCGCAATGTATACAGCGCGCAAGTCGCATGCAAGGGCGTTCAGTCGGCTGAGTTGAGTGGCCCCGTTCGTATCGAGTTTGTCTACCTATTTTTTTGTTATGAAATATTTAAAATTTTGATAATGTTTCTTTGCACAATAATTCAGAAATAAAGTATACAATTAGTTTTCATAAAAATCTTATAAATTTTTTTTGACGTTCAATAACTTCATAACTTCCCAGGTATAGTCTAGAATAAAAAAAATATCCTATGATAAGCAGAATACGTAGTTCTCGTCTTTGTCATACTTCTAATTACACCCGTTATCTATAAGTTGGGCTGACTGGAATGACCCATCTTACCTTCCGATGCAAAGCACGAGCAAAAGCTGTAGAGTTGCAGAAAGAGAAGTGTTAATGACGAAAGAGTTCTCAGCGTGTTTTGTGGTTTTATATATCAATGTGTCATGTTATGACTTTGTCAACATCAACGTGTGAAAAATATAAGGCAAATATTTCAGTAGTAAAATTCTTTTATTTTCCTTGCGCAATAATAAACCAGCGCTCCAGCGCTCCAGCGCTAATAAGAAGCTTGTGAGCGAGGAAGAGAGGTCTGTCTGTGTCTATACTTACTTAGGCACGATAACAAGCAGCGTGGTGAGGTACTCGCTGTCGAGGATGAAATGCTCCTTCTTCACAAGGTCCGCCAGGTTGCGGGTCAGGAGACTGCCGCTGGCAAGTTAAACTTCATGTGAGTATTTTACGAAGAGACCTAGTTCGTTCTACGTTAACAGGAACTTAAATAGCGTGAGGGACTAAAAGTGATTTGAATTTGGAATGTAGATATTGTTAAAGTTCCAATCACCAAAGAGATCAATCACGAACGTTTTATGAAGAAGTCACACACAGGCTGTTTATTAAACTAACCGCGCGGTTACTTGCCAAATTGAATAAATCGGGAGTGGTCTTTCTCGCATACCGGATACAACTAAAAAGTCGATAGAAACCTTATATTTTGATGTCATACATGCATGTTAAAATTTTGGTCACCCATCCGAGTACCGACCGCGCGTCACCACTCCCGATTTTTTTTTAATGAATTGTAACTCGGGGAGATCCAAAACGTGTAAATCAGTCAAAATCACGAGGTCGAATTTTTTTACGATTACAAGACTTCCTCTATACTACGTATAAGAGAAAGTAAAAAGATGAATCTAATAGGTGGTGTTCTGAAGTTATGGCGTGACCAAGGAAAACGGGGATTCATTTTTGTAGATATAAATTATCGATTTTTGATATTTATTTAAAATCTATTTATAAGTTTCGACCTAAAGGATGTTCAAATAGTTCTGTTATGTATACACAGAAGTCAACATAATTGAAAAACATTTCGAAAAAGGGCGACTGTTTACAAAAATAACGTTTATCCAATCACCCATCGGAACGTCACTACTACAGCGCGCCGGTTTTCGTAGCGAGCATAAGCGCAGCACTAAAATTTAAAAAGTTAACTTTTAAAAACTATGTATGTTTTCCCGCTTTTTATAACAACTTTTTCATTTCACCTTCGAACAACAAGCAGGTTTATTTTCATCATCATCATCATCAACAGCTCATATAATGTCCCCACCGAGGGGCTCGAGCCTACCCCACATTAGGGGCGATTAGGTCTAAGTCAACCACGCTGGCCAAGTGCGGGTTGGTCGAATTCACACACAACCTTAGAATTTCTTCATAGGTGTGTGCAGGTTTCCTCACGATGTTATCCTTCACCGTAAAAGCGTCGAAACGTACATATGAATTCAAAATTTGAAAACACATTGGTACGTGGCGGGGATTGAACCGGTGTCGGGTGGAAGACAAAGCCCTTACGCACTACACCACCGACGTCCTTATATGGGAGATAGGAGCGGCTTTATTATGACAAGGAGGAGCAATGATATTATATTTTATCTACACTCATGTCATAATATTCGAATTACGATATCAAATAAAATGACATACTTTTTAATACAGATAATCAAAATTAAAATTAAAAAAAAAACAACCTGTAACATAATGACCATTATAACACCGGTTCGACTCATTATGATACAGTTATTTTTCTTAAATACTCGGGAAGGCAAAGGGATCTAACCCATACAAAAAATTTGACTCCTAATAATTTGCAAAAAGCCACAACAAATAGTTTGTTGCCAGAAAAATAAAAAAATAATAATTTTACAGAAAGGGAACAAACAAACAAAGGTTAATTAGGATTTAAAATAATTAAATGGAAAATTGACGAGCCCCCTCATGTTATTGTTTTTAGTGTGTAATTATTCTATGGCTCGATTGGTCGCGTTAAGAAATCCCTCTTATTGGTTCGCTGCATAACGCGTCACGGCGGCGGGCGGGCGGGGCGCTTCTGATTAGACAGTTCTGGCGGAGCGCTTGGTGATTAGTAAAAAATAAACAAATCTGTGTTTCCAATACGGTGCGAACAAGCATATTCAAATAGAAAATGAGAAAAAAGCACTTGTTTTGGAAAACGTAATATTTGTCTTTTCTGTTGTTTTATTTGAATTTATGTATGAGTGTAGATAAAGTAGTGTATGCAACGGCATATAACACGGGTATTAAAACACTCGTTACTATTAAACTCACACTCGTGTTTTATTACCCTTCATTACATGACAGTTGCATAAACTACTATAAAAAGAGGTAGATAGGTTAATTGCAAAAAGTGGCACCCTAAAAGTAAGCTAATTAGCCCACCCGAGCTCAGTCTCGCGATTCCATCGAATGCGTTGACAGTGTTGATTGTGTGTGTTTGTTCCCGATATTTATTACAAAAATGCCGTCATGTGTTATGCCACGCTGTAGCAATTACACCAGTAAGACTTTCAAAAGTCTGGGGATTACGTATCATGCGTGAGTATTCATTTTTAATGGATTTACGTTGATATCACTACATAGTATAAAACAAAGTCGCTTCCGCCGTCTGTCTGTCCCTATGTATGCTTAGATCTTTAAAACTACGCAACGGATTTTGATGCGGTTTTTTTAATAGATAGAGTGATTCTTATGAAAGGTTTATATGTAAAAATATTAGTTAAAAATGTCGCGCAACGTGTGACGATACTGCGCAACATATATCTGTCTCGTTTGCTCCATTACTAGTTATCATGCGGCCTTACTCACACCTTACAATACGGCTATGTTACCTCGCCACACACGACATCATGAAATCGTAGACTTTAGTTGCCTAGTTAATTTGACCGTGTAACATGAGGGTATCTACAACTACAGGGTGTAAAATACATGAACAGTCAAACGAAAACCATGTATTTTGCTCACCATCATAACATTTTTTTTCCTTTAGACTATACCTGGGAAATTGATAGTTGCGATTTTATTGAAGGTCAAAGTCAAATTTTTTTTTTAATTTTTTTATGAAAACGTATTCTATACGTTATTTCTTAATTATTGTCCAAAGAAACATTATCATTTTTTTTAGTATTTCATAACAAAAAATGGCTTCAAAACGTTAGCGTTCAATGTAGCTCACTCGATGCGCACGGACACTAACGAACGGGGCCGCCGTCAAGCAAAAATATCGCGGTTTTGCGAGTTGCGTGCGAGTTGAGCCCTTTACATTGCGCGGTACAATTTGTAATTTTTTTTAACACCAAAAAATAAAAATCATTTCCTAGCAATAATTTTTTTGAAATATGTCTTATTTTGATGTATAGAATACATGGTTCTCGTTTGACTGTTCATGTCTTTAACACCCAGTATAAGTTTTTAATATAATATCATTGAGGAGGAGGATCCATTTTGACTTACGTCTGCTTCTTTTCCAAGTTTTGAAGGTTGCCCTTGAGTGCGTTGTAGGCGGACGACTTCACCTTCAGGTCCGCGTCGATCTGGCCCAACTAGAAACGAAAATAGTCTTTATATATAACAGAACAAGACAAGTTTTACAATACAAAGTTCTTTTGCATATATCTAATTTGGCTATACATTCAACTTCATTGGTAAGATGTCATAGAGACGTTTTAAGAAAAAAATATTTCTAATCTCATATACATAGCCACATCTGGCAGGATGGGCAATATAATATCCCAAATAGTGACAGGTTGCCAGCTTGTCGACAACACAAAAGTGGAACCAAACCAAAAAAAAAATCGGGAATGGTCTCCCCTTGACTTTCTCGTATAACGGAAATGACTCAAAGGTTGATAGAAACCTTATATTTTGATGTCATACATGCATGTTCAATTTTGGTCACCCATCCGAGTATTTGGTTGCTTAACTTTCGTGATCAACGGCTCAAAATTTGATAGAAACCTTACATTTTGATGTCATACACGTATGTTAAATTTGGTTGCAATAAGTTAAAGCATGCTCGAGTTATCGTGCTAACGCACAGACACACACACACACAAACATAATTCGAAAAAAAATATTTTTTCTCAGGGAGGTCCAAAACGTGTAAATCCGTCAAAATCTCGAGGTCGAATTTTATGACGATTACAAGACCCTCTATAATACGTAAGTATACGAGAAAGTAATAACAATCCTCCAGTAAACAAATCAACTAAAGCCCAAGGACCAGGACAGATGTTACAGTCAAAATCATCTCAGCAGTCCGGGGCGAAACTAATCAACCGATAATTGTTTGTACGCAAAAAACTTTTTTGACGTGACAACGTCTTATAATTCGATAGAGCCGGCTGCACGCACGAAAAAACATGACGCATGCGGCGTTACCTCGCTCTGAGGCGTTCCATGTAAGGCCGGCAAAACAAATGAAATTAAATTTTTCTTTTGAAAAATGCTACCATTCCATCAGTATTTTCTTAAGACGTTGTCACGTTCAACTATCGTCAGTAAACCGACTTTACATATTTTTGTTGATAATGATGTTAATATTGCATATCGTATCATTTCGAAATACCTAGGTACTTTGAATTCAAATATTAAACTTAAAACTTATAAGTGCATAAATTAAATTATATCCTACTTTATAATACTCACTTGTTTACTAATAATATCAGCAATGTTACGAAGGCTCTGCTTGATGGGGTACTTGGCCATGTCCCACTGGAAGCGAGTGAGGTAAGTGGGCAGGTCACCTGAAACACGCCGCAAAATGGGCTAACTTAAAAAAATTGAAATTCTGAGGCAGCGGAAAAAAATACTTTAAAAAATCATAAATAGGACAGAATTATGTTCAAATTGGTTCTTGAAGAGCAAAATTGGTTACTTGATTAAATCCAGATTCAAAATACTTTATTTTTTTTTATCTATTTGACTTTATAGCATGTAAGAAAATTCTATTGCAGTACTGACAGATACTATAAAAATGCAGTAAACTTGTACTGCATTAAGAAGAGAAATACATCAAAAACTTACTTCTAGAAAGTAACAACTAAAACAGAAATATATTCAAGTGCTAGAACTAAAAACAAAAGAAACAGATAAAAACTAAAGCTAATATTTATGTAGCGTAAACAGTGCGGTCAAAATTCAAAACGCAACAGCTGCAATGGGGGCTACCATAATATGCGCACACGTTCAAATTCAAGCGATGCTATTGAGTCTAAATTAAAACGCATCAATCGGAGGTTAGATAATTAACCTATTTAGTATCCAAATACAGCCAATAGCTGCAAATCTACAGCTTAAAGTTAAATATTGACAAAAAGTTTTTTTACACATCGGGTTTTGCAGTCCTTAGTGAGAGTTTTTTTAGTGTTAAAAACGTAACTATTTTTAACACTAGTTGCGTTATGAGTTCAATTTGCATGAGGAACGTAATTTGCGCTTCTTTACGCGTTACATATACTAATTTAGCTCATAACGCAAATAAAATAGTTACCTTTTTACACTAAAAAACTTAAGAGTATATAAGCTACAATGTAATGGTAACCCTCATTCAAATAATCAAGACTTAGATTAAATTCATGCAACATCTATACAATAGGTATCATGCACAATTGCTCAGACATACATGCCCATTCTGATACAAACAGACATATCGATGCAAAGCTGTTGTATATTACACACATGTACAATTACATAACACTACTACATATCCTAAAAAACATATCAACGTCGAGTTTAAGAAATATAAGTTGAATAGTAATTTATACCTGGAATTCTCGTGATAGCTGATTTTAATTCTTCACTCTTGTATTTATCCATCAATGAAATTATGTATACTAGATTTTGATACTTAACTCTATCCAAATTTTAACTAACGAATACTTGTCGCTTATGCTGCCATGATAAAGATAGAAGATTATTAAATGTAGGTCATCGCGTAGAAATACATAATATTTCCCATTTTGTTTGCTTCTGAATAAAATCAAGTTATTCACCTAATTTAATTTGGAATTCGTACAGTATTTAATTTGGTAACCGACAAATCTATGGACAAGACAAGAATATGAATATAATATTTAATAAATATACACAATTAATTTGGTAACGTGCGCTGTACGGAAAAAGAAGATATGTATAATATATTTTTAAATTTACATTAATTTGTAAATAAGAGAAAAGAAACAAATTTCATCAAGTAATATATTTTCAGTGATTCAACCATTTCATCCTTGAAATGGAATTATACTGGGTGTAAAAGACATGAACAGTCAAACGAGAACCATGTATTCTACACATCAAAATAAGACATTTCAAAAAAATTATTGCTGGGAAATGATTTTTATTTTTTGGTGTTAAAAAAAATTGTAAATTGTACCGCGCAATGTAAAGGGCTCAACTCGCACGCAACTCGCAAAACCGCGATAATTTTGCCAGACGGGCGGCCCCGTTCGTTAGTGTCCGTGCGCATCGAGTGAGCTACATTGAAGGCTAACGTTTTGAAACAATTTTTTGTTATGAAATACTAAAAAAAATTATAATGTTTGTTTGGACAATAATTAAGAAATAATCATAATTTTTTTTAAAAAAAATTATGACTTTGACCTTCAATAAAATCGTAACTATCAATTTCCCAGGTATAGTTTAAAGGAAAGAATTTTATGATGGTGAGCTGAATACATGGTTCTCGTTTGACTGTTCATGTCTTTTACACCCTGTATTTTTGTGGGACGGGAGACATGATTTAGTAAAGCTAAGTTGATATTAAATTTTGAAATTGGTTATCTAACTAAATCAATGGAACAAATGTATTTTATTTGATTAAGGTCGTCCAAAAAATAGAACAGCAGGCGAGGTCGAAAAGCTTAACTTTTACGAGAAATAGTAATTACTCATTAATTACTGCATCGTTCCAGCTCTGAATTTTTGAATAGAACAAATTATTTTTTTAATACTTCTACCTGAAACGTTTTATAGGAATCTATCTATCCTAAATACAGCCTACGGCTAGGCAAAGATACCCACCCGCACAGTTTAGAACCGTAACATCTTTGTGATGCCATTAGAGATTAGACGAACTCTTATCATTCCATGAATTGATCGTGCGGGAGCCGGGTCCATCGTGTTGTACAGGCCAGGGGCAGTGCCTGGGCCTTGTGACCCCAGGTTTAAGGTTCGACTTATTTTAATTAATAGCTTTTATTGAATCTTCATTCATTTTGGCAATCTAATGTGGACCGACCAAGGAAAAATGCTACGTTCTAATTCAAAACCAAAACGTGCAATTGACACACAATACGTTGCAACGCTTTTTATATGTGTTGCGTTTTATTATCCCCTATTGTGTCGCCGCCATTTTGTAAAATTTCGCGCATGTGTCAGTTACTTCCGGACTTTCCGTCGCGAATTTTCCGGGTGTTAAAAAATAATAATAAAAATTTTGTAATAAAACTACAAATATGAGGTTTTGTCACTAAAATCGTTATAAAATAAGCTAACAGAATATAATATAATTAGTACAGTTATATTTTCAAATAATAATAATAATATCATCATTTTCACTATCGGAAAACTGTGGTGGGGGGGATCGACCTCCAGGAGGTCGGCTGACACACAGGCATTTTTGACAGCGACCTCCAGGAGGCCGCGCGACACACAAGGGGTTATTATCCCCTATTGTGTCGCCGCCATTTTGTAAAATTTCGCGCATGTGTCAGTTACTTCCGGACTTTCCGTCGCGAATTTTCCGGGTGTAAAAAAATAATAATAAAAATTTTGTAATAAAACTATAAATATGAGTTTTTGGTCACTAAAATCGTTATAAAATAAGCTAACAGAATATAATATAAATAGTACAGTTATATTTTCAAATAATAATAGTAATAATCATCATTTTCACCATCGGAAAACTGTGGAGGGGGGGATCGACCTCCAGGAGGTCGGCCGACACACAGGCGTTTTTGACAGCGACCTCCAGGAGGCCGCGCGACACACAAGGGGATATAGTGTTTACAATGTTAAATGAATTATCATAACATTATTCTCTTATCCGCTGAAAAATATAAGAATAATCGATTGCTGGGCGTAGAATCATTAATTTTGTAATATACAGGCCGTAAAGAATTAGAACGAACATCGTCAGAAAAATATACCAAATTAATTTTCATAAAATTTTAATCCACAATTCACGATGTACTTGTGATGAATTGTTCAGTTATCATTTGTCTATTCAACCGGCAAAAAAAGGTTTTGTTTCACATTTCGTTAGTTCGATTGCCAGATAAATATGGTCATAACGTATCCTATCTAATAAAATGTATAATATATTACAGGTACTTTGTGCCGTAGCTATGGGACGTACTGTATATGTATATTATTTATAGCTATTGTCAAAATTAACAAAGCATTTCTGATCTACGTCATAGATTGGCATAAAATTCTATGAATACCTTTAAAGTAGCTTTTCATGTTTTATGACGTTAATATCTATACGGATTTAGTACCTAGAATAGGATAGGACCACAAGATAAAATATTAATTTTATACAAGTAACTTTCTTATACTTAGTAAACCGAAAAATAAATAATAATACATTGTATTTATAAAATAGAAATAAACATAGACGTTATTAATTAAGTGAAGCAAAATAATATAAATAGGTAAAAATAAATTTAATCTTAAAGGCTGCATAAAGACGGCGAAGGCATTCCTGAATAATTGAACATCAGTTAGAACATGTGAAAATCGACAGTAGAACCGTTTTTCTTTCACGGAATACCTTCTGTTAAAGATTAAAATCGTAAAATATGCCTAATTATTTATATAGCATAGCATGGCCCAAACAGAGACGTCCAAATTTTTTACTTGGTCATGTAAATAATGCTTACTACACTTGCGTTGTCGGCTAATGAGTTGCAGGAGACCTAACTGATATGCTGCTTGTATACAGGGTTACAGGAAAAGTCGACCTAGATCCGTTAAGGGCGTGTAGTGCACATCATTTCTGAATGATTTCACTATGCAACCCCCCATCCTAAACTTAATCGTTTTCGAGATATTCGTGTTTTAATTTTTTTTATGAAAATGCCCAATTTTTCGGCTATTCAATTGAATATTTTGAATTTTTTTGATTCTAATGATTATTTTTTCGGTTTTTTACATGAAGAATGAGATGGTTAATGACCTCAATGACTAAAATTGCACGTAAGTTAAATAAATGGGTCATTGTAGACGATCGAAACTTAAGAAAATAAGTACAAATTATAAAAAAATATTTTTCTTTTCTGGATATCTCAAAAATTTATGATGGCACTTGCTCTGCAGATGTGCTTAAAAACATCTACATTTTATCAGCTATCCAACGAGGTATAACAACCTAGGGTTGTATTTAAACTCATAGAAAAAAACATAGTTGAAAAGGTTCAGGTAGTAGGTCTAACGGTGAAACTTAGTTTCTAAGGCTACATGGGGCAGTCAGAATAAATAGTGCTTATTTAATCTAATTAATTTGACTTAAGTTCAGCATCATCATTTCAGCCTACTGGCTTCCACTACTGAACGGCCTCCCTCGGCTAGGTACAATTTTCATGCATCCATCGATGTCCCGCTATCCTGACCTAGGAGATCATTCAGTAATTCACCTAATGTTTTTGAATAAAATTTTATAGTTCATGTTCTACGTGTCCACCTCTATTTCGCACACATTTTCTAATTCTTTCACGTAGTCCACTTTTCACTACACCAGTGGTTAATGTTCTTCTTATGTCGTTAGCAGCATTAATTATCCTTTCTTTGAGAACTTCCACTGACGATATGGGGTTGAGCTCACTGTAAACGAGGCTCTTCATGTGCCCCCATACATAAAAATCCATGGGGGTTAGGTCGGGAGATCTGGCTGGCCAGGGTAAAGGCCCACCTCGTCCAATCCATTTGTTAGGATAGTTAGTGTCCAACCAATCCCTAACGCTTCTTCTGAAATGAGCAGGGCAGCCATCATGTTGAAACCACATGTCCCGCAGTAATTTATTGTAATGGGAGATCATCTAGTAGGTCACCTAAGTCACCTCTTAAGAAATTTTGATTTCGTTGTCTTGTTCCTCGTCGTCATCAATGACACGTGGTCTTCCTAAGTCCGTACGTCGTCGCAAAACTGAGCCAGTTTCACGAAGTCGTCGGTAAACTCCGTCGAAAACGCTCACATCAGGTACTCGACGGTCGGGATAGCGTCGTATGTACTCAGTCCGAGCTTGTGCGATTCAACTATGTTTTTTTCTATGAGTTTAAATACAACCCTAGATTGTTATACCTCGTTGGATAGCTGATAAAATGTAGATGTTTTAAAGCACATCTGCAGAGCAAGTGCCATAATAATATTTTGAGATACCCAGAAAAGAAAAATATTTTTTTATAATTTGTACTTATTTTCTTAAGTTTCGATCGTCTGCAATGACCTATTTACTTAACTTACGTGCAATTTTAGTCATTGAGGTCATTAACCATCTCATTCTTCATGTAAAAAACCAAAAAAATAATCATTAGAATAAAAAGAAATCAAAATATTCAATTAAATAGCCGAAAAATTGGGCATTTTCATAAAAAAATTAAAACTCGAATATCTCGAAAACGGTTAAGTTTAGGATGGGGGGTTCCATAGTGAAATCATTCAGAAATGATGTGTACTATACGCCCTTAACGGATCTAGGTCGACTTTTCCTGTAACCCTGTATGAAGCTCTGTTTTAGAAAGGTATGAAAGTGAAAGCAAGACTGAGATGATGGTGTTTGAAAGAGATTAATATGTGATATCATGATTAGGGGTGAAAAGTTTGAACAAGCGAAAGAGTTTGTATATTTGGGATCTGTACATACGAGATGGGAATAGCGACATTGAGAATCGAGTGAAAGCTAGGAACATGGTAAATGGGGTTTTGAGTGGTCAGAAGGCGTCGGAAAAGACTGGCTGAATGGAAGCATGGAAGTGAAAGTTGGGTATGAGAGAAAAGGCATGAAAGCAGTATAAATGCGGTTGAAATGGGCCTTGAAAAGCATGGCTGGTGAAAGTTGAGTGACAGGTTATACAATGCCGTGCCAAAAGAGAGGTATGGTTTGAAAGAAGATATAGGTAGTGACAAGAATCAGTCATGTAGAAAGGATTCATGTAGAATCGATGCGTGAAAGTAGATTAATGAACAGGATATATGATGAAATGAATGGATATGCGGGACGGGGAATACTTAGGAGAACGTATATCGATCAAATCAAAGAAGTCAGGAAAAAGCGCCAAGTCAAAAGTACTCGAAGCTGCCGAGCACGTATGAGGACTGTGATGCGATTAGATGAACCGAAAGAAAGGATCATAGCAAGTAGAAACAAGTGATCTCTATGGGAAAGAGACGTGACTTTATTAATGTATAATACACTTTTTACAGTCGACAAATACATTAAAGTAAGAATATGTGTTCAGATTTTAAGATAACATTTCACATTAGGTTACGAAAAGTTGTGGAACGTAGGTACAAACGGTATTTTCGGATGGACAAAGGTGTGAATAATCTAAAAAAAATTTTGATGTCACTATTTCGACCATATGTCATTAAAGAGGATATTTTTACAAGTGAACGCCACGTCACCGAGCACGCCGAGAGATATCATCTCTTTCTTTTGCATATTAATCATTCCCTTTCGTTCATCACGGTGCAAGTGAGTTCACATATCATCATCATGTAGGCGCTAAGAATGTATAACAAAGGCGTATTTAACGATTTGAATCTTTGCCTTCTGTATGTTATATCTGTACTACACATTTTATAGCTTTACGTCAAAGCGTTTGCAGACATAGTGTGATATAAAACGCACATTTGTGGATTAATAGCCACAAATAAACAAAAGCGTCACCCTAAACTTTCGGAAAGGGAAACTAAGTAAAAATAAAGCGATGAAATAATGTACTACTCTCGAAAAGTATGACAAAAATTCAGGATGGCGCTACCAATGTTCAAGAAACGGCCAGCGCCACCTGCAGAGATACAGAATGAAAATATTAAGCTATGCATTTCTACTATAAAATTACTAGAAAAAAATTACGGAATGCAATCACTGCCGTCACACATTCAGAGGAGAAAAAAGCCATAAAAATATGATTTGCAGGTAGCGCTGTTCGTATTTTGGGGTAAATACAAGCCTACCGGTTTTTACATGTCCTACTGTTACTTTAGAACTGTATTTGAGACATTACTTTTATGATCAAATAAGAAATATTACGTAAAAGTATTCAGGCAATTGGTATCATACCATAAAGATTTTTTTATAGCCGGAATATCTTCACACAAATTACTAAATAGAATGAATTAAATAAACTGAACTAATAAAATCTGGATCAATCTGGATCCACAAAAAAGTGTTGAAATATCACATTCTACCATAATTTGAAACGCTAAAATTGGTACTTGTTTTAGCCCAGAATCGATTTGAGCGAGCGTGGGTAGTTGATCAACTGACTAAGTAATTCGAGTCTCAAAAACAGTTCAAGAAAGGATTTTACAAATGTTCGGGTGTCCCCTAAACCTTGGGATAACACGTGGTGGTGCCTCTCCTCCTCTTCGTCCTCGTCCCACCGCGGCGAGCTTCTCCCGCTACTGGGTTGCGAGGGCTGGGACGCCTCGCATTCTGAATGCTCGCGGTGCTCACAAGGCCAACAACCGTGGTGATCAGAGAACGCCGAGTCACACACCGGGGATGTAGGCGTGGGGGGCGGTTCGCCCCCACCAGGATCCGCGTAAGAGTCGATGCCTGATCGGCAATGAGCATCGATAAACATATGCCTTATCACGATATACAACAACAATAACAGAAATATATAATTTTCGTAAGTTGTTTATTTCAATAAGTGTTTTAGTTTTGTGAACCTTTTGGTTTGAAAGTCTATACCATTTTATTGGTCAGGTAAGTCTTAAGACTTTAGCATGGAACAAAATTCTTGTTATCATATCCAATTCGATGTATCCATTGTCCGAAACTCTTAACTCCCATAAATTTAATGATGAAACTTTTCACTATTTGGTCTCATAAATTATCCAATGACCATCCATCGTAATCTGTCTAAACGCACCGCCTAACACATTCTGACCTACTTTCTATAACGCCTCACGAATTAGAAATTAAGGCAAATAAGTATAGAGGACATTAGTTAGGGAAAGGAGCAAAATATTAAAAAAAAGGTAAGTGAAGGATCAAAAATATAAAAAATAATAATTATATAAATATAAAAAGCGCAATGCAAAGACATAAATTTGAAGCTTGAAATGGCAAAGCTATGAATGTCTTGTGAGGCAGTGATTGCGATTTATCTATGGTATGAAGACAACGATAACATGTCATAGATATCAAACATCTGTGAACAATCTTAAGTAGATTTCGAATCTTCACAATTCAAATTTAGTGTTTGTTAAAACATAATTATCCTTATCTTATATAATAAACCATCTAATACTATGTTACTCAATAGTGTACTTACTTATTTAGTCCAATTTTTATGACACTATTACTGATTACTAATGTACTGTGACATAAACTGAAATACACAGAACACAACAAAAAATATTCGTCATGATTTTGGAATTAGATATATATATGTTTATGTATATCTTAATAAGTCAAACTTTGAATACAGTTTGTGTCACAGCTCTCACTCAAATGATTGGTTTGGCTGGATGAGATATCTTATAGAGATAATTTGGCCCTTGCAAACTGTAACACTGTTTATTTATTATTTTATATTGTCGTCCAATAGTCAAGTCAACTGGTAACGTTTTCTCAATTTAGGCAACGCCATTAAAAGATAAGTCGATATTACTTTGAATCCAAAAAATGGTGCACCGCACTATTTAATTTAATATTAAATCAATGATGTATGAAAATGCTTTTTTAGAAACTAGAAATTCAGTTTCATATAGCTGTTGTCAATATGGACCAGACGAACATTCATAATGAAAATATAAAAATGACCTGTTCTTCGAGTACCTAATACCTAATTTATAAAAAGGACAAAGAAGTTTTATTAAATGTTATACTAAAATGTGTACTTAGAAAAAAATATTAATGTTATTGGTAATAAAAATGTCCCCCTGAAGAATAATTGGTAAAACGGTGAAAGTAACAAAACTCAATTTTATATGAGAGTACTTCTATCATGTCTGGCTTATAATTTTTAGGAATTAATTTGAGTGTCAACCAAAAGAAATCGAACAGTGCTTACCAAAAGGGATATTGACTAACCAAATACAACTTTTGGGGAGAATATACACTTTTTGGTGAGTATTTATCTTTTTTTTTTTTGTAGGATAGGTTAGATTTGTGGGTATGGTATTAATTTAAATACAATCCTAATTTTAATCTGGAATTTAACAAAAAAATTACGGTATAAAAATAATTACCGAAAACTTTTATATAATATATAATTATTTTAAAATGCTAGTAGTTCTAATACCTGACGAGTAATTAACGAAAACTTTACATGACGCTTAAAGTGTATGAAAAACTGTAATAATTGAACTAAAAAAAGTAACAGTGAATACGGTGGTTTTTATTTTACTATCTTGCTTAAAGGAGACTGAACATGTATGAAAGCTGCCCGCGTAGCATGACCATTGAAACACGATATGATATAGCCATTTATCGCTTAGAACTGTCAAAAAAAAATTGGATATAACCGCCAACTTGAAATTTTATCGAAACTACGAACTTGTATAAGGCTTAAACATGTTCGCAGTATCGATAAAATTTCAAGATTGCGGTTATATCTAATGATTTTTGACAGTTCAAAGCGATAAGTAGCTATATCATATCGTGTTATGGTGGTCATGCTAGGCGGGCTGGACATATGGTGCATACTGTTCCTAAGTGCTTTTTTGCTTTGGATTATAGACTAGTATTAGTATTAGCACCTTAAAATCTATTAGAGTATTTAAAAAAAATAGTAGGTCTTTCTTACTGACTAAAAATCATAACTAGTTATATTATTACTAAAAATCACATATATTTTTTAAAAAAAAACAGCATCAAAACCGTTCGTCAAAACTAAAAATAAGACTTGTAACTACACATAGTAAAGCAAGAGCGTATATTTTCAAATTATTTTTGTAGTAGGTATGTGTGTGCCCGTGTCTGGGCAACATTTGGTCCAGACAGGTCAATATCTTTTATTGTTAATTTTAGTTTTTTTTAACCTTCTCTCAATTTATTCGGGGTTGGTTACTATAGAATAGACATAATGCTAAATCAATTTAGTAAGTAATAAAATGTAGCGAAAACAGTGCTTGTGATGAAAAACTGTCACGTCTTTTTTTTTTTTTTTTTTAATTTTTTTTTTTTTATTGCGACGATAAAGTTAGCTTTCTATAGTAAACGTTGCACTTGGGTTTGTTCCTCGTATCTAACGATAGGACCTGTATAGGACATTTAAATCGTAAATATTCAGCGAACGTTGTAAATATTTTGTTTGATCAAAAGCATAAATTATAATAATCAAATATACTGCGTCTTTTTTCACTAATAAAGATAAAACCAATTATGTAATGAAATACATTTCCTACCAGCAAAATAATCTACATAGCAGTAGCATTAAAGTAACCTAATTAATGTTCAATTAAAGAATTATTTTATTAAGAATATTATATACTTTATTAAACTAAATTTACAATAAAAACTAATTTAGTTAAATATATTAAAGCGGATTACAATAACCTTGTATAAAATAAAGAAAACAATATAATTATATTTAAATTCAATCGAGAAAACAATGTTAACTCATAATTATATTATACAATTACGTATTTTACATAATAGAGGTCAGCTAATTATAGCGTACTTGCCGAAACCCCGAAAGCATCAATATAAGCTGGCACATGTACAGTACATACATAAATCTCTAAGCTGTACATAACACTAATATGTTTACTCACTGCCGCAAACTTTTTTCCATTTCTCAGTCACTGAAATGCAATATCAAAATAGCATTCTCGTGCTAAGTATATACTGTTAATAGTCATTTACTATGCACTGTAACTTAAAAAATATAATACATATATATTTACCTCAAAATAAGCATATTTAATAAAAATATAAAACTTTTTCCAAGTATAAGAAGAATTAACACAGATTATAATATTCCCTAATTAATAGCGAGTAACTAACTAGGCATGTAATATTTTTATATAAAAAAATGTTAATTTTGAATGAGATTTTCTCACATTAGAAAAGATATCAAACGAATGTATTTATAGACACACAATATAATAGCTTTTATCCACGATGCATTTATATATTTATTCAATATTATTGTTTGGCGAGAGTACGTTATAAAAATCTATTAAGAAATTTAAAATCGAAGGCAAAATGTACAGCTGCAAATCCATCGGTGAATCCGTTTTTGATACTAAGTAAGACAACATTTTACAATAAATTACATATATATACATTCCATAACGACTATGTACATTTCACAAATTAAGATGCATTTGTGCAGTCGAGGCTCGAAATAGTCACAAGTAAACGAACCTCTTTACAAACAGAAAATAAAATACAAACACTGTCCAGTCAACATTCTTAGCAATTGCTTTTGGATAAATATTAAATGTTCAAGTTGGTAAAAGTCAACGAATCTTTTCCGCCAATAAATGACTATACAATTTCCTTATTCAAGGCGGATGAAATAAATAGTACAGACAAAAGTGTTTTCTTTCTGCCAACAAACTGTGTCTTAACATAGTAATTACTAAGAGGAGTTTAAAGAGCTTTTATGGATAAGGAATTAATTTGAAAACGGTTTTACATAAACATTTAATTCTACATTAATCTATGTAATACTGGTCATATCATTACCCTTGATTATTATATTTGGGGTAGGCACTTTTATTAGAAATTAGATACTGATCGCCGTTACTTCTTTAAACTCTAGTGCTAGGGCAAATAATTTACAAACTGATAATGGAACTCTTAGTCGGCTTTAACAGTGCATTAAAAAGAAATTATTTTATTTTATTTTTATTATGTCTATAATTTTACGATCTAAAAATCTACATAAATTTAAACCATTTTCCAAATTACATAGCCTAAATTATAAATAATCTCAGCAAACTATAAAACTTAATAATTTCTTATTAAAAGATTCGTTGACCATTATTAGTAACATGAAAAATTATTGTGCATATAATGTGAAGGAAATATTAATGTTGTGTTATAAAAGTGATATGTTGAAAAATATATGTACATAAGAAAAGGAACATTTTGAATTGAATACAGTGCAATTGTTTAATTGCAAATTATAAAAAATATACAATAAAATAAATTTTCTTGTTATAATCAATGTGAGTGGTAAAATAAATTACATGCAAATAAAAAGAAGAGTATAAACAGAAAAAGAAAATTAGAATAGAGGTATTAAAACAAAGAGATATAGTCCATAAATATCCGAATTTCAACCATACATGCTCATATTTTTCGCACTACTCTGTGCCTTTGTTTCGGTTTTGCTACTTCATATTCATTCTTTTCTATTATTAAAATTAGTTCTTCATGCTAGCAACATCATAATATTGTAGCTTGATTCCTTCTATAACTCCCAAACATGCTATCATAATTCTAATTTTCACTTTTCCTTCATGCAAAATTTTGTCAGTTTATTTATTTACTAAATAAAATCTATTTTATTTCAGACATCTAATTTTTTAGTTTTATTCAAATTTAATTTTAACAAATGGCACTAAACACTATAAGTTGCAATGATAAAATATTTAAATATATTCTATGATAAAAAGTGACAAATTGATTTGAAAGAGAGAAAAAATGTTTAGAGCCACAAAAGTATTTGACACAAAAAATATGAAAAAGTGACTTACTGTTGTTTGCCATAAGGTTCTCATGTAGCTTGTCGCGCTGATCTTCAAGTACCTGTGAAAAGACATTGTATTTTCCATTGGTTATGAGAATATTTTAAGGCTAAATGTGTAATAATTTTTTTATGATTTCATTTACAACTAATTGAGTTACTAAAAAACGGTACCAAAATTATAGCCCAATGTTGTTCTGTGTGACACAAAAATTTGGCATTAGGGCAAGTGCTTGTCTCCAAAATCGACACTCTTCTGTAAACTGTTTAAATTTTGTTAATAAACTGATTGTCTTTCTAATCTGCATAGTTATTTTTACCATAATTTAAAGATAATTTTAAACTTAACCGAAATGTTCAATATCATGATTATTCAGACATGATGATAAAAAAATTGACAATCTTTTAAAATACCAATACCTCTAAAAGTGGTTTTCTGTAAGGAGGAGGTACTACCCCACATTCCACATGTGTACCGACATCTATTAATAAGATAGCCTCGCCCCTCAGTGGTTGAGGGTAAATCTTGCTTCCGCCTTCATACTTATCACCATGAACCACCAGCCCTTGTCATCATGAAATGTAGGTCAAAGCATTCACTATGAAAAGATTTTACACATTTAATGCCTCCTTGTGATCAGTAAAGTTACTCCTTTATTAATGCTGATTTATTTGAGACTAGTGGTCACCTGCGGCTTTGTTAGCATCAATGTCGGTTAAATTGTAGCGTATATGTTATTCTGATGTATGTAAAGTTTCATTAAAATCTGTTCAGTAGTTTTTAGAAGAGTAACAAATATACATACATCCATACAAACTTTCACATTTATAATATTAGTAGGATGCCAGCCTATAAAAAATGCTCTATTGAAGAGGCCAGCTCTCACACATTTCATTATAACACGCATAGAAGCTACGGATGTATCCGTAGTTGTTGTCCATCATAGACACCGGATATGTATATATCCGAAAATAGCATTCAATGGGAAACAACTATTTATTAATAGACTTTCTTACTCACCTCACCAAGGTACTGAGCAACCTTTCTGGTGACACCTTCCACAAAGGTGTCTAGCTTACCGAGGTCATCTGACAACCCGACCAACTGATCCAATGTCCCGACCTATAACATACAAATTTAAATTTTAAAATCTCAGTATAAATAACAAATTTATCTTTATTAAGATGCGTCATGATGATATTATGAACGAATTACTGAAAGAAAATATTTTTACTTAGTGTATTTAAAAAAATAATATCTATGGATACAATTAACACACATAATGCTATACTATCACACCCAATCACAAAAGGGGCTGTGCAGCAAGATTAAATTGATAATATACTTATTATTATCAATTTCAAGTTCCTACCAAAAATTAATTATTAGCCAAATAATATCACCTGACCTAATAAACCTTAGGTTAGTTGGTAGGGTTAATGGAACTATAGTTTGATAATTCATAGCATATTTACAGATACCTATAAAAAAGATCTACAGTATACTATGTAACAATATTTATGGCAAAAAAAGAATACTTAAATAACAGTAACACAATAAAAAAAGAAAAAGCTGGATCCATCTCATAACTTAAGATTTTTCTGTATTTTTATTGTATTTCTTTTAAGCTAGGTAGTAAAATTGATAGTTGGTTTACAAATAAGATTTTTTTTCTTTTTTTTTTGAGGAACTTGTATCCAATTTTTACCTCCTGCTAATGTCATCAGAGCACCTTTTCCTAGGCCAGGGGCGTCTCTAGCCGATGTAGAGCCTGGGTGCAATCATTACCGAAGCGCAAAAGTATAAAAATGTGGCGCCTGTGACGCCCTTTGTATCCTGTAGCACTCCTATAGCGGGCAACCGAGTGCACAGCACCCCTTGCACCCCCAGGCAAAAACAGCCCTGTCCTAAGCCTTCTTACAGGTCTACTGCACAGGTTTACTAGGTGGTAGACCCATATGTAGGGTTGTCTGGGTAGGTACCACCGCCTTTCTTATTTCTGCCGTGAAGCAGTTCGATGTGTTTCGGATTGAAGGGAAAGGTAGCTAGTGTAATTACTGGACATAGAAGGCATATCCCCAGGATGGAAACACACTTGCAGTGTTATTTACCCTTAATATTGCAAGTGGCTATAGGCAACGGTAACCACTTAACACCAGGTGGGCCATAAACATGTTTGCTATCTCATAATATAAAAAAGATCTTTTATCATGGCTATGGGCATTTGGTAGACTTTCTTGTCTGTCAATTGTCAAACGACACATCTATCAATAATTAAATTCATAAATTTATGCTCCCATTAACTAATTAAAACAATACTATTCATTTGATGTGTTACATACATTAATTTAGATCAGTCATGATGTATCCAGTCTTACCTTTAGGTCAGGGATTGGGAATTTATAGTTGACACTGAGGTTGCCTGATTTGGTGGCATTGTTGAGGGTGTCCCAGGTCTGCTGGCATGTTTTGTCGCCAGGGGCACTGATTAACCAGTACTCCGACATTCTTCACCACTGAAAAACCACATTCATAATTATTGACACTTAGTCACTCCCTTGCAAGTGTTGCAAAGTTTTGTCACTGATAAAACTACATGTCTATTTACGCCACACCATCCCTTAGTTGATGGGAAAATCGATTTTGTTACATGAACACACAATTTTGTATAGCGGCCACTGAAAACGAAATGACGTTTGTCCTACTAATTGTGGCATATCCGTCCAATGCAGTGAATCAATAACGAGCCACGGTGTTCGGCGCCCGGTTGGCGGTCAGACATCCCGGCGCCAGGTTCCTATTATCCCATGAATTCCACCCCAAACCACCCCACAAAACACCCGTCATACCAAGTTTTGACACTTTCTTGTCCCGCGCAAAAGCCCCGCACAGTCTTCGTGTCAACACCACACGTGCATATAGATCGCAGTACTCACCTAGAGCTTATTAATTAATGCTGTTTAATAATATTTATTCGAAACAGCAAATAATTTGGCGAAATCACAAGACAATCGGGACTAGCCCCTCAGCGCCATGAAAATTCACGTGATGCGGTGCTGCCACCTACAAACTGATACTGATATTGGACAGCTGATTTACGTCAATTGTCTATGGAAAAAAATGGGGCATTTTTGACGGCAATACAATATTTTAATTAAAAATAAACCCAAAATTAAATAGTTTTGTAATTCAGAATAGTATGTATTGTTTAGAGATAATATTCAGTATTTAATACAACTTTAACCTAAAATTGACTCTAGTGATGATACAGCAATTCATAGACATAATACAGCAATTCTCTATGATAAATAATCGTATTATAATAAAACTAACAATCTACGCTAGAAATTGATATATAACTATTTTTTTAGAATTTATTTTAATAATCACAATTTTTAGAATGGTTTTAATAAACGATAACGTATGCTTTAGTAAATAAAAAAACTATTTAGGTATATGTCAATTCTTTAGACATATTCTTTCTAATCTGTGATGTCAATGTCAAAATTTGTAGGTTACGAAACACAACAAAATGCGAATATTCGGTTTTTTAGCTAAAAAAGTGGGCGACATCACAGTAAAATATTCAAATCTTCCAGAATCTTACATAAAAAGAAGTTATGAACAGGTAAAATTTGTTCAAACATATTTTTCAGTGGTGGATTTTTAGATATAACCTACGTTATTTGTTTGTGTGTTTTCAGGTATATTGGAAGAATCCCACCGGTCATCCTCAATATCCGAAGGCTCAAATAGCTCGTAAACGTCATCGTTTTACTACCAACAGGCCTTGGACTGGCCAGTTCCAACAGCAGAATGAAAGAAACCTTCATAGAAAGAAAGTATTCTTGGAACCCATTGGAGAGTGGACTTTCTTCAAGTAAGAAACTTAATATTTTCTATATATTGTTTATTTATATTATTAGTTACATAATTTATTACAATATATGCTTAAGCTTGGGACTACTTAGGGTGCGTTCCAAAACGATTAGGGTAGAGTAAATTTTACTCTAAGCCGTTCTAAAATACACCAGAGTGAAACCGAATGTATGCGAAAATTTACTCTGATAGTATCTAAGGGTAAAATTTACTCTACCCCGAGCGTTTTGGAACGCACCCCTAGTAATCATTACAAGATACTTGTGACAGGCAGCTCAGACACTCTTTCATACAATTTACACACTTCTATTTTCCTACCCTTCTTCCAATTTATCTGGGGTTAGAACAGTATGTTTTGCTATTGATATACTGCTATAGGAGTTGGCATTTGATTTTAAGGCTGGCCTCCTGCCTGACACAAACCTTCCTTTTGAATAGTTAATAGTTTACTGCTATCTTTCAACAGTAACCAAAGTTAACATCGTAAGTATTGAGGGTAATCAAGTAGAAAATCTTATTAAGCTAGCTTTCGCTATTGTTACAAAAAATGCACAACCGCACTGCTATGGACCTCCCATTTAATAGCACTTACTCAGAATATGTCAATAGTAAAATATCTTATGAATAAAAAATTTCTAGACACTAGAACAGAGTCCTAAAAAGATTTTTTTTAATAATTAAAAATCATTATTCTTCTAGGGGCGACAGAGTGGAGATTATGGTGGGCAAGGACAAGGGAAAACAAGGGATCATCTCCCAGGTCATCCAAGAGAGGAACTGGGTTATTGTGGAAGGTCTAAACACTCATCTAAGAGTTGTGAGTATGATTGACTTATTTTTATTTATTTAGAAAACACTTGTATGTAAACTTACAGACACAGATCAATTTAGTCGAGTTAAGATACATCAGATTAGCCATTTGAATTTGCCCTGGAGCCAAATTGGATAAAGATTAAATGTAAACAAACAAACGCTGTCATTTAGGTATGAGTTATGAGTGAGAAAGGTAGCGAGTGAAAGGGACAAACCTATACCAAATGACATTTGTTTTGTTTATGTTAACACGTTACCTGTCCACAACTCCATTTGTGGACTTCAGTCATAAGTCTACACCCCCACATGGAGACGCAAATTCACTCAAGTATAGGTGCCAGATCTCTCACTATTTTGAGGTACTATGTGGCCCGTACAGTACCATCACGGTCACCGTAATCTTCCACCTTAAGGGTCCTTTTTGTATTACACTGTCGACGACTACCCTTAGCCGGTTGCCCAATAATTCTGAGTGAAGATCACAGATGCAATACAATTGCCTTAACAAACACTGCCGTAAAGAGATCTGGTTGCAATTTGTTAAAACAATAGCTTTTTTTTTATGAATTGCCAACTTACATAGATGCCTTACAGAACAAAAGAGGGTATTCTATTTGGTCAACAGTAATAGAAGGCGGGGTCAACAGAAAGGGCTTGCTTCAAACGAAAAAATTTTAAACTGTAAAGTTTAGCAAGACCCCGATAGTACATAGATTTAAATTTATGATTATTTATAATCTGTGACTTTATGTGTAACTAAATCTAAGGTATCTTCAAGCCCTTTTGATCCCAAAATCTAGTGTGATTGCATGTTATTCATTCCTTATTTGCAGATAGGCAAAGATAAGAAATTCCCAGGAGTAACAATCCAGTCAGAAGCACCACTCCTAGTGACAACTGGTGTGAAACTCGTCGACCCTGAGACACTGAAACCGACGGAAGTAGAGTGGCGATTCACTGAAGAAGGTGAAAAGGTAATTTTGAGTAACAGTCTTTGGAGACCTGGGTTCAAATTCTATTACGGCTTTCTTAGATGAGGGTTATTTTTTTGTGAAAATAGGCCTTTTAGAACTGTATACCATAATGCATACAAGTGACTAAGGGCTGATTCACACTGGGATGGCTGCTGGTGACTGCAACACGTTGAATTTTTTACTTTATTCATTTATACTTTATTGTACACCAACAAACAATAAAATGAAATAAACAAAAATATACTAAAATTGGTACAATGGGCAGCCTTATCGCTGTGTGCGATCTTTTCCAGGCAACCTTAGGATGGATAGGATCAGCATGGAACAAGTAACTTAGAGGGAAGTTGGCACAACATGAAATAAGTATATGTATATCTTTATTTCATATTTAAAATAAGTATGGTGTGTATGCAGAACTTGTAAAATAAAACTGCCTTCATTTTTCACAATGTCAGATGAGATGTAAATCCTTTTAATTGTTGTCTATAAAGCCCTAAGTATTCAGCAGACTTGTTTTCCGTCCACATATCCATTCCCGCAAATACCGGGATTGAGAATTTCCTAAGGGATTGCATCCCCTAGAAATATTAAACGAACATTCTTAATTATTTTAATTTGTTTTAATATATTACAGGTCCGTGTATCAAAAGCCAGTAGCAGAATTATCCCAATACCGAAATTAGCAGAAGAAACCGTAGATTACAAGAGCAAAGAGGTTTATGTAGAGAATGTAGAGAAAGACACCTCTGCTGATGTGGTTACAAAGGTGAGTAAAAGTAAAAAAAAATGCAATTAGTACATAAATATCCATTTCAAACTATACAGAATGTCCATATCGTGTTTGAAGATTCTCATTCCTCGTTGGTCCACAGACAATTATTACAAAATCTTTGAATGCATTTCAAATTAGTATTGAAGTTACTTGCCCTTTATCAGCATTAGGATGAACACATGACCTCTAATAACAAATGCTAGTTGTATAGCCTCCATGAATACGCTGAAACGCACTCTATAATGCGAACATGTTTTCGTCGGAAGTTTAGTAAACGCCGTGAAATGGAAGTAAATATTCAAAGATTACGTTGTGTTGTAATTTAGTTTGAAGTCTGTCGATGGCCTCAGTTCTTTGGGGGGCTTCGTAGGTGTTATCCTAATTAAACGATATATCGCCAAGAAAGTACTCTGAGGATTTTCGGGATTTTCCAAAGAGTCAACTGTTTGCGCAGGGCTGATTGCAGATTCACGCGTTTGCAAACGCACTATACAGGGAGAATTTTTCAAGTAGACCTTTGTGGCCAAATCCTAAACTATACCTAAGGAATATCGAAAAATGCTCAAAGGAGTTGTGAGCCCGATTTGGTAGAAAACAAAAACTGCATCATTGGGTTTTTGAAAAATCAATAATCCTAGCCAGGAATCCAATTATTACACCATTCGATAGTGTTGTTAATAAGGATCGATTTCTGGGTAGTAATGATGTACGGGAAACTAATGGAAAATGTTAAATTTTAATAAAATATTTCTTGTTCCACCTTGGTTGATGCGATAATCAAAGCGATGATCATTATTTTATCAATCAGTTCAATGATGCAGTTTTTGTTTTCATCCAAATCGGACTCGCGACTCCTTTGAGCATTTTTCGATATTCCTTATAGTTTAGGTTTTGGCCCTGAAGGCCTGAAGGCCCACTTGAAAAAAATATCCTGTATAGTAGTTAGTTGCGTTTTATAGTGACGCTGTTGAATCGTGCTGCTAGTTCCATATAGCGGCGCTGCAAGTGCTGATCATAGTCACGCGTTTGGACTCTGATATCATAATAATGCGTGGGTCGCGCGATTTACGAGAAGAATATGTTCTCTAATTATGGGATTTTCGGATTTCGTAAATCGTAAACGCTCCTAAAGCTTACCTACTTCAGTGCGCGCGCCATCTTGCGAGTGAAAAGAGAAAGGCAGATATTGTTTCGCTTCCTCATTGTCTTGAGATAGCGAATGATTTGTATGACACTTATAACTTTATTCGCTATCATTCTGATTTTAGGTGACCTTCGCGCCAAAACTGCAAACGTTCGAAATGAGTATTATGGAAAGTATGGGCATTAAAGAAGAGAGGACCCCGGCCAAGTCTTATTGGTACTAGTTAGTTTGTAAGCCGCCAATGTGAATATGATTGTTCAAGTATATTAAATTTAGTTGTTGTGTCTTACGTAGTTTTATTTCAAGGTATATTGGTGTAATCGAAATTAATTAACGGATCTTCGCAATAAAAATCGAGCCAAAATCGTAGAGTTATTATCTCAACTCAGCTATACAAGATATATAACCAATTTTGTTGAGAAAATACGTTAAAATATTTAGGGCGTCTTCAATTTAGCCGCTTAGCGCCGCGCGGCAGCTGCTTAATAAATCCATATAAATAAGAACGCGCGACTGTGTATTTACAAAGCAGCGGTGCGGCCGGGTTGCTGCCGCGCGACGAAGTTGAAGTCGCCCTTATAGGACATACTATTTTTTTATTAATCAAGATGTACTGACCTGCTATTGAATATAAGGCCTGCGCAGATGAGGCACTTTTGTCCGCAAAGAACTAAAATGTCCGAACCATAAGACAAAGTTAAATCTTTACGCGGACCAAACGTGTCGAAACTATTGAAACACATTCCATGTGCGAAAATTCTTTTGTCGAAGTGATGATCTTTCGCGATAACGGGCATCGCAGTTTTGTAACATCTTGCATTAGCTGTGGCCAGGATGTGGCATTGGCATACATCGTCATTTTTGCGCATCGCGATTCCGATTGATAGGCACACCCAAACTAAATTCTTGTGCAGTCCAATTGACAAAACGATGGCGGCAATGTTGCCACACGGCAACCCTTTTGTTAGAACGAGTTTTTGACGTGACAACGTCTTATAATTCGATAGAGCCGGCTGCACCTCACAGTAAACTGTTTACTCTGAGGGCTGCACGCACGAAAAAACATGACTCATGCGGCGTTACCTCGCTCTAGGCGTTCCATGTAAGGCTTGAAGTGCAAGCAAAAATCTATTAAACAAATGAAATTCAATTTTCGTAATTTGAACTTGGAAGTATGTTCTTTAAAATTTAAACTTTCAATGATACCAAAACCAGCCAGATACAAATAGTATAGCCAAAGAGATTTTATTCTTTTGAAAAATGCTACCATTCCATCAGTATTTTCTTAAGACGTTGTCACGTTCAACTATCGTCAGTAAACCGACTTTACAGACAACCAATTTGTAATGAGATATCGCTTTTTACTGCAGCGCCGCGGTCGTGCGGTCTTGTAACGATCACGAAAGTTGAGCAACCAAGTGCGCGGTCGGTACTCGGATGGGTGACCGAAAATTTATCAAATCGATTTTCGTCCGTGCTTCGTCAGCACGTTAAGCTGTCCCGGGTGTGATCGTGGTCCCGGGTGCTGTGGAAAGATAGCAGTCTTCCCCAAGGAGGGTTGGTGTCAGACAGGCGGCCAATGGTAAAAAAGTAATGCCAAATCCGGGGGTCAGACCAAAATCTGAGAATTAAAATGAAGATGGTTTTCTGGCGCTTCGTTGTTCTTTCGCTTTCGCACTTTGTTTTAGTCACAGTTGATGCTACAGTACCTACCCTTAGTAAGAGTTTTGATAGTTTTCGAGCTTGATCAAGCGTATCGTCTCTTTTCATACATTGCCCACTGTTTCTGATAGTTTACGCTAGAGGCGCTAGTGGGCAATGTATGAAGAGAAACACGTTTGATCGAGCTCGAAAATTAACAAACTCGTAAGTACTAGGGGTACAGAACTGCCGCCCAACGCGAAGGAGCGTAGTGGTCGGTCTAACCGCGCGCTGTTACTTATTTTATGCTGTCACTATAAAGTAGGTACCTATGTCTACAGTTCACCATTTTTGAATGCTCCTTTTTTTGTCCAGTGCAAACAGTGCGGTATTTTTTTTAGTAAAATAATCAAGCACATTTAAGTGCGAGAGTTAATGTTGGCTAGTGCGGCCCTACAGGAGTAAAGCAAAAGGGCACCTTCTTGAGGGACCCATTGACTGTAAGAAGAAAGAGAACACGTGTGCTGGCGGTGAATTCCATTTCTTGGTTGTGTGACATAGGAATTAGGCCGTGCGCTGCCTTAAGGTCTCTACCCACTACAACGTATCATACCATGGCCGTGCTATGAACGTATCATACCATGGCCGTGCTATGAACGTATCATACCATGGCCGTGCTATGAAGGTATCATACCATGGCCGTGCTATGAACGTATCATACCATGGCCGTGCTATGAACGTATCATACCATGGCCGTGCTATGAACGTATCATACCATGGCCGTGCTATGAACGTATCATACCATGGCCGTGCTATGAACGTATCATACCATGGCCGTGCTATGAAGGTATCATACCATGGCCGTGCTATGAACGTATCATACCATGGCCGTGCTATGAACGTATCATACCATGGCCGTGCTATGAACGTATCATACCATGGCCGTGCTATGAACGTATCATACCATGGCCGTGCTATGAACGTATCATACCATGGCCGTGCTATGAACGTATCATACCATGGCCGTGCTATGAACGTATCATACCATGGCCGTGCTATGAACGTATCATACCATGGCCGTGCTATGAACGTATCATACCATGGCCGTGCTATGAACGTATCATACCATGGCCGTGCTATGAACGTATCATACCATGGCCGTGCTATGAACGTATCATACCATGGCCGTGCTATGAACGTATCATACCATGGCCGTGCTATGAACGTATCATACCATGGCCGTGCTATGAACGTATCATACCATGGCCGTGCTATGAACGTATTATACCATGGCCGTGCTATGAACGTATCATACCATGGCCGTGCTATGAACGTATCAGACACGTCAAGCAACACGATACGCTCTACTATGCCCACTAGAGCGTATCAAAGTCGTATGTATCGGCTTTAATGACCGGAGCGTCAGCATATCATCTCATTATCATCTGCCTGACATATGAATGAAAGAAAACGGGATTTAAACCACGTACCTTTGGTTTTTGGTTAATCCGATATTTCGGCGCAGTTACATGCGCCATGATCACGGATGAACTGAAAGATGAGTTCATCCGTGATCATGGCGCATGTAACTGCGCCGAAATATCGGATTAACCAAAAACCAAAGGTACGTGGTTTAAATTCCGTTTTCTTTCATTCAAATGATAGTGACAACGTTAGCTTAAAACAATACATTGCCTGACATATACCCGTGCGTAACGATTTTACTGACGGGAGGGTCCGCGTATCATCTCCGTATTATCTATCTGAGCGGTCCCTGTGCGCTGTTGTCGCCTTTGTAGTAATTCACCTGATTCCGTGTGAGGCAACGCGTTTATAACGGCCATCTTACGCGGTTATAACCCGGGTGCTCACCGTTTCGCCGCCTGCGCGCACCGGTGTGGCAACGTCGCGTGTCATGCACGGAGCGTATCGCCGATCGCCACCGGCAAAATATTCTCGCCGACAATACTTGCTGGTCCGTGCATGGCACGCGACGGTGCTGGTCGGTAACGGAACGGGCTAGTGGGCATGGTCTCATACTTTTTAATACAGAGAATATTTTTTTGCCTGACACGTTCATAGCACGGTCATAGTATGATACTGTGTAGTGGGCAGAGACCTTTAAGCGGGTGCACGGCGCGGGCACCCACTGCAACAAGCTTTGTTCATGTCATCTCCATAGAGCAGCGCTGCGTCACCCGTCGCACGCGACGCGGGCATCTCTATGGAGATGACATAAATCAGCCCGCCGCGCGGGTGTCCTTAACGCAGCGCATGGCCTTGTTGCCAAATTTCTAAGTTCGCGTAGTCAGTACCCGTAGTACATGTTTTTTAGTATGAAAAACGTACCTAACTATTGTAGTTGCGATAAGAGCTCAATTTTAATGGGAAAATTATTTGGGCTTCTTTCCGCTAGGGGCGCTATTTGCGTTTCCTATACAAATTTAGCTCATTTCATATGAAAAAACTTACACTAGGGGCACAGACTTGCAGAGTTGGTCGATGTCTTGACTACATACCTACATATAAAATGTGCTAACCTTTAGTGGGCATTTAACTATCTGCTGACGTCCGATACATTTTAAATCGTAGGTAGGTAATGTAGCTTTTGTTTACAAGTCAAGGTTAACGCGAACATGACCGATTAGTAGTTTAATAATAAGTATTCTAAAATGCTTAGTGACACTAAATTACTTATTGATAAGATAATACCCCGCTGGGGGTGACGTGAGCTTCTAGCAAAACATGTTTTGCCCAGATTATCAAATACCTCATTTTGCGTAGACGACGCTATCTATCACGAAGTGACGGATTAACCCTTAATCAAATTAAGCAATTGCCTAGGGCATCACGTCTGGGGATCACACCAGAAGAAGCACAAAAAAATCCGTCCTTAGGGCATCACGTCTCACTCTCACCAAAACCAAACCAAAAAACCTCCACTTCTAAGGTATGTTACTTCTCATCATCTTATTTTGCAAAACACTAATGTTTTTAGGCGGTAGGTAAAGGTTTACAGACCGATTCTAGTTGACTTACGCATAGGGGGGCCCACAGGCTTGGATTGCTTAGAGCATCAAGTACTCTTCATCCGTCACTGACTTAATACCAAAGCAGGGAATACCCAAGAAGGGTTGGTTTCAGGCAGGCCGCCGGCCTTAAAACCCAATGTAGGTTAAGGGTTATTTTTTATGACGGAGTCGCCTGTTTTGTAGGAGCTTCTATGGCCTAATGCTACGGCCGCACACATCGCGATAACATTCGTGGGATAATCTTCGCCTTCGGCCTACCGCGAATGTCCATGGCCACACATTGCGCGTGTAAAGCGCCATTTTGTTTTTTACGTGACATCGCGATGTCACGTAAAAAACAAAATGGACGCCGCGGTCGGCATATATTTTAGGGCTATTATTATTTATTCTGTCAGGAATTATTGTTTGAGAAAAAAGTAAGGCTAAACAATATTGACTCATACTCCTAATTGCTAATAAGTTGTTCTTAAATCCTGTCATTATTCCAATCCATGGTAAAAAACTAATTTAAACCAATACGTCCGATGCGCACGATGTCTGTGCGCCTACTGAAGACCGCGAAGTGTGGCCACGCAAGCGAAGGACATCGCGATAAAAACGCATTGATGTGCGCCAGTTTACCGACAACGGCGCGATGTCCTTGCGACTTCGCACGAAGTGCCGAAGTATTCACGAATACTTGGCTAGACACATCGCGATAACGCGAATATTCGCGACATCGCGATGTGTGTGGCCGCAGCATTAGACTAGTTTCACCTGTATGTTTGTTTGTATGTCTGATGTAAATGACTCGTTTGGACTCGATTTTGACCCAATTTAAAAGGTCAGATTACATTTAAACTTTATAGACTTATTAAAGACCGATGACATTACAATAATTCGATAAGAATATCCCATTATCCTGATTAGAATCGCCAGGACTAATAAATTAAGCGTTTGGAATGTTAGTTCAGCTATACGTCACTAGATGGCGTTGTCATTAAGTAAGTACTTACACCGGCGGTTATAATTCGCACTAAAAAGTGGAAAATAATATAATAGTTTAAAAAACTAAAAAAACACGCTTTTATGTTAAATAAAAAACTAAAAAGTGAAAAATATTTTTTAGTATAGAAACTAAATGATGAACGAAAAGTATAATTACCATTCAGAGAAAAGCGTAGGGTGCTCAATTTGATTGTACCGATCGAATATTTTCAAGAACTAATGTACCTAGTACCTATAGTAGTATAAGCTTCTTGGTACAAATTGAGCTCAAGAGGTTAACGCAACTAAAGTAGTTACGTTTTTTTACACTAAAAAAACTCAGATAAAAGGGACAATACACGTGTAGTGTTAGTTTGCTAATGTAAAAAAAAACGCAACTATTTTATTTACGATACGAGACAAGCTCACTTTGTATGAAAACGTGATTTGCGCTTCTTTCCGCTAGGGGCGCTAATCACTAATTTATTACTAACGGCTTAGGTATATTTTTATGAACCGCTATACTAACCTAACTTATTCTCCAAAAAAGGATAAATGCTCACCAAAAAAGTGTAACGTCTCACCAAAAGATGTTTTTGGTGAGCAATGTAGGTACTATTTTTATGGTGGGCTCTAAATTTCCTTTATAGGTAGGTACCTACTAACTACCGGTTGGTTACTTACCTGCAAGAAGCTTATAGGTAAAATTACCTGCACATTTTAAAATTTCGTAATAAATGAACATAATTAACTTTAAAAATGGAACAATCCATTCCTATGAATTTAGTTTACTTTTTGCCTCAGCTTTTTGCAATACAATTACATACATTTATTTTATGACTAGGGCGGCGGTAATAAAACAAAGATTATCTCAGAACGCAGATCAGGGCGATTAATATGCTATCTCAGACTTTCTCTTTTACGCCCTAGGTAAGTACGAAATTTTAGTCACCCTTGACCAGGAAGTGAGATTTTCCGTGCGTGTAATAATTAAATAAGGCATAAATTATTAAACTGGAATATTGAACTGAAAAATTTCAAAAAAGTGCATTACCTTTATCGTGATCTTGACGCATAAATTGCACAATTCAGCAGTTATACTTTGATATGATATCTTTTTTAATTCATGCGATAGATATATTTGAATTTACTGAAACGACTTTGGATTGACCTACGAGTGTCATGTAATCTTTTGCCTTGTGTTACTATGTAAGGAAAGTATTAGTGTTATCAAGTAACGATATATCAGTACTTACCGTGTACACAAACTATTTTGTTTCTAAGCTGTTTTCGAATATTATTAGATAGATACTTCTGTGTTTGTTTTATGTTCTATCGGCTGGGCATTGATGAAGCCTAAAGTTGTACCTACTACTACACTCGCCTAGAAGATGTTTGTTCACTCTGGCCTTGAAGATGTCCAGATTATACTTACTGCTCCGGATCCAGATTATACTTATCTCGGCAAAGAGTTCCACTCCGCGTGGCCTCACACTAGCCGGTCGTTCTTTGCTACCTAGAAAAGACCATAAAAACGGGTTCATCGTAACACACTCACCGGTGGCCGGTCTTTGTTAATCGGTGCTCAGTCGTAGTCTAGCGCTTGCCGAGAGAGGTACTCGGGTACCTTTGTAATAATACGTAAAAAATCGTAATAGACGATGATGAACTCATGCTCCTTTTTAAAGTGTATAAAAAAGGACATACTGCATATCCCATAAACACGGGAATTTTTGAATATGTAAAATAAGAGATCCTGTCGATCCCGCCATTTTTCGCAACTCTGCAACGAGTCCACGTACAGGAGCAAAGAGAATAGGTATAATCACTAGGAGCACAGCTACTGGCGTACTGAATGAAGCAAAATCGCCGAGGGGCGTGGTCCCGTTGCTTGCTTGCCGTTTCATACCGGTAGGTGTATGATGGGTAGTACATTTTGTATTGCATTCTTGCCTTTCGGTTTTATGGTCTTTTCTAGGTAGCAAAGAACGAACGGCTAATGTGGCGCCACGCTTTAGCTTTTCCGGCCTCTCACCCTCCGACGTAAAACAGGCGCACACACAGTCGTCGATTTGCGGATACTGCTCGTACAACGAAGAAGGAGAAGAGAACCACCAACCAAACCACGCGCAGCGCGGGGATCAAATCCGGAACATCTGTTTTTTTTTTGGATTTGATCAATATTATTTCGTTGTTTCTGGGCTATTTACGTCACTACAATATCTATTGTGACTAGCCTACAAGTAAGTCCTATTGAGCCCTTACATATGTATCCTTTAGCTGGACGTGTGTGTCCTTTAGCTGGACACTGTCTAATAATTATAAGATATTCCCAGCGTGGATTGTTAGTTATCATCTGGGTCCAGTAGGTGCCTATTCGCTAACTTTTTTTGATAGTTGATAGTGATAATCACAGAGTGAATTACATATCCATTGCTGTTTTACACGACACGCTATGATGGGACTTGTTATGTAAGCACCAATGGATATGTAATTCACTCAGTGATGATCACTTTAAATTCAACTGTTAAAAAAGTTAGCGAATACGCCTACTGAACGTGTCCCCCCCAATGTTGCTTTCTTTTGTAAATGAGAAGTTAATAAATGCACTAGTTTTGAATTTGTGAACCGTTTTGTGTGTGTAGACTTTTGCGAAGAAAGAATAATACGAGAAAGAACTTTTCAAAACAAAAATTACTAAATTCTAGCATGATGCTGTACCATAAAAATTTCGACCACCCTCGAGTTACCTTTCTTCTAAACATGGCGCTGGTTAAGTCGGCCGCCTGAGTGGAGTGACCAGTAGGTTCAGTCAGGGTAATTTTTTTAAGACCAAGTGGAACCTCAGTTTTGGGTAGCCAATCT
The DNA here is from genome assembly GCA_955850985.1 of Elophila nymphaeata. NCBI lineage: Eukaryota > Metazoa > Arthropoda > Insecta > Lepidoptera > Crambidae > Elophila > Elophila nymphaeata. Next base: position 14,772,667 of record OY039090.1, on the reverse strand, counting down.
GACCAGTATTATTTTTGGAAAATGGGTTCCTATAAATTTTTATGTTTCATTAGCCATGACAATAATGGTAACTGAGAGAAAGGACGGCTCCAAATTCGAGGGGCTAATACGCTTTGACCTTGTCTTAAAATTCCTAGATAATTCACGAATTGTTATCTACTTATGTGTGATTAATGTGAGACAAACAAAACGTTCAGATACTCCTTCAGGGTCACATGCCAGCAATTTACAATAAAAACGGTAAACCTTTTACAATAATTGTAATGAATTGACATGATAACCCTCATTTCCATAATTCGACCTCACTGCTTAAGGCTCGTGTGTGGACCTAATACACGAGATAGCAGATCTGAGCAGAGAGGTTCTTATTATTCTTATTCGTATGCAAGGGGCTGAGCCGGTGTCTCAGAACACTTCGACCCTATGGGATCTTTTGTGCTTCCCCTTTTCTTATCACCCATCCCCGCCAACATCGAAAACATTTTTTTTATGAGTTTCACGATGTTGGCGGGAATAAGTTGTATAAAGTCCTCTGGTTTAGCGTAACCGAAGCTCAGGACCTTGAGTCGCCTATTGGCTAGTGCATCACAGTCACATAGTATGTGTTCCATACTTTCTTTCTCCTCACCACAAATTCTACAGATGACAGCTTTGCCTATTGTACACAGGTGTCTTTTAGTGGCAAAGTGGCCAGTGAGAGCACCAATGAGGCAGCGGATTTGGGTCCTGCTGATTCTTCCCACCCTTTTAAGGTAGCGTCCAAAAAATTTCTTTGACTGTGTCAGTCGAGGTTAGTTTTTGTATGTTTTTTTTTTCTAAAACAGGTTTAGCAAATGACTGAATTCCCCCTGATGGCCTGATGGTAAGCAGAAGTGTATTCCAAATGCAAAAATAATTTTTGCTCCGTACTAACTATCGTCACTTTGCCGACCTTTATAGTGCTTCTCGCCTCTTTTGAATAACCAACGATGGTAAGAAGGGAAAAGATGTACTGGTAGTGAATTCCGTTTTACTTTTTCTTCAATCGGGGGGTCTCCACAAATCGATTGTTGCGCCTGTTTTGCGTCGGAGGGTGTGGGGCTAATTCCTCCAGGAAGTTACCCAGCGCCTTGATGTCACCAAATGCCTCACGAAGGCTACCCTGAGATCCCAGATATTTTGCCCGGTACCAGGCCACTCCAGTGTATTCCACCAGAACGTGGGAGACTGTTTCTTCTGTCAACATGCTGGCTCTGCACTGTCCGTGAACCTAGGTGTCTGTTAAAGTTACTATGTCCTGTCAATTCCGTTTCATGATCAATTTCTTAGTTCGCGTTGGAAGTTGGTCGTGACAATGACAACGTATGCCAGTATATTAGACACGGTAGACTCGAGGCTTTACTGCTTACCGCTCAGACCAAATGCTTACTTATTAGACCAACCGTTGCTTGTTTGCAAAGACTATATTTTTAATACTAGAAAAAATACACTAAAATCGACCTGCCTCAGGCGGGAATCGAACCCATCATCTTCCGCAATCCGGGCGGCTGCGTTAACTACGCCACCGGGGCACTGCTTTCGCTGTCGAAATTGCATTTGGATCCCCGGCTGAGGCAGATCGATTTTTTCAGTGTATTTTTCTTAGTACCTATTAAAAATATTTACGCGTTTGCTAAACCCAAAAATTATTCCGACTATACTTGTTGCCACTTTGCAAAAAAATATCACGCTAAATATAGAAAAGCAAATGTCATAATAAGTGTTTGTTATTCATACCTATATCTCATGTATAAAATTACATTTGTATTGACCTAATCCGATAAAGATTGGAGTAATATAATATCAATATAAATAAGAAACATCCATTGCGTTCGTGATAGTTATCATTGCATTTCCTTAGATAGCTTTGCATGTTTATCTAAAACTGTATTTCTCACACAAACAATAAAGTTTAGTTTTATATGCCTTTGTTTGTAAAGCTTACTGTTATTGCGTATTAGCTTGTGTCGCAAATGGAATACGGTTTGAAATACAATGAAGCTATTGAAGGATGACACAGGAGGATGATATGATGTTATCATACAATGCTCTTGCGAGTTAACATTGCATGATGCCTTGATGTTTTCATTTATTTTTTTGTAAAAATATGCAACATATACAGGTGAATTTTTCAAGTGGGCCTTCAGGGCCAAATCCTAACTACGAGGAATGTCGAAAAATGCTCAACGGTGTCGCGAGCCCGATTTTGATGAAAACAAAAACTGCGTCATTGGATTGATTGATAAAATAATGATCATCGCTTTGATTACGCTTCAACCAAGGTCGAACAAGAAATATTTTATTAAAATTTAACATTTTCCATTAGCTTCCCGTATATCATTACTTCCCAGAAATCGATCCTTATTAACAACACTATCAAATGGTGTAATAATACAGGCTGTGTTTTTCTTTTCAAAATCATTGGGTTCGATTTCTGACTAGGATTATTCATTTTTTAAAAATCTAATGATACATTTTTTGTTTTCGTCAACGTCGGGCTCGCGACTGCTTTGAGTATTTTTCGATATTCCTTATATTTAGAATCCCGTGATTGTCGTAAAAGCCGATTGAGGGAGATTCTGAAGCTTAAGGGGTCACTGGCGCGGTGTCTGTAAACCACTCACAACACCATTCACAAGGATGGTTGGTGTCAGGAAGACACGGACGTATAGTCCAGTCCTTCATCATCATCATAATAGCCTTTCAATCAAAAATATATTTTTCATCCCACCACCTCGGAAAGTGTAATTTTGCGCTTCGAAATCTGGCTGGAAAATTCTATTTTATTCGCTTGAGTGGCAAAGTAGATTTGAATTTAGAACATCACATATAATGAGTACTCAATATAATTGTAAATTCAAAACGTCATTAAACCTATTTAATGTAACCTCTATGGTGCCAAATTTATGATTAGAACTTTTTAAATTGTGAAAAAATTCTTTTTCATTTTGTCATTTCCTCGCTGAGGTGGGATGAAAAGTTACGTATTGCACTCGAGTGGAAAGATTTTTCACCTTGTGCTCGTTTGTTTCCCTCGCTGACGCTCAGGATTCTAATTTAGAATCACTCGCTGCGCTCGTGATTCAACTTTAGAATCCTTCGCTTTCTCGGTCATCCAAATCGAGCACGCGGTTAAAAAGGAACTTTCCACTCTTGTATAATAAATAACTATTTACATTCTTCAATTTAATTTGAACTTTTCGAATGTAAGTTGGCCGTTAAAATTTGCAAACCATTTTCCGATCATTCGTTGGTATACGATAAGCTGAAATTGTGCAAGCACGTTTAGTTTGGATGACTATGCATGCTTGGCTAAGTGACGTCATTCATTACCAATGGCAGCCCAAGATGGCAGACTAGTAATTTTTTAGGGCACTCCCATGATATGGGTATCAAATGTTTTTCATCAATTCATCAAGGGTTTGCTAAGAAGAATACGAATAAACTGATAAAAAAAAACATTTTTAAAACAAGCTTTCATTTAAATGCTCTAAAAGGAGAAAATAAAATATACTTTAAATTTTAATGATAAATAATCTTGTCGCGAGATTTACTTGTATAGATAAACAGCAATAGAAGAGCTAGATAGTCGCTTTAGTAAATAAATCATCGAAGTAAATTTAGCAATAAGCTTTTATAACATTTAAATTTTAAGTTTATTTTGTTTTCTCTTTTATAGAGAGCGAGATATAAAGCCCCACACATAACAATCGCCTTGGTGACCTGCAAAATGCTTCTTCACGCCTCTTTTGGATGACCCAGGGTTGTAGGAAGGAGGGGCCCACGTCCGGAAGCGTCCTCATGGCGGACCCTGGTAACGTGATGGGGAAACTTTCTCGGCGGGTGTGTGGCGTTTGATATCAAGTGTGTCCCCTTGGCATTCGAAGTCAAATGCCATCGTCGAGTTGTTTTTGTTTTCCCACTACGGCTAGTTGGGGACGATCTTGCCCGAAGTCCCCCGGGTGCGGTCCGATGGCTGCTCCCGATGTTCTCGTCAGGAGAACGCGCCAGGTAGAGCAGCAGCTGTTAGTGGAGGAGTGGCTGCTGGCCACCAATTGTTGCAAGGAGTGCCTAGACGGGAAGCGTTGGGACGGTCTCGGTGTAGTTGCGCTCACGTACGCAGATCCCGAGCCGTCCCGCAATAGCGCATTGGAGGTCAGGCCGGGGAGGATGTTTAGTGGGTATGGAGGGAACGCCTTTACCTCGAGTCCCATATATCCCCTGCAGTTGGCACAACCCCGCAGGGACGATGCGTAAATGCATTTGACCTCCCCGTCAGCAAAAAAAAGGTTGAGAAATGAAATTCACTGCAACTCTGGCAGCGAATTTCATTTCTTGATTGTGCGACTTAGAAATGAATCTCTAAACAAATTGAAAAAAAAAAAACTTTAAAATGTATGTACGTACACTGATTTCCTGCGGATGCCGTTATCTATCACTTACACCTTAAATGATTATCATCCAATAAATCGTGTCTAATTTTGTTTTAAAATAATCGATCAAACTTTGAGTCTATAGAAATTAAAAAATTATCAATTGCACGAGCCCATCACGCGTCTGGCGCGTGGTGGATGACATAATAGCAATGTCTGGAAACGATTTTTTATTTTTATTTATTCTTATTTTTATTGAGGCTTTGACCGCCATTATGCAGTCATGTCAGCCTCATAGTATATGACATACTGGAGCTATTGTGATGTTTGATCTCGCCATGGCTTCATTAATCTAAAGGAAGCACGGGCAAAGTCATACATGTTAACACCTCCCGTAGAGAGAGGATCTGACAACAAAACATTCAATTCTCCCCCATATAGATTGGATTAAACATTCTTTTTCTTAATACATTATTTAGAGAACATTCCAGCAAGAAATGAATGTAATCATCTACCACTCCACATTGCTCACACATTGAGGAGGGCCTCTTACGCATTAAAAAGTAAAAATTGTTTACTGGAATCTCAGACCAATAAAAGTCTTTTATTGGTCTGAGACTGGAATGTGCCCTGAACGTAACCTAAATGCTTGAATAAGCCTGGATCTAGATAAATAAGAACAATCAAACCATGGTACCGGATTTGGTCTACATTGGATGGTTCTGTACCAGAGACCAATGCCCTTTTCAACATGATATTCCCATTTTTCCAGATAACTTTTCTTAATATTCGAAGTGATTTCACTGGAATAAGGTAGTGAAACTAGTACAGAACCATCCATCACAGCTTTCTTTGCTAATGAATCTACAACTTCAAAATTCTGGTTTGAATCAGACATAAAAAAGTGCATAATTGTCTGTGTTAAAGACACACTTAAAAATGGCTAGCAGGGCGTGTTTATGACTGGAAAAATGTAATTACATAATATTACTAATTAGGATAGTATTTTTCAAATCTAATTCTCGAGTCTACGCATTCAATTACAGATCTGTTTTGTGTATTTCTAAAAAAACATTGTTATTTTCGATACCTGAACCGATATACTTGGACTACTGGGTAATTTTGAGTGTAACATCTGTCCTGTTTTTTGGTTCACTGAAGGTTCAGTTTGTTATGCTTAACTTGTCAATATTTTGTTGTACCGTTTGGCCCATACTGCCAGATTTGGCTTTATGTGTCACCTAAAGTTCTCCTCAAAACCCCTTTCGGGATTATGAGCGTGGTTTATGTATGTTTATATTATTATTTTCTACACACACACAACATTCAATGCGTGCCGCGAATTCATTTAAAAATAAACACAGAGGACTTGCATTGCAATGGACAGTTTGTCGTGTGCCAAAAATATTGAAACAAAGGTTTTGATGCATTTTATTTAGTGCCGTAGACCTGCTGTAGACTCATCAAGTGGAAATTTTGTTGTATGAACAAAATAGCAGAAACAAAACAGTTCCCGCTTCAGAAGGATGGTATAATAAGACGAACTCAGGTAAGTAGGTACCTTTCTATTTGAGCAGGGTGTCTTTTGTGTTTAGTGCGGATGAATGTATGCTCCCGCGCAACCATCGACATGCGAGAAGGGATCCGACAGTTTTTAGTAGGTATGCCAGCTGGTGACTCCCACATAACCCTGGCGTGGCCCTATTCTCGCCAAAGGTACTTATAAAAAGTTTTCTGTCGAATAAAAAAGTGTGACTATTGTTTTATTCGTCCGCGTGGAGATTTCTTTAAACAAAGACCTCAGACCAAAGACATACTTATAGCCTTTGATAAATGGACTACCCAACAAAAAAAAACAATTCAGTAGTTCCCGAGGTTAGCGCGTTCAACCAACCAAACAAACTGTTCACGTTTATAATTCGAAGCATTTGTTTTTGCTGATTTATTGAATTTTTTCTATGCAGAAAAATTGTATCAAAATTAATTAAATTCAAACACGAATAAAACAATTACAGTTCAGAAACCCGCGTTTGAGGCTGCCAAATTCGTATGTTCTTCGCTGTCGTGGATTCATATCCCGTCTCAGTACAATAATTTTGCCGATTTTAGTAGTAGTTTAGTAGTAGTTAGTACCTTAACGGTAGGTCAAGAAAGTACAGAAGTAAACGACAATGAGGCAAACTGGTAAACGAGACAGATAAACTCCAATAAAAAAAATACTGATACGAGAGTAATTGCATGAAAAACAAACTGTACCTACACACTTCAGACCAAATAAAAAGTACACACTAAATACGTTTTAAGCAGTAATGAACCAAAAAAATCGGGAGTGGTCTCCCCTTGCCTCTCATATACCGGAAACGACTCAAAAGTTGATAGAACCTTATATTTTAATGTCATACATGCATGTTAAATTTTCGGTCACCCATCCGAGTAAAGACCGCGCACTTGGTTGCTTAACTTTCGTGATCGACGACTCAAAAGTTGATAGAAACCTTATATTTTGATGTTATACACGCATGTTAAATTTGGATGCAATAAGGTAAAGCATACTCGAGTTATCGTGCTATTATTATTATTCTTATGTAAGGGCTGAGGCTGTGTCTCAGAGCCCTTCGACCCTATGGGATATTTTGTGCTTGTTGTGTTATCGTGCTAACGCACAGACACACACACCGACAGAATTCCAAAAATGGGTCTTTTGGACTCAGGGAGGTTCAAAAAGTGTAAATCCGTCAAAATCTCGAGGTCGAATTTTTTGACGATTACAAGACTTCCTCTATACCTACCTCAGACCCATACTTTTTTATTGGTCTGAGATACCTACTTACTACGTATACGAGAAAGTAACAAGTTCGGCACCAAGGTCACGCGGGTAAGGCACTTTTATCCTATTTATTATTATTTCTGTGCTATGAACGCTACGGAACAACGCTACGAAACAACTACGGAGCGTAGCGCAAGGTTGGGCAAACTAATAGGTAATTCAATTTATTGCTACTAAATTTATCATGAGACAGGCTGCCCGCCTAGCATGACCACCGAAACATGATATGATATTTTATCGCTTTGAACTGTCAAAAATCATTGGATATAACCGCAATCTTTAAATTTTGTCCATATTGCGAACATGTATACATAAGCCTTATAAATGTTCGCAGTTTCAATAAAATTTCAAGTTGGCGGTTATATCCAATGATTTTTGACAGTTCAAAGCGATAAATGGCTATATCATATCGTGTTTCGATGGTCATGCTACGCGGGCTGGAAACCTGTCACTGTTTTGGGGGTACTTCATGGCCCGTACTGCCAGAGTGGCGGATTTACCCACGATTTACTAGTAGGCTGAGTAGGCTGGAGCCTAGGGCGGCAGATTTGGCCAAAATTTTGAGAATGTGAGTCCCAGAAATTGTTATTTTTAATATTACAGGAAAAAAGCTGATGTAATGAGGAATATTCCTGGAGCAAAATAAAGTTGCAAATGTAATTAGTATTGTGAACTAGGCTTAAGCTCGATGGAACTAGGGTATCTTTCAGAAGGAAGGGGCGGCAAAAATTTACTAGCCTACTGGCGGCAAATTTGTAAATCCGCCACTGCCAGAGGTGACTTTATATTATAACCAAATGTTACCTGAAGCTCTGTTCAAGCCCTTTCGAGATTGTGAGCGTGATTATATAGGTATTAAGGTCATTTTAGGAGATCACGGATCGTTATTCCGTACCCTAAAACCATCACATATTCATTCGAGCTCAAACTCGGCCCTCCTACCATGTTTTAGACAATATCGCTTCAACGTCGTTTCGTTATCGCCCTCGGATATCGTGGTATCGGTTGCAATCAGCTGTTGGGAGCATGATCGCGTTGTTTGTGCATTGAAAAATTGAAAATTTTATACGGCATTCCCGCGCCGGGTGCCGAGTGGGCAAGCCGTGACAAAGATATTACCTGTGTTTGTGACTTTTATAAATAAACATTAAAAATGAGTTTGCTACATTTTGTGGTGTGTTCTCTTTGCTTCAGTGTGTCGCTGGCCAGTGATGTAAGTATTTTGATTTTGTAAATAGTATTAGGGATTTTTATTATTTACCTTTTTTGGCGTAACTTCAATGCAAGTTATTGCAATCAAAATAAATATTTAGTAGGTACGTCCCTTTTTGCTTAAATGTCAGAGGTACCTACGTTTAATTTTTTTTATTAAAACTCACAATAAAAAAAAAACGTTTTCTGTAGGACACTAAATTTTTCGTCTGCGCGTTTTTGCTTGAGATTGAGACGCAGTGAGCTTTTTTTAAGCTTCTATGCGATTGGTTCGGACAAATTTTTTCTTTATTAAATATGTTATTTGAAACTAAAACAGAGAACAAAAGAGTTGCTAGTAGAGAACAAAAGAGTATTTATCTGTTAAAATTATAAATATTACAAAAAGTGGGTAAAGTAGACAATAACAAAACTAAAAACTACCGCAAAATTTAAAAAATAATTAATAATTAAGTAAGTAGGTCCTACTGCGTTTTTTTAAAACTAATTGAGTAAATCTTACTGCATTCATTTATAGCATTAAATAATTAGTTAATTTGATTTTTGATTCCACGAGAAAAATAATCTGCTCTAAGTCATATAGGTACCAAGTTTGTTATTATTTCATTTTAATTTGCAATTAGAGGAATAACCAAATATGTTTGTTAATGGAATAAATAGATAAAAATAAATTAATAACTACATATTTATAAGACCTTGGTAAGATGATCACCGTTATAAATTTTTTAAGTTATTGAGAATTATAATGTGGAAGAACCCCGGGAAACCATTGAAAAAACAAAATAGGAAAGTACAGAAATGATTAAGTACAATTAAAACTATAAAAAAATATTTCAAAAATGTTATTAGATTTTTCCTAAATATTTTCCTATTATTTTATTGGAATCCATTTTAGGTTGGATTGGGAATTTTGCAATCAGTTGGTTTTTAAGAACAAGCAACGCTCGATGGTGAAATTATCAAAAAACAAAAGAACATGATCTATTTAAACCGCCGAAATTTTATTTTATACCTACTTGCGCAAAAAAAAACTATTTTTTTTTTTAAATTAGTAAGTAGATAATTTTTTGTAAAATTTTGTAATATTTTGTGTCACGTAGGATGTACGAAGATTCCCTAAGTACTTAATACATCAGTAAGTAATCTTTGAGTAAATTATTGTTCTTATAAAAACGGTGATGAATATGGATGCAAAGAGAAAAAATATTCCATACAATAAAAGCACGTGGGTCATCGACCGATCACGATGCACGCGCGTGTTGTTGTTCTTTCTCACTCTAAAAAGAGATGGGAGATATGCGCTGCGTTGTGTTTAGTCATAGGTAGGTATATCCCCATTCCCCAAACCCGAGTCCCCAAACTAATTCTTAATTTCGGGGCTCAGCTTCGCTACGTATTATTTGTCACGTACTCCATAGTGCTTTTAATTGAAATGACAAATGCATTTACTATAGGTAGTAATTCGAATAAAGTAGGTAGGTAGCATTTCGAAGGTATAGCGTTCAGCTCATCAACCTAACCAATCCATCAAAAAAAAAACAAAGGAATGTATTTTTACTTGCTCGTTATATATATTTTTTTCACATTTTATTGTGCATGTTTTTCAAAGAGGCAGCGACTTCTAATAGATAAGGATAGTTATCCTGAGGGGGAGTGTGTCGTTTGATATGTTTGAAGCCTGTCTGAAATGAACAAACTAAAATGCTTACAAAAAATTGTGAATTCTCACCAAGATCTGCGCTGAGCATAGCACAAACCGTGCACACTACGGGCCTCGAAGAACTATTAGACGCACTGATATTATAGTTAGATATCGTTATACCACAGTCTATTGAAGTTATACGCTCTGAAAGCATGAAAAAAAATGTTACGAAATTCTGAATAAGTGTGGTTAGAATCTGTTAGTTAGTATAGCGCTCAGCAATATAATTTTGCAAATAAAATTGCAAAATTTACATAGGCTTAGGGTTAACTGAGCTGCTGTGGACCCTTGGTACATAAAATATGCTACGGTACCCTAACGTGTCCGTGGACCCAACTTTAAGAAACCCTGCCCTAGAGTGACAAGCAAACCACACCGCTTGATCGCTTCCGTATCCTCAGAAAGAAGTAGGTATGTATTAGCTCTGAAACCGTAGCTCCGTAGCGTATATCTAAGTCACAGTTAAAACCAGATTTTTGTTAAAACTAGTTCATACTAAATGCCTTTGTTATAACTAGAATTATTTGCTGTTCAAAAAGGGTCTAGTGTTTTATGAACCTACATGGCTGGGTGATGGGTAGGTTAGGCTTATTTTTTTATGACCAGGCGGAGTGCATTGTTTTTGGGAATCAATGCCAGTTTGAAGTTTACAGCCTATTTTCAATTCCCAACAAGTTGCTGTAATAGGTACTAGTTTTAACTAAGGTTCGATGTTAGAACGTTAGAAGTTTTTGATATCACCATAGCATTTATATGACTACTAGCTTCCGCCCGCGACTTCGTCCGCGTGGACATTTCACACCGTTAGGGGTGGAATTTCCAGAATTTCTTAGCAGATGCCTACATCATAACATCTACCTGCATGCAGGAGGGAACACGTGTGCTGACAGTGAATTCCATTTCTTGATTTTGCGAAAGAAACGAGTTGCCAAATTTCTTAGTTCGCGATGGAATGGTAGCCATAGTTTGTCAGTGACTACGTAGACCAGCACGCGTAGTCCTTAAAAGGAAGGAAGACGTGTTCTTGTAACAAGAACTCGGGAGAAAACTTATGATTCATGACACTTGAGTGAACCCCCTTTCATAAACAAAGTAGCTATCGTTAAATTATTTATAGCAATAAAGTTTATATTTATATTTCATCATTTCATTACTTGGCGAGGTTATCTCCGGTTTATAATTATTATTAAAAACACATCCATTACAAAAGTTACTAAGCGAAAATCGCTATTGTTGCGACGGAATAAATGTAAATAAATGTAATCCTTCATAAGTGATAATTGTCACGTTGCTTATGTCGACGATTGTACCTCCATTCTTTTATTTTCAGCTGTTTTGAAACGGTTTTCTCTGCATACAGGCGTGCCTACATATAAAGAACTCGCAACTCACTTCGAATTTAACTGTCAAACGCGAACGAATATTTCACAAAACAAGCAAAAAATTTAAAAAATACAGTTTTTTTAAACATTGTCCTTGTTTTGTGGAATATTCGTACCCTACTACGGAATCGGTTTATAAGGTAAAATCGATTCCTCTTATTGTTATAGTCGGTTAAAATGAAGCCCGGGCCTTGTAAACGTGCAGCCGGGATACCTACCAGCTTAACATGCCTTTCGAAGCACGAATAGACTAGTTAAAAGTAGACTATAATGATGTTGGTTTTATTTTTCCAGGACACGTACAGGGCAGCATCGTTCCCTGGACTCGGGCCATACGCCGATTCAGGGAGATTTCTGCCACTGATCAAGGATGCTGTTCGGAAGGTAAGGGAATAAATAAATCTGTTATTATTATTATCAAAATTATGTAGGTACATAATTATACTACTTCAATTAAATGTCAACTACCTAGTGCAGGGTTGAAAAATCTCATTAGATTTTACACTATCTATTGTTTCTTCTAATCAATCTGCCAAGTGAAATGGGAGCAAAACCTGTCAAAAATGTACGAATGTAAAGTGTGATTTCTGGAGTAGCAGAGTTTATTAAAAAGATTAATATGAAAAGTTATTAAAATAATTGTCATTCCCAAAACAGTAGCAGACTTTTTACGATTTCTAAGTGTTTAGCAAAACTTTAACGTTTTCTAACGACGTTTCAGCACATGCGCTATTATGCGCGTCATTTTACGCGCTTACAGAAGAGAAATGTACGTTTTTGTCCTTCTAAGCCTTTCTAAGCGTATTCGCGTAAGTTTTCTGCGTGTGGCAGTGAGATGCCATTAAATTGATAGACAAACGAAAACCAGGAAAAAGTCTTATTGCGTTATCTTTGGCCACCTAAAGAAAAAGAGAGTATAAATTAGCTAAAATTACATTTAAATAATATTTGTTTCAATAAAACATACATTACAAATAATACAAAGAGAGAGAGAGAGAGAAAAAAAATAAAGTCATACATCACAGACTTATTGTTTGTTACAGAAAGCCGATGTTGTGGTGTTGCCATCACCAAAAGTTTTCCCTTCAGTATCGAATATCGACGAATCTTGTGGGCTGGATAATTACGATGAGGTAATTAACTTTAATTTCAATAGGATTTTATACCACAATAAATTGTATGATTATGTTAGCATTGATATGGGATTATCATCAATCAAAAAGATAGTAGGGCCGGCGAACAAGTTTTCAAACAAAATAACACAAATGAAGTAAATGTTATCCTACCCTCAGAACCTAATAACATAGTAGAATGTTTTTAACATGCTAGAAAATTACGTTCTGTACAATTTTCATTCTTTAAAAAAATATATATAAATTCCTTACAGACATATATACAAATTTCCTTTTTATCATAAACATTGTAATACATCATAAAGATCAAATAAGAAATAGGGACAGGAAAACTCCCCTTGGAAAACTTTTATTCATTTGTATAGAGACGTGCGCGCCGTACTATCCAAAGAGATTCTCCTGTGATGTTTATCGCCCTTTGGAGACTGTTTACTCACTAAATGGTGGTTCAAATTGCAGTTGGTCAAAGAACTATCTGGAGCCTCCAAAGAAGCCGGAGTGTACGTGGTCGCCCATCTTTTGGAGAAGTCGCGGTGCCAGCACAGAAACGTCTTAGTCAGGAGTAACCTGGTCTTCGATAGGCAAGGAGATATTGTGTCGGTGTAAGTATTGCGAACATAACACACATACAATTACGCTCATAATCCTAAAACGGGTTGAATAGAACTTTTGGTAACATTCATCATAACAGTCTTTATAATTCGACCCACTGCTAAGTGTTGCGACGCCGTCACTACATAATATAAAACAAAGTCGCTTCCGCCGTCTGTCTGTCTGTCCCTTTGTATGCTTAGATCTTTAAAACTACGCAACGGATTTTGATGCGGTTTTTTTTTATAGATAGAGTGATTCTTAAGGAAGGTTTATATGTATAATATATGCATATTTACATAAGCATTGCTCCCGTGCGAAGCCGGGGCGGGTCGCTAGTTAGTTAATAAGAATAGAATACAAACTAGAATTAATTCTAGCAAGAAATATACATAAAACTGGAATCCACACTACCTATAACACAGTGAAGGCAACTTTTTTGACCCTAAGTAACCTTTGAATGTTTCTGTGTCCTTCCTGTCTCTTGCTTCCTATTAGACAGTCACGTGACCGTCTAATACGTGTGTTCTAGTGGTTAGAAAGAGACAAATAGGAAATAAGAAGTCTCTAGGACAAATTATTTGTCTTCACTTCTTTATTGGTAGTGTGCCTTCCAGATTTACCTATAAATTTCTAGAATTTGAGTCACTCACCACCCTTGTCGTCTAATCCAGGTTAGATAAGATTATTTATCATTAGTAACTTCAATCTATTCTCCAACAGGTACAGGAAACCCCTAAACAATGTTGCGAACTGCACAACCTCGTCCAAGAACATTGGCACCTTTTCAACTGACTTCGGAGTCACGTTTGGAGTGCTCATGGAGGAAGACCTCGTTCTGCAGGAGAACCGGGACTTGAACGGTCTGAAGAACTTCGTTGTCACCGGCCACTGGTCTTCCGAGATACCGTTCTTGAGTGGTGAGTTTCTGATCTTCATCATAATCTTCTATTGACCCAAAATGTATTTTTGTATTATTTGACCGGCAGAGTAGAATAGCGTCACCCCATATCAATAGGTGACGTAGAAGGCGACTAATGGATCAGAAAAGAGGTATTGATCACCTTATACTCCGCATTGGGCAAGCGTGGTGGGATACTGCCTAAGCCTCCGATGACAAGGAGAGGCCTTGTGTCCCAGCAGTGGGTCGAATTATAAAGCTGTTATGATGATAGAAGAATATGAGAAGATAAGATTGGAATAACACCTACTTGTTCTCTCTCCTTTTTTCTTGACGGGGAGGTCAAATGCATTTACACATCGTCCCTGCGGGGAGGTGCCAACCGCAGGGGATATGTGGGACTCGAGGTAAAGGCGTTAACTCCATACCCACTAAACATCCTCCCCGGCCTGACCTCCAGTGCGCTATTGCGGGACGGCTCGGGATCTGCGCACGTGAGCACAACTACACCGAGACCGTCCCAACGCTGCCCGTCTAGGCACTCCTTGTGCACCAATTGGTGGCCAGCAGACCACAGGGGCTACCGACTAACGCCAGCCTCTGTGGGTCGCTGGCCGTCGGCCTTATAGTCCGCCTCCTCACCGACGGCTGCTCGACCTGGCGCGTTCTCCGCAACGAGGACACCGGGAGCAGCCATCGGACCGCACCCGGGGGACTTCGGGCGCGGTCGTGGCCCTGAAAAGGGCCGTCCGGAACTAGCCGTGGTGGGAAAACAGAAACAACTTGACGATGGCATGTGACTTCGAATGCCAAGACACACTTGACATCAAAAGCTACACACCTGCCCAGAAAGTTTCCCCACCACGTTACAGGGTCCGCCACGAGGAGGCTTCCGGACGTGGACCCCATGTTGATGATATCCGGGCTGGCGTTAGTAGCCCCTGTGGGTTTTTGAAAATAAATCAAATACAGAAAAAAACGAACGGAAGAATTAAACAGATTTAGGTAGTATATTAAGATATTACTTTATCTCTATATATCTTATCTCTGTTAATTACTTTCAATTGGTGTGTAGGATTAATACAATATTTCATATAAAAACAGAAATTCTTTATCGGAACGTATTTATCAATAATAATAATAAAATTGTTTACTGCTCTCATAGTTATTACAGTTATGTTCATAGAATAATTATATAGTTAAAAGATACACAGTATAGTAATAACAGCAATCGGCAGTAGCTCAGCATATGCTGACCTAGGAAAGTAATAAGACCTTGGCAGCGCTGTTTTTCAGCCACTCCCGCTTCTCTTAGTTGTTCAGAGACAAAGTCGCGAGGGCTGGGGTCTAATACCTTTGTTAGAAATTAAAAAAAAGAGAACAATCGAAAATTGGATGGATGGAAGTAGATTCAATTGTTCAATCACGAAACATTACATTAGGTCAATGAGAATTTAAGGAGTTTCTCCCGAGGTCTTGCTGTAAAAACACGTGTTGAGAGAATCCATAGTTATTTCAGTTTACCGTACAATTTAGTGTAGAATTATGGAATATTTTTTCGACCTGCCTCAGGCGGGAATCGAAAACCCAGCATCTTCATTCTTTTAGTCAAGATTTTTTAGCCAATGTCGAGTGAAAATAATTATTCTACAATTATTTTAACTCGACATTGGCTAAATGCTTAATGATCATTTTCCTTCTCTTCTCTCAGTTTATTTGGAGTCGGTGCAGTATGCCTTGATATCGACAATACTGCTTAAGGATTTGGCATTAGATTTTTACGTCCATGTGTCTGACACCAACCCTCCTGGAGAACGACTGCTATCTTTCAACATCACCCGGGACCAAAAGCTTAACGTTCCTTCCGAAGCACGGAGGAAAATCGATTTGAAACAAAAAAATTTGGTCACCCATCCGAGTACCGACCGCGCCCTTGGTTGCTTAACTTTCGTGATCGTTACTGTAAAATGACCTTAATTAAGGACCCATAATGAAGATTAGAAATAGAATGAGAATTTAACACAAAGAATTGAGGAGAACAGCCTATGTAATTTCGAAGTAATTATAAATCTATGAGAAATTGAGAACAGCTAAATTTCCGGTTTTATAACTCGTCGGCGTATCGCTGATACCGAAGAGCCTGGCTCCACCGAGCTCGTCCGTTCTTCGTAACGATCACGAAGTTAAGCTACCAAGAGCGCGGACTGCACTCGGATGGGTGACCGAAATTTTTTGAACTGATTTTTATCTTGCTTCGTCGGCAGATAAAAAAAAATTTGGACAGATAAAAAAATACTTCCACTCCAATATTATATCTTATCTGTTTCTGTTTTTATCCTATTACAGCTTCTCAATTTGCATCACCCTGGGCGTTTGTAAACAATGCCAACGTCATCACCCCATCTGGCATCTATTCCGGGAGAGCAGGAGCTACAATTGATGAAGCCAATATGATGTTGGCTGATTTGAAGAAAGAACTGGAAGATGGTATGTTTTTTACCTAATTTTACCTAGTTACCTTTTTTTTTACTACTTTCGGACAACCTACTATGTTAAATTCCTAAAATGTCGAATTTGCAAAATGTAAGGTAAATCCTAAAATTCTGACGTCTCAAAATGTTGAATTCTCAAAGGGTCACAAATAGGAATATTTTATGTATTTTCATAACCAAAAAGTTGAAAATACTAACTAAAATAATGGAAAAAATTAGAGTGGGTATTCTTATTTCATAACTAGTTACGAAAAAATGTATTTTTGTCCTAGACGAAACATGCTTACTGAAATCGAATCATAAACCATACTCGATTCTAGCCTCGGTTCCGGACTGGAGTCTTCGGACACGTATGAAAAACATTATGAAATACCGATCGATGTAGCGGTTTCTACAATCTAGGACATAGGTATTACATCACTCAAGAACACTCAAGCGTGAACTCTTAGTCGAGCTGACGGTACCTTGGGAATCGAACATCCCCAAAGACTACGACTAAAATAATTATGTAGCACCAAAGAATATATCTCTAATGCTCCGTGTGTAGCAAAAATAAATTTTCAAAAGTGGATTAACAATTTATAATCATTAGGATAATGAGACATATTCAATAGGTTTCTCATCCGAAAGATACAACTAATTTTGGTGCTATAAAATGATGTCGTTTTTATCAATAAAATATACGAAACAGTTAGTTTTGTTTACAAACTGTGTACACACTTTAAATACTTAAAATCTATCAGAGTAATGAAGGCCATCAAATAAACCAATTGATTATTAAATTGATACGCGCAATCGGAACTAATTTAGAATGTGCTCCTTATATGACTACGAAATATATCATGGAAAACATGTATTTCCTCTTTAGATAAAGCTTATTACCTATTCTACCTATAATTTAAATTTAACTTTAACACTTAAGGCAGTCCGCAACATTATTTTATGTAAGATATGGTTTTTTAACCCCCTTTGAGGTCAAATGCATTTATGCATCGTCCCTGCGGGGTGGTGCCAACCGCAGGGGATATGTGGGACTCGAGGTAAAGGCGGTCCCTCCATACCCACTAAACATCCTCCCCGGCCTGACTCCAGTGCGCTATTGCGGGACGGCTCGGGATCTGCGCACGTGAGCGCAACTACACCGAGACCGTCCCAATGCTGCCCGTCTAGGCACTCCTTGTACACCAATTGGTATAGTTTTTTAACCCCCTACACAAAAAGATGGGTATTACAAGTTTGACGAGTCTGTGTGTCTAGACTGATTTTGATGCGGTCTTTTTTAATAACTGCCATATTTTCAATGACTTCATTCCACCTGATGGTAAGCAGAAGTGTAGTCCAAATGCGAAGATAGCTGGTGCGAGAGATAAACTGCCGCGCTACCCTCGCCTTACCGACCAGCAAGGTGCTTCTTCACATCATCATCATCATCAAAAGCTCATATAATGTCCCCACCGAGGGGCTCGAGCCTACCCCACATTACCACATTAGGGGCGATTAGGCTTTAGTCAACTACGCTGGCCAAGTGCGGGTTGGTCGACTTCACACACAACCTAAGAATTTCTTCATAGGTTGTGTGCAGGTTTCCTCACGATGTTTTCCTTCACCGTAAAAGCGTCGATTAAACGTACATATGAATTCAATATTTGAAAACACATTGTTACGTGGCGGGGTTCGAACCAGCGCCTCCCGGGTGGAAGACAACGCTCTTACGCAATACGCCACCGACGCTAACCGAGACCGAGGCATCTTCGCGCTTCTTTTGAATGACCCAGGGTTGTAGTGAGGAGGAAAAAGGTGTGCTAGCAACTAAATACAGTTTATTTGTATGTGCCACATAGAAATGAGCTGTCAATTTTCTTAGAAAGGGTCATTGAACACAAAAACTAATTAGATACTATTATGGGAAATTCAAAATATCTAATCTGATAGCACACGTGTTATCCTTTATTATGAAGGAACACCTGTGCCTTTCAGTCAGCGCAAAATAATTAAGATAATAATCAAATTGACACAAACATGGCCGTAATATTGAATCATGTGATGTTGGCATTGAACTCGAGGTAATCCTTGATAACACCTTGTTTTTTCCTCAGATAAAACTGAATTCTATCTATTAACTATCAAACTATATTTCGATTGCATCATGCAAAACTCGGTTAGTACTTGAGTATTAAACACATGATTTTATATCAAAATCAAAGAAAACAACATAAAGATAGATGAAGTGTGCGAAAGATGGTGGCAAAGACGGTTATTAATGATGAGATGACGACTGATTGAGG
The DNA here is from genome assembly GCA_955850985.1 of Elophila nymphaeata. NCBI lineage: Eukaryota > Metazoa > Arthropoda > Insecta > Lepidoptera > Crambidae > Elophila > Elophila nymphaeata. The sequence continues at coordinate 14,753,751 of OY039090.1, read as the reverse complement.
AGAATGGAAGAAGAAAATATATTTCATATTACAACGAACAGAATTAAAATTGAAAGCAGGACAAGCGAATGTCAATTTAAGTTTATCCAAATCTGATGACATTGGCCGAAAATATCTGTTTTATACACAACTAGTGGTCGCTCGCGTTAATGTCTGTTATTATATAGCATAAAGCCTTCCTCGATAAATGGACTATCCAACACAAAAAGAATTTTTCAATTCGAACCCGTAGTTCCTGATATTAGCGCGTTCAAACAAACAAACAAAATCTTCAGCTTTATAATATTAGTATAGATTGTGTTACATCATTTTACTTATCGCTTCTCTTGGTTATCTGTTTTAGAATGAAAATAACGGCGATCATTGACTTTTTCTTTAGTCTGAATCAAACTAAATAATATTTATCTTTTGAATATTGTTTATGTATTAGAGGTTTAAGTATGAAATTGCCGTTTTGTATGGAGAATTTAACGACAATTCATTTTTCCATACACATATTTTTGCGATTTTTTTAAGGAACCACAAATTTAAATTTTGTGTAATTTTGTGGATATGTTGATACAAAATTAAGCTAAAGGATACTTAGAGAAAAAAAATTAAAATTGATACCTGTAAAAAAATATTCATATTTTTATAACAGAGACGGACACCTCTTACCACGAGCTGTTTTTGAAGATTTATTTCTGGTGAAAAAAATAAAATGAGAATAAAATTTTATACATACATATTAGTCCTTATAATGAAGTTTAACATAAAAAAAAGAATAATGGACATAGCTACTGTATTAAAGGAATTATACACTAATGAATAATGAGGAAAAAATCGGCAAATTCATACTTTAACCCCTATTATTAGGATAATATTAAGTTCGTTAACACTAACAAACTTTAAATGCATGATCGTTAGTTTGATATTGTCAACGCTACATTTTTTTATATTACTAGATGACAAACAAACTTTTTTTTATGATGATATGCCCTCCATGCCCAATAATTACACTGGCTACCTTTCCCTTCAATCCGAAACACAGCGAACTGCTTCACGGCAAAAATAAGAAAGGCGGTGGTACCTACCCAGACGACCCTACATATGGGTCTACCACCTAGTAAAAACAGGCCCACATGGTGGTAAGTGGAATACCGTCGCCTATAAACACATGCAATAACAAGGAAAAAATTGCAGGTGTGTTGTCATCCTGAGGCCTAAGATGAAACGCCTTCCATGCCCAGTAGTTACACTGGCTACCTTTCCCTTCAATCCGAAACAGCATACTGCTTCACGGTTGAAATATGACAGGCGACGGTGAATTTATTTGTTGAATCTTAATGTAATGTTAATCACTACATAGTATAAAATAAAGTCGCTATCCGCCGTCTGTCTGTCCCTATGTATGCTTAGATTTTAAAATTACGCAACGGATTTTGATGCGGTTTTTTTTAAATAGATAGAGTGATTCTTAAGGAAGGTTTATATGTATAATACATGCATATTTACATAAGCATTGCACCCGTGCGAAGCCGGGGCGGGTCGCTAGTTAACCTATAAGATGTAGTGGTTCACAGTCACACACCGGAATGACATCCAGAGAACCCAGATTTTATTCCTGGTTTTTAGTTTGTTCTCTAGCATTTTAGCTAGCTACCACATCTTATCAAAGTCTCTATCTATACAAAAATGTGTTAACACCATAAGGGTCGTAGCACACTTATCATTTCGGTAATAGAACACCTCTTTTTTAACCGACTTCAAAAAAGGAGGAGGTTCTCAATTAAACTGTATTTTTCTTTATGTTTGTTACCTCGTAACTCTTTACTGGGTGTACCGATTTTGAAGATTCTTTCAACCTTTGGAAGCTGGTGCTTATCATGTGGTCCCATTTAAATTTGATCGACATCTGACGAGTAGTTTTTGAGTTATCCCTAATAATGCCTATTTAATTGACGTCGATGATATCGTAATAGTTCTATACCTTGTTTGTCTAAAAGATCTCGAGATAGTTTCCTGAAAATTTCTATACTTAAAACACTAAAAAGCAAAAATTTAATTTAAAAAACAGCCTTCAATACTAAAAACAGAGAAATAAAAATGTTGATTATAAAAATCTAAATGTTTTTTTTTGGTCGGTGCCAATGCCAACCTCAATATTTGAAAAAAAACAAAAACATTTAAATTTTCATAAACAAAATTTTTATTTCCCGTTTTTAGTTTCGAAGGCGGTTTTATTTTGATTTAAAAATAGTATTTATGAACGCTACGGAATGGTGGCTACGAAACAGCTACGGACCGTAGCGCATCGATGAGATGCGGTTCCGAGTTGATAAGTGTGCTTAGACCTTTATTGTGTTCTGACACTTAACTATAAGATATCCAGTCCCTCAGGGGTTCCAGGTCAGCTCACTTCCATCTTCAGATGCATCATCACCGTCAGTTAAAAAGTAAAAATTCGGCAGTGGTCTCCCTTTGACTTTCTCGTATACCGGAAACGACTCAAAAGTTGATAGAAACGTTATATTTTGATGTCATACATGCATGGTAAATTTTCGGTCACCCATCCGAGTACCGACCACGCACTTGGTTGCTTAACTTTCATGATCAACGACTCAAAAGTTGATAGAAAACTTATATTTTGATGTCATATATGTGTGTTAAATTTGGTTGCAATAAGTTAAAGCATACTCGGGCTATCGTGCTAACGCACAGATGCACAGACACACATAGACATAATTCCAAAAACGGTATTTTAGGACTCCAAAACGTGTAAATCCGTTAAAATCTCGAGGTAGAATTTTTTGACGATTTCATTTCCTCTATACGACGTATACAGAAAGTAAAAATCTTGATATTAAACTTTTTCTTCTCTTTGCAGGACAAACGATGGTGCCTCCAGTAGTCACCTCAGAGCTCAAAACGGCTTCAGGCGAAGACCTCTCCTTGTACATCATCAGGCCACTAGACATTGAAGCCAGCGCTGATGGCTACAGCGAGACCGTCTGCCACGAAGAGTTCTGCTGCGATTTCTACATTAAGAGCAAGTTTATTGGTAAGTCAGCAAAGAGATTTCATTTCTTTATTGGGACGTGTGAAGGCCGCTTCTTTCCTATTCCTCCACGACATGGCACTCGTGAGTCGAAGCACCCTCAGACAGTCAATAGCAGAAGATGACCAAGAATAAACCTCATGGATTGGGACCGATTTTGAAACTTCTTCTCTTCAAGGATCTCCAACCCGAACGGTCCTGCGTTGTCTGCATCCAGCGGCTTCCCACGACCTTTACCAGATCGTCGGTCCACCTTGTGAGGGCCTACCAACGCTGCGTCTCCCGGTACGCGGCCGCCATTCAAGAACCTTTCCGCCCCAACGGCCGTCAGTTCTCCTAGCAATGTGCCAACCTTAAGTGGCCCATTGCTACTTAAGGTTGGCAATTCTTTGAGCTAGATTTAAAATCCTATACTTAATATTATTATTCACAAACATACGAAGTGATTTTACTTGGGGCTGTTAAAGGATCCTGTCCTTAATGCAGAGCTTAGAAATGCATTTGATATTGAACTTAATTCAATTGTATATTTTGACACAGTTACTTCCTCTCCCTGGAGAAGGTTGATGGCGCAATCATGAGTTTTTCATAACGATCATATAAGTTAAGCTACTAAGAGCGCGGTCGGGACTCCGATGGAAAAATCAACTTGATATTCCTCCGTAATTCAGACGTTAAGCTAGTGGTCCCATCCCAGCGTAACTATAGCGATATTTACGATTATGAAGAAACCAAAACCAAATCGATAACGTTCCCATTTTGACTAGCTTTTGCTCGCGTCTCCGTCCCCGTAGGATAGTTACTTTGAGCAGCATTTTAATTTTTGGTACTTATTTTTAACTAATTCGCTATTTTAAAACCCTAAGGGTAGAATATCGAGAAATCTTAAAATATCTTACTTAATTTTTAAATTTAAAAATGATGGATTTCCATACAAAGCTTCATCCCCCATTATACCCCCTAAGGCGACGAATTTTGAAAAATACCTCTATACCAATTTTTGAGGATTTTACTGTAAAATGACGGATTTCCATACAAACTTTGATTCCCTAACTCATCCCCACTTTTGTCGAAATTTCAAAAATGCTACAATAAATACTTATTTGTTTCTCATCTTACCTTCGATAGTGACGAAAAATACCCATGTATCTTAGACATCCTTTGTCTAAGCCATATGCATGTATAATACTCAGCTGACATTAACACTTTTTGCATTGTCCCAGGATCTAAACATGATGATATCAACTACGGTTTGGCTGTGTTCAACGGTGCCCGAACTTACAGCCGCTCCCACGCCATTGGTACACAGACCTGTGCGCTGTTCACATGCGCAGGGCTTTACAAGAGGACATGTTCTCTTGGGTTAGTATTTATAGAACTACACAATTACATTGACGGCCACATAGAAAATCAGTAGAAACTTTAGTTCAGGTTTTCAGAAAAAATCTAGTATAACCTAGTATAAGTATAGTTACTAGGTGGTAGACCCATATGTAGGGTCGTCTGGGTAGGTACCACCGCCTTTCTTATTTCTGCCGTGAAGCAGTTCGCTGTGTTTCGGATTGAAGGGAAAGGTAGCCAGTGTAATTACTGGGCATGGAGGGCATATCATCTTAGTCCCTAGAATGGCAAATGCACTTGCGGTGTTAAGTGATTTACACCTAATTTTGCAAGTGACTATAGGCGGCGGTGACCACTTAACATCAGGTGGGCCGCAAGCTTGTTTGATTTTTGATTTTTGAAATAAAAAAAATAACGACCCATGCGTCTAGTTATACTTACAATTTTGTTAAAAAATAACATATTTTAAAATCAAACAACCCATTCCCCATTCGTATGAATGAAGTTGACTTTTTTGTTAGGCAATTTTAGATAAATGGTAAAACTTAGTACAGCTTGTCGATAGGTTTCGAAAACAATTATTAGTGCATCATTTTTATGAATTTTAAATACTAAAGTTTTGTACGAGTACATAGAAACAGACAACAACAGGTCAGGTTACGACGCAATAACAAATTTCTCCATTCGTTTAATTATCTAAATTTATTTGGGATAAAGTGCAAAATTGCTTAGCAAAATTTCCCAGTTTGTGGTAAAGTGGTATATAAATTCCACAGAATTATTAGTTCTGTGATAAATTCAAACACATAACTTGAAAACTGAGCTAGTCTCGTCCACATACTATTCAACAGATTTCTATGTCCTCAAGGATTAGTTTTGTTAATATTTCAGCCGTCGTAATTTTAAATGTTTGAAACCGAATTAAACTTTATAAAATTCTCAAGGATATAGGGCATTTCTTATTCAGAAAAATAGGTTTTCTCGAGGGATGAAAAATAGCTTTCGACAAAATCTTCATTATCGCTAGTGTTGCTGCGGGCATACGCTGAAATCTTAGAGCATTTATCCTATGCTCTTAGGCTGAAATAAAGCTTTAAAAAATAGTCTGTTCTTTTATTGCTTATTGATATATGACTAAACTTTCTTGTGACTTAAATAGATTCATCTGCTATTTATTTTTTAGCATTTCGTTTAATAGTACCTATATTTCTTCCTTTCCAGCCTCAACGCAAACATTGCTTTTGAGAAGATATCAATTAGCGGCAATTTCTCATCAGGCAACCCTCAATACCCTATCGTTCTCTCTACCAACTCGTGTTTCACTTCAAACAATTTCGTGTTCGAAACCTCAACACACAAGAACCAAAATCAAGTAACTCTAACAGTCGAAAATGTCCAAGATGTATTAAACTTTGGTATTTTCGGAAGAGATTCTTCGAAGGATTTCGTCAATGTGTCCACACCGAGCGAGACCTTCGATATCTACGAATACATCTTCAATGAGGACACTCATGAATTCTTCGATTATGTTTGGATTAGATTAAGGATATTGATTTTTGTCGTCTCCATTTACGTTTTGGAGATGCTGTAAAGTCGTATTTTAGCTTCTAAATTCCTACTTAAATTGTTAGGAGTATTTTCTTTTTATAAAGGGTATTGTGTATCCTAAAACGGCAACACCGCTTGCACTTGTCATTGTTTCCTGTATTGGAATATTGTGTCGTTTAACAAAAATATTTTTTATGAATATTAATACGATCAATTACATTTGAATAAGCATTGTTTAAGGGTGTACTTGTTCAAGAACGCCATATTTCTAAACAGATCTTATACTGGACTAATATTTTCTCAATTGTTTGAGAATGTTCCAAGTATGGTATGAAGTCTATACATTGAATTAACGTCTCGTACTAAATTATGTCGGTTTTTTTACCACCCTAAAATAATACCAGTTCATATGTATTTTAAGATATTTGTTGTCTAAATATAATTACTAGCTGGTAGTAAACTAGTAAGCCAATATTGTCACAAAGATTTTCGTGGCATGAAAATCAATATGTTAGCCATATTAGTTATAAGGGCTTTGTATGAGGGTTAATTTACGCATTGAGTTTGCATGACTGAGTATTTATAAGTTATTTTTAAGATTCAAAATATGCATTTCAAAGTAATATTGTTACAAATCATGGTCAACACCTTGTAATCTCAAAATAATGGATTGTTTTTCAATTATATCTTGAAGACAACGCGATGTAGCTGTATAATATTTATTACAAAGTACAACTAATATGTGTAGCACGAAACTCATGTGAGATATCTTATAAAGCACAAACCAACGGCGGACAGACTACCTTAGATGTACGAAAGCTAAATAATTATCCAAAAATAATTGTATCTGCGGCGCAAATACAATGTAATTGCCACTTAGGAAAATTTCCCCAAAATCTGAGTAAAATTAAACATTAATAGTGTAATGAAGAAAAAAATAATCGATTCTATTAATTAATAATTATAATACCTACATCTTGAATCAAATACATATCGATCGATGCACAGGATCGATATATCTTGAATCAAAGAGAGACTACATATATTCCGTATGTACCTATATTTTAAAAACCATTGAAAGTTTGCAGAAATCCACTACAGGTTTTTGTATGCATGTGCCTATAGTTATTAGCAAAAAATGATAATCATAATTAAAAAAAACGTAACAAAAAAACTTATTTTGTACGTGTAATAATTTTATTTATTATTTACATTATTCAATCAATCAATTTTTCCTTTGTTAATCTTAAAATTCGGAATTTGCACAAAAATCTTAAATTGGACGTAGATATTATATATTTGTCGAAATTTAATGATTTGTAGAATTACAACAGATTATTTTTCGGTAATTTTCAGTAATATTTTTCTGAATTTTATTTCAATTTAGCCTCTATTTTGTCATTATACAGATTGAAATATATTCTTACGTAAGTAGGTAGCTATAAGTAATGTTCTAAGTATTAATTTTTTTAAATTATCAATAACCATTGTGTGCCAATTGGACGGTTCCGTACCCTTAGTGTGAGGTTTTTTAGTGTAAAATATGTAACGTAACAATTTTAGTTGCGTTATCAGCTCAATGCGCATCGGGATAGTGATTTGCGCTTCTTTACGCTAGATGCGCTAAAACGCAAACACGTTTTTACGCTAAAAAACTTAAACAATGGTACCGAAAGTTTTCAATGTTTATTGTTATTTATTTAGGTTCCAGACGAAGTACCTGTGATATTAGAATTATGCGAGGTATAATTAATCAATTAAAGCATTTTTCATTGATTTTTTAATATTCGTTGTTTTATTTTGACCATTTTCTGTAGAACGCTCTGAAAAGACCACCCTGCTACATAGGATTTGAAACATAAAAATTATCATGTTTCTTTTAAAACTTTAATAAAGTAAGTGATATTTATAGACTCTTCTATTGTCTGCCATAGCACAGATTTATTAGTGGGCGGTACAGTAGGTATGTTACCATTCTGCTATAGGTTTTGTCATAGTTGTATGTCCGTGTGTCTGTCTGACACCAACCCTCGTTGTGTATGAAGTTGTGTGTGGTTTACTAACACCACGCGAGTGATCCAGTGGCGGATTTGAAAATTTGCCGTCAGTAGGCTAATAAATTTTTGCTGCCCCTACTTACCTATCTGAAATTCGATACCCTGTTCCAACGTGCATATGATTAGTTCACAATCATATTAATAATATTTGCAACTTTATTGTGCTTTATCTTCTTAACTTTATCAGCTTTATTCCCTTTATTAAGAAATAAAATTTTCGGTTTCGTTTTCTATGTGCAATAAAAAAAATTTTTGGTTAAATTTGCCGCCCCCTAAAATCGACCTCCCTAGACTCCAGCCTACTGGTAAATCCGCCACTGAAGTGACTCCTTGCTTCAATGGATCGGACGGGACTCGGAATCCCCCTCAGTCGTCTTTTGCGACACCGTTCAAAATTGGTAGTAGGCAATATTCGTAACCGCGAACAACACCGGGACTATCTACTTATAATTGTCATCATAACAGCCTTTATAATTCGACCCACTGCTGGGACACAAGGCCTCTCCTTATCATCGAAGGAGGTTTAGGCAGTAGTCCACCACGCTTGCCCAATGCGGATTGGTGGACGGAGTATTAAGGTGACCAATACCCCTTATTGCCATTAGACACATTTTACTAGGTGGTAGACACATAAGGCGGTGGTACCTACCCAGACGACCCTACATATTATGTAGGGTCGTCTGGGTAGGTACCACCGCCTTTCTTATTTCTGCCGTGAAGCAGTTCGCTGTGTTTTGGATTGAAGGGAAAGGTAGCCAGTGTAATTATTGGGCATGGAGGGCATATCATCTTAGTCCCCAGGATGGCAAACGCACTTGCGGTGTTAAGTGATTTACACTTAATATTGCATGTGTCTATAAGCGGCGGTGACCACTTAACATCAGGTGGGCCGCAAGCTTGGTTGCCATCTAATAACATAATGCTGTTCTACTAAGTGATGCTATTCTACTCTGCCGGCATCACACGGCATTGAAAAACGTGCCTGTTATTAACTGTTGTTTTTTGTGGCGTCTTAATAGTACCCATAAATTTATAATCACTGACTTTTATAGATTGGCAGAAAGCAAAAAATGCACCAATGTGTGAATAATGCGCATGTGTGCGTGAAAAATAATACTACAGTCTGACAGTTGCTGTCTTTTCTACGTGACTGACAGGCCTACTTAGGCCGCCTGCGTGTATTGTGAAATGGTCTTGTCTATCTATCTCGCTCTAATATACACGTTAGTATGCTCTTTCTCTTTCACATTGCCGATCTACAGTTTCCTAATCTATGGATAGTACCTACCAGGGTACCAGGGAGTCAGGAACAAGCAGGAACTTGTACACGTTATTTTTCATTAGTTTTTTAGCCAAAGGACTCTCCATATTAAGCGTTAGTAGAAACCCATTAAGTAACTAAAATATACGACGTTATATTTTTTGGAAAAAAAATATGTTTTGGAAATATGAGAACACTTAGTAGGTGATGCTGCTCTTGCCAATTCAATGACTGGAGACAGCCCGAGGTAGCATACTCCTGTATTGACTGAGACTTTCTCATCAAATTAAACAAAAATCAACTGTGCGTGGGAGCGTGAGAGTTAACTCGAAGCGTTACTATGTGTTCTCGATCAACTTTTTTCAACTGTTGCATCTTACTTCTGTGTTGCCTAAATCTCGTATTAGCATAGATATTAACTTAAATATCAAATAGGTTTTATCTCCAAAACCAATGAAAAATCGCCGTGTATTCTGATATTATTAAGAAAAATACAGTTTCAACTTTAAAATTATAATCGTCAAACTTATTAGTATGTACAAATTATTAATAAGGCTTGTGTGAATCAGTGTCTGTTCGTTCTTCTCTTGTTAAGATACCTCAGGTGGTCCTCGTCATCTTCGTAAAGAGTCTTCTCTATCCATCTCATAAAAGACTCCACCTATAAAGCAGCAAAGGAGAAGAGATTGAACACTTGATTGAGATATTCCGTTCGTTCACTTTCCAAAGTTGTTGTGAAAGTATGCTTTTGTTAACTTTTTTTATATACATAGATCAAGCAAATGACTCCATTCCACCTGATGGTAAGCAGAAGTGTAGTCCAAATGCGAAGATAGCTGGTGCGAGAGATAAACCGCCGCGCTAGCACCCTCACCTTGCCGACCTGCAAGGTGCTTCTTCACGTCTCTTTTGAATGACCCAGAATTGAAAGAAGTAGGGAACACGTATGCTGGCAGTGAATTCCATTTCTTGATTACTTGCTCAAATGTGTGTTCGTGCTTCGCCCACCGTAACTAGATTCAGAGGTCTCTGGTTCATACAGATTTGTTATGTCAACAATTAATACGATAACATTTTGTATCTTAGTGAATTAAAAAATCGTGAAAATAATGTCTTACCAAAATAATAAATAATGGCATATTATAACTCTGAAACCACTTAGCTGTTTTCATAAAATTGTTTTCGTGCTGAAGATAATTTCATTATTTAAATATTTATATGAGAAAAAGTAGCGTCTTATTAGGGAAAATCAATAGTTTTCTTGTTTTCTGAGTATGCATGCTCTGCCGACTGGAGCAAGGTCCCCAGAACTTAGCTTTAAGATGTATATTCCAGTTTCTGTGTAATCTTACCCTGGTGTAGACGTCTGGTTTGCCCTTTGCACAGGGTATACCCCAGGACACGATACCAACTTGCCGGCCTTCTCGCACCAAAGGGCCGCCGGAGTCACCCTGGGGAAAACAATATTTTAAGTTTCTCGAATTTCCTCATTAGAAAGTTCAGTCTTCCCAAGACCACGAACGCTGAAAATGACAAGGTACTAAACTTAGATTAATTCTAAGGTACTAAAGTATTTTCTTGCTGTGTGGTTGACAGACAAGCATACGAACCGTTTGGCGGTAAGCATACGAAAGCATATCGAAGATTGTAAAACTAAAGTGTTACTCCCCTGCTGCGAACCCTAAATCTATTTCAGAGCCGAAGCCTCTGGTAACTAATCGACCGGTGTTCTTGTGATGAATTTCATGGACCCCTTTTTGGAGTTATAAAGTATGAATTTATTTATTTTTTAAACAATACAAATGGTGCCTGGAGATTTTTCCGAGTTCTTGTTGTAAAAACACGTGTTGAGAGACTCTATTTTTAACTCAATCTACAGTACAATCGTCTGTGACTATAATTGTACATTTTCACTTGACATTGGCGAAGTGAGAAATATCTATGTTTCACGAACGCCATTTATTTAAAAGAAGAAGAAATTAATACACTCGTGGACCTCTGGGAATAAGCCGAATTTGTAGCCCACCTAGTTCAGGGGCGCTCCAAAGCAGACTGTCAAATCTGCTGTACCTTATCTCTCTTAAAATCTAATCTATATTAACAGCATTTTCATATAGGCAAAGACTTAATATAATTTTCTAAGGAAAGCTATTAAAAACAAAACTTAAAGAGATATCTCTAAGACAATGCTAAGTGCTACACTGCAAGAACTTTCTTACATGGCAAGCTCCTTCGCCGGCTTTTGTGAGCGCACAGATCTGTGTTTCAAAGACAGCGTTGACGTTCTTGTGGGCCTCCTTGCACTCCTCATACGTGATGGACTTCAGCTCCAGTTGCATCAGGTCGTTGGGCAGCCGGCCAGGATACTGGAACACAACATGGATCACGATTACGCTCATAACTTTGTGGGAGATCGAAGATTTGCCCGATCGTTATAGGCAACGCTAGCTGCGACACGTAACCTAGGTGCGCACTCTTTGCATGCTATTTTTCTAACACTGCATTGTTACAAATAGCGCTATTTGCAATATGTAATATTTACAGTTAATTAGAATTTTTATTAAAATATACGTATATGACTTACGCATCTGCTCTCGAGTTTTACTTATCTCTCTACATAAGGAAACCTGCCTCAAGATAAGTAACCTCCACAACCCCAAAAGGGCTTAGCTTTAGGTAACCATGGATTACATTTAAGCCACCTGGCATTTTGCAAATGCAAATGCACTATTGCAAATGGGTCAGCCAACCCATCATAGCAATCCTTCAGTAATCTACAAACAAATATCAACACCCAAGTCAGATATTCCACTTTAAAGCATCTCTGTAGTCCAGCAAAGATATCATAATCTATCTATCTACAGGATGTAAAAGACATGAACAGTCAAACGAGAACCATGTATTCTGCTCACCGTCATAACCTTTTTCTTCCTTTAGACCAGAGATTATCAAACTTATTTCTTTTACCGCCCCCTTTGAAAATAAATAATTTTTCAGCGCCCCCTAGTTTTTATACACTCCTAAAACTTAAAAACCACCATTTCATTACTTTAATTAATTTAGTTATAGTGTTATATTATTCAGTCCTGATGTTTAAATTCTAAATTAGACATTTTTACCAGTGAGAACAATTAAAACGCAACTTTATAATATTAAGAATATATTTAAAAATCAAATTAAAAGAAACAATGTAGATAGGTAATCAATTTTAATTTTATAACGAATCTAATGAGATGGATGAATTTGATGATTTTTAACAAGTTTGTTGATATCAGGTTCGATTTTACTCAAAAACAGTCTTAAGTCGCCGCGTTCGGTAACATGCAAACGATTTCTCTTTTTAGTAAGCAGCGTTGTCACAGCGCTAAATCCACGTTCACACAAATATGACGATGGGAATGCTATTAAAAATCGTTGAACGATCGACCACAATCCAGGATATAACTGCGAGATTGATTTTTGTAGCCAAAATTCGTGGTAACCACTTTTGAATTTGATTTTTAATTCATCATTCGTTGTCAGTTCTATAAGTTCTTCTTCCAGTTGGGGTGATATACCTATGTTGACATTTGAAAAAGGATCTAACACCCAGTCTGGTATTTCCAATTTCAAAATATCCTGGAATCTTTCAATGAAATCGCTGTGAAGATTTTCCAAATGTTGGCAGTAGACAAGCAAGTCGTCGCTGTTGCAGGATACTGATAAATTGGGAAAATTATGGAACTCACGTCTGCCGATATTCTTCTTGTGTAAGAGCAACTTGGCTACGAAAGCAGCGACGACATTTTTTGTTTTTATTAAGTTCAAGTCATCGCCTTGAAGTTGGAGATTCATATCATTAAGCAATTTATAAAGGTCTGTCAGGTATGCGATATCATTCTTTGATGTGATGAGTTTGTCGCGCAATTCTGTGTCTTTGTTTTCCAAAAACTCAATGACAGAGTCAAACAGATTGTAAAATCGAGTCAGACAATTTCCTTTTGATAGCCAACGCACTTCTGTGTGAAAAATCAATCTGTTGAAATCTTCATCATTAGCAACACAAAGCTGATTAAATAATCTGTCATTTAAAGAATTGTTTCGGATTTTATTGACTGCTCTGATGACATATTGCAATGATTGAAACAGTCGTTCACTTAAATTTCTAGCAACTAAATGTTGTCGATGTATAACGCAAAGTACAGCAAGCACATCTGGAATTTCGTTTTTTAAGTACGCTATGAAACCTTTTTGACTCCCCGTCATAGCTGGAGCACCATCTGTAGCAGCTGATATAATATTCTTCAAGGGAATTCCTTTTTCATCACAAAACTTTTCCAGTGTTTTAAATATGGTTTCTCCTTTTGTGTCTGTCTCTAAATTTCTAGCAAATAATAGTTCTTGACATATTTTTTCATCTTTAATAAACCTCACGTAAGACAGCAACAAAGCTTCATTAGTTGGTAAAGTGGACTCATCCAACTGAATTGAAAATTGACTAGTCTTCAGATGATTGCACAATGACTCTTCAATGTTATCAGCCATTTCATCAATTCGTCTTTGCACAGAACTATTGCTCAAAGGAATTTTTCGAATTATATCTGCAGCAGGTTTATGAAGCACAGTAGTTATAACTTCTTTTATTGCCGGCAAAATTAACGTTTCTCCTATGGTGTGTGGTTTACCTGTTTGAGCAATTAACAAAGAGATATTGTATGAAGCTCGAAGTCCGTCATCGTCTTGCTTAGTAGCCACCGAAAAAAGTTTCGATACACTTGGCTGAGCATTATGCTTCTTTTCCAGGTCTTGAAAATAGGCTACATTTTTGTCCTTCTTATCTGGATGCATTTTATTCAAATGATCTTGAAGTCTTGAAGGCTTCATCGCTTCGTTTGAAAATGTTTTTGAACAAAGAAGGCACATAGGCAAAGATGAATTTGTCGGATTTTCTATGAATCCATATTTAATATATTCTGCACTGTATTGCCGTTTCTTCTTTTTTGCTTCCGACATGACTTTGTTTTTACAAATATGTAAATAAAGTGTTGACCTTTTTAGGAAGTGTAGGTTGAAGATTACCACAGTCTTTCTTTATTGCGATCCACTCGGAGCTCCGTGCACTCGACGAGGTACTCTGTTTCAGAAGATCGATTAAAGATTGCGCACGAAACTACTAATGAAAATTTAAGAGATATTCCGAGCTTTTATATAGGATTTAAATACGGCACGCACCGACAGGAATAAAACAAACGCGCACAAACTCGTTTATCTCTTTCCACGCTTAATAGTACTGAGCAAGTTAGGACAAGTATCGATGCACCAGACGATTACTACCGGATTGCACCAATAGCGTTATTTAACAAAAACTTGTTACAACTTGATTGCGTACGGCATACGGGCTATTCTACGAAATCTATAATAAATATTTTTTAGTTTTTATACCATCATACAAGGCAAATATATAAACTAATTATTTGATATTGAGTAGTAGGTAGGTTTTAATTTTAGTGAATTATAAAGTAAATAAAATTACAAATTAATCATCTGATAACCCTAAACCACGCCTGATATTGAGTAATAGGTAGGTTTTAAGTTTAGTGAAATTTAAAATGTTAAGTAAATAAAATTACAAATCCACCATCGCCCCCCTGAACCACGCCAACGCCCCCCTTTTTTTTCTGGGTCCCTTAACGCCCCCCTCTAGGCCTCCAACGCCCACAGGGGGGCGTTATCGCCCACTTTGAGAAAGACTGCTTTAGACTATACCTGGGAAATTGATAGTTACGATTTTATTGAAGGTCAAAGTCATAATTTTTTTTTTCATTTTTTATGAAAACGTATTCTATACGTTATTTCTTAATTATTGTCCAAAGAAACATTATCATTTTTTTAGTATTTCATAGCAAAAAATGGCTTTAAAACGTTAGCGTTCAATGTAGATCACTCGATGCGCACGCACACTAACGAACGGGGCCGCCGTCAAGCAAAATTATCGCGGTTTTGCGAGTTGCGTGCGAGTTGAGCCCTTTACATTGCGCGGTACAATTTGCAATTTTTTGTAACACCAAAAAATAAAAATCATTTCCCAGCAATATTTTTTTTGAAATATGTCTTATTTTGATGTATAGAATACGTGGTTTTCTTTTCGTTTGACTGTTCATGTCTTTTACACACAGTATATACAACATGTAAATTAAATAACCAACACCCTGACTGAATACAGGTGGTTTGGGATCGGCTTCAGAGTTGATTTCAATAATTTTTTTTAAAAAATCGTTTTAAAAAAAAAACAAAAAGTACGCAGAAAATATTGTACAACATTTTTTGGGGACTTTTGTTTTTTTTTTTTTTTAAAAAAAGGAGTCAAACATGGGTGCACTAAGAAAGGATTTTTGGACATTCACCCTCTAAGAAGGTGAAAATGGGGTAAAAAGTTAGTATGGAAATCCGTCATTTTTAAAGTAAAATCCATAAAAAATGATACATGGCCTTTCACTGTGGCCTTAACCTTAAGTTACAAATTTAGAAAGACGTGTTTTAAGGTTTTTGGAAATTCAATCCCTAAGGGGGTAAAATAGGGGATGAAAGTTTGTATAGAAATCCGTCATTTTTAAGTAAAATCCATGAAAATTTGTAGGTATATATGGCGCTTGGGTTAGAATGACTAATAAGAAAATTTAAATGCTGCCCGAAGTAACTATTCTACGCGGACGAAGTCGCTGGCATAAGCAGTAAATAATATAATAAGAAAAGTCCTCACTGACTGACTGATCAACGCCCAGCTCATATCATACCCTTGGACCTAGACAGCTGAAATTTAGCACAGAAAGGCCTTTTATGATGTAGGCAAAGGAATAAGGCCGGATTTTTCGAAATTCACCCCTTAAGGGGGTCAAATAGGGGATGAAACGTTCTATGGAAATACATCATTTTTAAATTTAAATCCATACAAATTGGTGTATGACTTTTCCGTTAAAAATTAAGAATGATGTATATTTTAGGATTTATCAAAATGTATCCCCTAAAAGGTAAAATAGGCGATGAAAATTGGTATGGAAAATCCGTCTTTGTTATAGTAGAATCTAGAAAAATTGGTATACGGCTTATAGGCAAAAAATTAGGAATAATGTATGTTACGATTTTTCGAATTTCAACCCCTAAGAGCGTCAAATAGGCGTCAATTCAATAAAAGTTTTTTTTGGTAATATATTATTAGTATTTTAGTATTTCTCGAAATTCTACCCTTGTGGGTATAAAAGGGGGTGAAGTTTTGTATGGAAATCCGTAATTTTTAAAGAAAATCCCTGAAATTTTTATACATATGAACTTTGAGTTCAAAATAATCTTCTGCAAACAATACACGACAGCAGCTATAATTAAAAATACAACCTGTGTAAGATTTTAGTAGTCGGAAAGAGCGTCGACGAGACACAATGGAATGTAGAAAAATAAATACATCTTCCGCAATCCGGGCGGCTGCGACCGAGGCTCTGCTTTCGCTGTCGAAATTTGTCAGTGCTTGGTGCTTATGTTTTTATGGTAAACATTGTTTCATCAAATCTTCGATTTGCACTTCTAAGATCCGAACGAAATATTTTTGCCAATATTTGACGCCCAGTTAAGATGAAACTACCTACTTAAAAAAGAATTTTTGCGCATACATACGTGAATATTTTTAATACTAGAAAAAATACACTGAAAAAAATCGACCCTCCTCAGGCTACCTAAGACTTAGTTACCTACTGTCTAGCTAAAGACTTACCGACGTGGTACCCCATCCAGTAAGCAGCAAATCCTCTCCCTTCTCCAGCGGTTCATCATTCAGCTCTATAGCGTCGACGGTGCTGCTGAACTCAATCTCCTGTTCAGTGAACAGGATGGCGATGTCGTTAGCAATGATGTCATCATCATAACCCTCGTGGCGGACGATTTTGCGGATGCTGTAGGCAGTCCCTCCCGCGCGGAGCTGGTTGGTGCCAACCACAGCTTTGAAGAACTCGGGCCGTGCTCTGTGATGAAAAGATTATTTTAAATTATGAGAGTAGATTTGCAAAGATGGCTTATGAGTGCGAAGAATAATATTATCTACCACTGATCTACCTATACCAGTCCCATACAATTGGCAGCACCTGTTCACATGTTTGAACGGGTTAAAGGTGGTATCGCCGCATTCTGTGTTTTAATCTGTTCAAGTCTGCGTGGGATGTCTCACGGTAAAAAAATAATACGTTACTTACTGAAATACCTATTTTAAAAAAAATTAAGTAGCCCTCGACATAAAAATCATAAAATAGCTAAGAACTATCTCGATCAATATCTCGAAAGGTGACATTATCGAGATCTTAACTCGATCTGAGATCTCGATAATGTCACCTTTCAAACAAAAAAAAAACATCAAAATCAATAAGTACCTATATAATAATAATAATAATAAACTTTTATTTCAGGCTACTAAGGCGCATACAATAAATACCTTATAAACTAACATACATATTGTTATATCATTTTTGTTAGTAAATAACACTTAAAACTTATGTTAGTAAATTACTTAATTTACACGATTTAACGGCGACGTGTGACGCTTAGTGGTGTCAGGTAGACTGCCTCGGAAGCGCCGGAACCTTACTCCTTTCGGCCAAAATTCTTCCTTCATGAAGGTCGTCAGATGGTCGGTCGTTACTAGTATATAGTTACTAGTAAATAAAAAACTGAAAAGTGGTGTTATCCTCTTTTTGTTTTGTAAAAAACCAACAATATTGTTGTTAATATACTTTTGATCTCTTTATTATTATTTCTATGCTGTTGATATTATATTTGGCAGATGTTCCAAGGGATTTTTTATCGAAGAAGAGAAAGAGGTAACCCGCATCAGGCTGTTACCACGGGAATTGTGCTACTTATACGATACTCCTGAGTCCTAAAGTAAGAATAAAATAGGATACGACTTTTTATACATAACACAACTCAGTGGCGCATAATTTCATAACTTTAACTAGGTAGTTCGCAAAAATAATATTATTAAACATAAATATTCATAAACATATTATATTCATAAACATAAATTTAAAAATTATCACACACTTAAGACTATCTCCATTTGGTGTTTCGTTTGCTATTTGAAATTGTCCAAAAAATGTGGAACGCTTCACGATTTTGCGTGTCATCCTTGCGCAGGGGCCATGCTAATCTTCTCTGTATCGTTCCAATTTTAGTATATGTACTGCCGAAGCAAGTACATTAGGATAGTTATGAAATTTGTATATATACTGAGCACAATAGAAAACTTCGTTAGCGCGATTTAGGTCTTCATACATTTCTGGCACTTTGTATGGAGCTCGCTCGCTGTGAATCGTTCAGCGCCATCTATCGCGAGCTTTACGAACTAGGTAGTCACGCATTGCTTGGATAAGACCCCTTGCTATGAGTATGCTTTTATTTTTGTTGGGGCCATATTTTTTAGATAGGATAAATGCGAAAGATTGTATAGATGTGTGGATGCATGGGTGGATGTCTGGATGTGTGTTTTTGTTACTCTTTCAAGCAAAAAATACTGAATGGATTAATGAAACTTTACAATAATAAAGCTCATACCCACAGATACCTACATCAGAATAACATAATTTATACCACAATATAGAGAACGATACAGTAGGTACTTTGACTCCCTAAAGCGACGAATCCGCGCACGTACACATACTTACATACGTCGTTTCCACGGCCGTTTTTGCCGTTTTCCCGGCTTTGCCGTTTGTATGTGTGCGTGCGCCGATGTGTCACTATACAACATGTAATAATTATAAATAACCAACACCCTGAATACAGGTGGGTTGGGATCGGCTTCTGAGCTGATTTAAAAAATAAATAAAAAAAAAACTTTTTTTTTAAAAAAAATAGCATAAATTACCCAGAAAATATTGTAATATTTGCTGGCTATTTTTTTTTCAAAAAAAAAGGTTTTTTTTTAGATATTTTTTTTAAATCAACTCAGAAGCCGATCCTAACCCCTGTGTTCAGGATGTTGGTTATTAAAATTACATGTTGGATATGGAGTCAAAATACTGTATCTTTCTCTATATTATGTTTATGCTGATACTGCGCTAAGATATATTGAGATTATTCCGCACTAATTATCTCTAGATTAAATGAAACATAGATTTCACAAGCATCCTACTCTTTTATTTTTGGGGACCATAATATATTCGGATAAAACAGTCGCCTATAGAAATATCTTCCTTGTTGAATTACTGACTGAATAAATCACAGGTGTACCTACCTGTCAACACAATGAGCAGCCGTCAGTATGACTCTGGGCGTGACCAGGGACGCCCCACAGAAGTGCCACACGCCCCAGTACCTCAGCGAGACCTGGTAGGGCACAGAACCATTGGGTGCCTTGGTCCCACCCACTATTCTCTCCCACTCATCCCGGCCTTCGATTGAGGAGTAGAATTCTGATGATACTGCACAAGACAAATTATTAAAATTATTTATTTTGGTACACAAATATACTGAAGAGACACAGATGCTTACTGTTTCGGAGGGTAAAAACATCTGTCTTGCTCCCACGAGAATTGATTAAAAGCGCGAAAAAGTTAGGTACCTATCTACTACGTTTTTTAACACTTAAGAACTTACAACTAAGGAAGGGTCTCGATATGTAAGTACCTACTTAAAACACGATATACGTATTCGTGAATTGGAACCATAGATAAACCTATATATAAGAAGGTCCTACAGCCAAATTTTTATTTTATTTTATTTAGGAAAATGTAAGCAATAAACCAACTGAAAAACGACCAAAAATTATAATAAAACTGAAAGTTATCATTATAAAAACTGTAAGTATTTTTTTTTATAACAAATAAGGTTTTTTGACAAATTTAGGCCATCGACCTATTCTTTTTATCTTTTTTGTTGAAAGTACAAAGTTATTCCCTTTATCTACGTCAAAATTTAAGTTCTAACTTTAGTTGTTCAAGAGTTATGATAGTTTAAAAACTATGGAATAATTTTATTTTTGCGTTTACAAACGCGTAAATATTAATACTAGAGACTTCTAGTTTAAAAACTCCTCAAAAATAAAAAAGTTGTCAACAAAGTATGAAAGTGTATAATAATTTTTTAATACCTTTTAATTTTTAAATTTTATTCGTCCCATAAGCCCTTAAAAGGTCTTAATTGACAGCTAAATATGCAGGCAATGACTTGTTGTTAAAAGAGCTTTTCAAAATATTTTAATAAATGACTCAAAATAATTAAGAAGAAAAAATAAAGCAAAATAAGTATCTTCTTCTTAGTAGATTTCTTGAAAAATCTAGTTAATTTACACATGATTTATTTATTTTTTCTAAATAGTACAGAACCATTGCTAAAAACTAATATCAAAATTTTCGCCATAAATTAGATCCTTCCTACCAAGAATAGAGCCCGATTCCTTGAATCGTTCAAGGAAACTTTAATTACCCCAGTGAACCGGAAGTCTAGTGGCACCTATCATAACAGGCGTGTTTTAATCTGTTGGTACTTTCAAATTACCTGATTTATTGGCAAAAAATTTAATCTTAGATTAGCGCTAGTTCTGTGTTATTTAGAAAAAGATAATAAACATATGTAAATGAACGAAATTTTTTAAGAAATCTACTAAAGAGAAGAGACTTATTTTTCTTAAATTTTTGTCCTTGCCAATTATTTTGAATCATTTACGAAAACATTTAGAAAAACCCTTGTGAACTAATTTATTGTCTGCATATTTAGCTGTCAAATAAGACCTCTTAAGTGCTTAAGGGGCTTATACATCAGATGATATTAAAAAAATACCGTACTTTGTTCACAACTTTTTTGTTTTTAGGTGTTTTTAAACTATCATAACTCATGAAAAACTAAAGTTAGAACTTAAATTTTGATATCGATTTAAAGGAAATATTGTCTACTTTCAACAAAAAAAGATAAAAATAATAGGTTGATGACTTAGATTTGTGAAAAAACCTAATTTGTTATAACATATTTTTTTTTATGATAACTTTCAGTATTATTATAATTTTTGGTCTTTTGTTATTAAATTTGAGCTAAGTTTTAGAACTAGTTTATTGCCTACATTTTTATCTTTCAAATAAGACCTATTTTCTATGTAACGAACAAGTACATAAGTTCATATTACAAAATTACCACGTACGCCGAACTGTATTAACAAAAAATTAAAATGGGCGCTATTTTAATTATAGTTATATAGAAAATACTTTAGAGGGATTTATCGATGAAATTGATTGTACTTCATAGTATTAAAAGCTCTGACCTCGGTACACAAACACATTGTATATCTATTCAAGTGCAAAAGTAAGTGAAGTTTTCACACTTATTTACATAATAATTACATACATAATGGACACAAAAGGTGTATCATTATTACACATAACATAAAAATATACTCTAGCTAGATCGAAAACTATGATATTGATTCTTATAGATTATTTAGTTTTTTACTTATCGTTAAAATATTGTTATGTCTATGATTGGAACCAATTGGAACGCTTATAAGATTTGAGTGAGAAAGCTTTTTCGGCGAATAATGTCTCAGTAAACCATTCTACGCTGAAGTATGTTTACCTGAAATACAGCGCCTTTTTGTACATTAGATAATGTTTATTCAATTAGCATTCAATTATAGATTCGGAAAAATGTAGTCTAGACTAGAACATTACATATTTCTCTGCTGCAAAATAGTTCTTTATGTACTGGTCGGTGTCGGCACGTTTGTTTCATTGTCAGAATGTGCTCTTAAAATTAATTTAAATTATGATATGAATAACTTCGCAAACTGAGATAGAAACGATACAAAGATAAAATCATTGATAACAGCAAATAAAACTATTATTTGTGAACTATTACCTAGTATTTTATTAATGTAAATCAGTATAGAAATGAAAAATTGCTTACTAACTAAAAATAGCAAAAACATACCTGTATATGTCAGAGAATTAAAAAAAAAACTAATGTCAGAAGTGGGATTCGAACCCACGCCCACAGAAGTGGACTGCGACCTGAACGCAGCGCCTTAGACCGCTCGGCCATCCTGACTTGATTAACTGTGACGAAATTAACGGCTACGTTCTGATGTCTCTACTCGTTATAAATAGGCTCTGACGTCACCAGTTCAAGGAAGGTTGGTATCCAATGCGAAGTAATTTAAAGAGCTATTTTAATCTTTCATAATGGATTGGTTGGAGTCGGTGTAGTATGACAAATCGTCATTGTTATTAGTACGTTGTACGTATTTGACAAAACAATCTAAAGAGGAAATAAATGACAACTTTTTTGTGTATAGTATCACTGACACTTTTTCTCATATGAATATAATTATAATTAAGTCATATAGTAGTCTAAGTTTTTTTGTATCTAGTTTTAGTATCCCTTTTATAACGTAGATTTGATTTGTTTTTTTTAAGTAGTTTTAGTTTGTATAGTTACTATTTTTAATTTAGTCTATTAAATTATAGTCATTAAGTCATAAAAAATATCGAGATTATTATGGCGAAGAAGAAGGGTGTTAGGTAACGTTGAGATGACTTTAAGGGAGGTGAGTGGAAGAAGAAAATGCAGGACAGGCAATGATGATGGCTGATGAAATTTTATAATTAATTTTTACTGATTTTCGAATGATCATAACGCTTTAACGACAACAGCTTAAACGTCGAGAAAATAATTAGACGTAGGAAAACGTATTTGCTGTAACCAAAACATGAAATGTTTACCAGAGTCAAAAAACATTTCTGAAATTAGAAAAAAGAACATTACTCAAAAACCATAGATCTTAGGAACAGGATTTTAAAAACCTATTCTTATTTTTTTCCTTTGTTACATAACATCTATAAATATATCCCTCTAAATTAATACGCTTCTAAGTTACTAGTGTTTTTGTGGTTTACAGTGAACAAGTTTTTTTTTACAGATCTATAAAACGCTGTTACCGCCTCAGAGGTCCGACGTAACCAGCAAGGATTTTTATAATATTGCTATTACCTTTAGAACTTTAAGATGTTGTAAATGACCAACTTGTTTTATTTAAGAAAAGCTAAATAGATATAAGCCACAGTGAGTATTTATCTTGCATTGATGTAATTAAAACCTCATCCGACCAAATCCGTTGGAACTTTTTACTCGGCATGTCGATGTGGCTGCTGACCGCAAGATTAGCGTAACCGACCAATGCATCAAAAATTACTCGTTTTCGTACGTCGATATATATAATATGATACTAGACTAATTACACAACAAATAAGTATGAGTACATTTTAAAATTCATACGTTTTATCTAGAAAATAGGTCTTAGCAAAAAAGGCATACCTAAGTAAGCTTTAGACTACTGGAGCTATTTTCTTATCATTTTATTCAACTTGTAGATAAATTTCATTTTTTAAATATAACGGGTGTAAAAGACATGAACAGTCAAACGAAAACCATGTATTCTGCTCACCATCATAACATTTTTCTTCCTTTAGACTATACCTGGGAAATTGATAGTTACGATTTTATTGAAGGTCAAAGTCATAATGTTTTTTTTTTTCACTTTTTTATGAAAACATATTCTAAACATTATTTCTTAATTATTGTCCAAAGTAACATTATAATTTTTTTTAGTATTTCATAACAAAAAATGGCTTCAAAACGTTAGCGTTCAATGTAGTAGTAATGCGTAGTACAATTTGCAATATTTTAAACATTTCCCAGCAATTATTTTTTGAAATGTGTCTTCTTTTGTCTGTGTCTTATCTCGGTTGACTGTTCATGTCTTTTACATCGTGTACATAATAAGAAAAAGTAGCATCTTGTTAAAAAAATCAGTAGGTACTAGGTACCTATTTTATTCGTTTTCTATTTTTTCTGAATGTGATCACGGGATGCTCCGATCACTATGATGCGATATTATTTAGGCTGGAAATCACCAGCATTTTAACAGGCGTTTATTATTTGTAAACTCTTTTTGACATATAAGTAGAAGTATTTTCAAAAACTGACGGTTATCTTTAGATAATTTTTTACGTGTTGGTAATCTGTGGGTGAACTCAAGTAGCTGTACGCTGTACTATTAGAAATGAAGGTTCAGAAAATGTTTCTGTTTTATTATTTACAAACTTTAATTATTTTAATTACTTCATAAGGCATTTTACGATGAACCAGTTTTTTAATTATTTTTTTTGGTATAATTAATTATGTAGGTACTTTAAAAGTTTATTATATTTTATGTGAGATAGCTATTATGTGTACGTACCTAGAAAAGATAGAAAATTAATAAGGCATTTTGTCTTCTTAACATAAACAATAATAGATAAATACTTACTTTACTGTGATCAGAAATAAATCCTACTAATATTATAAACGTGAAAGTTTGTATGGATGGAAGTGTGTTTTTACTCTTTCACACAAAAACTAATGAATGGATTTTGATGAATACAATAAAATAGCTCATACATTAGAATAACATAAGTATAGGCTTTTTATACTGATATTGTGCAGACGAAGTCGCGGGCAGAAGCTAGTAATATCTATAAATATGTAATTATTGAACCTTACCTAAAACTGGAAGTGTTATTCCAATCAATAGTAAAACTGAACGATACATAACCATGGTCAAGTTATAATTTTAACCGTAACTTTGCCAGCAACTAACGCGAAAACATGAATGGTAACCAAATTTATAGATTTTTTTTTCATAGTTATGCGGACACCAGAATTCGCGTGATGTGTTAGAATTTGTACTAAATAACTATGGTGATACCCGTATAGGTATTAAGTGTTCCACGTACTTATTTAGTAGGTAGACACGGGATTACAGTAATGATTAGAAATAATGAACAAAGACAATTAATTTCTCTGTCGCATACTTACACCAACATTACTATGAGGTTTCTCCACTATTGGATAAGTAAACGCATTGCATTGAATAGAGCTCTGTCATTGGTTCGATTCAGTACATTCAACGATGTGAACTCGGCAACAAGTTCATATCGAATATACTGACGTTTTTGACCTTAGATGATATACCAGGGGCCCGATCGCGGTAATATAATTCAAAAATAATTATCTTCGTTTCGTTTGTGTTCCAGCTGCGTTTGCGTTTCATTTGAGTTCCAGTCAATGTGAAATTCCTTATCGTGGTAAAGACGCGGCACAGAACATTCTAAAAACTCCAAATGTGACGTCATATTTACTTATAAGAAAATTTTAAGTAAAGTACCAAAAATCCGTCAACGTTCGTGCAACGTTTGAGAAAAAGTAGCGTCCTTTTGAAACGTAATCTAAACGTGACTTTGACAGCGTTTGTGTTTCATCTGCGTTCCACATGTATTCGGACCATCTGTCAAATCAACACCGCAATACGAAAACATTGAAAAGTTGAGTTTCGTTCGTGTTCCACTCGCGCTTCATCTTGAAATGATTTACCGCGATCGGGGCCCTGGGCCCTGACTTCAAACCTCCTTCAAACTTTAAACTTTTCACCTCTGGACGGTGCTTTCGACATCTCGGAGTTTCTCCCGAGTTCTTGTTGTAAAAACACGTGTTGAGAGACTCAATTTTAACCCAAATCAACCGTACAATTTTTGTTACTTTAGTTACATTTTCACTTGACATTGGCAAAATGCGAACGCTTAATGCGACGCGACGTCATTAATTAAGAATAGAATAGAATAGACATCTCGACCTGTGCGTTGTGTAATATAATATAGCTTAGCTACCTAAGCTGTGCGTTATTTTTAAGTACGCACAGTTCCAATCCCCACTATCCCACTTCTGACACCAATGTGAATGAAACCAATTTTTGTTGGACACTGACTTTTTATTAAGGTGATATTTATGCTATGTACAAAGTATGAATATGAAACATATAGCAATATAAAAACGTGAAGTCTATATGTATATAGTATTGTCTATGAATATGTGCGTGCGTGCTGTGCGTCCACGCGCACTATGAGAAGACACCAAAATCCTTGCCTTGTGGCACGCACTGAGAAATGCCATAATTTGTATAGCATTGTTTTTTTTACTAAGACAAGTACCTATTGTTTGTGAATACGGGCGTTAGTCTGTTGCTAACACTTTTAAACGTTAGATTAAAGGATTTATCATATTATTTCCGTAGAGAAAACCAACATTACCTATCTCTGGGTTTCCCTAACAATGCGTCGCGGAATTATCCCAATTGCGTCGTGAGAAACCCTTTCCAGTCGACCTTATCTCGAACGTTTTGGACGGAGAAAGAAGACCAATTAATAGAATTGTCTTGTGTCTCAAACCTTAACCTCCAATTTGATAAGAACAAACTGCTTGAATTATGGATTTCTTATCATCAGCATTGAGGGTTGTATTACCAATTGCGATATTTTATTTATTTTATTAAATTAGGACAGCCAGCCAATGGTACATACAATAAAGTTTAAAAATTATAAAAAACACTATAAAACAAAATTAAAAGTATTACCTTTGAAGGCAGCCACAACATGCTTATGATTAAAGATTCACGACAGTAATTAGGGGGGGGGGGGGGGAACTATTTAAGAGAAACTAACATAATACCTTAGACACCCTTAGATATTATACAAGAGGTTTTTGTATTTGTACAGCGATGACTGAAAACAATAAAATAAACCTTCTACCTTTAAAGGTATATTACAACGAATTAGGAATTATTCCTAATTCGTTGGTATATTACATTTTACTATCTTTAGCTATCGCTGATAACACTAATGATTTAAAGTATTGATTTAAAAGTATATCGTAGGTACTTGTGCGAAACAGGCTTTTCTGTAGTTGCATTAAAGAATGAGATGAGAGTGGCGATTTCCGAACTTGATCCCCGTTTTGAGAAGCTATGCTCAGAAGAGCAAAAATTATGAGGTATTTATTTTAGAGATATATACAGTGTCTTTTTTAACTGGGACAATATGGCGAAATCCAAAACCATAGAAGATACAGGGAAACGGCCTTAGGAACCGTTTATTCTCTATTTGTAAAAAAATTGACATAGTATTTTTTTTGGTCAAGCGTGAGTTGTCCATAGAAATGAGTCATTTAAAAAAAATTGATGCGGATCGACTAAGTTTATATAGGGAATATTTCATTGTAGAGAAAGAAAAAAATCTGAGCAGCAGAAGTTAGTCAAATTTAATAAAATGTTTCTCATACAACAGGTTAGTTCCTCAGACCAATAAAAAAGTCCTGAGGTTAGTTCAAAGCACAGAACATAGATATGGTTCAAAGTACCCATCTACTGCATCACAGTCGACACGTACAAAAAGCGTTCCATATTCAAAAATGAGATTTAACAACACACTGTACTGAAGTAATTATGGCATATAGGTACAGACAACAGCACGTTCGGTTACCACAAACTGTCAAATTTTCCCAATCGATTATGCACTTTATATTGAATAGCCTTAGGTTGAACATCGTTTGGAGAAATTTGACAGTTTTGTATAGCCCGACGTGCTGTTGACTGTACATTACTCTAAAACAAATACCTCTTTATTTTTGCTCTTCTGAGCATAGCTTCTCAAAACTTGATCTCAAAACATGAAACTTTGAATTTAGGCGCTTATAATAAATAAAGAAATGTTTGGTCTAGCGTTTTTGAATGTTTCACCCGTGTGGATGAAATAGTGAATGAAAGGTCGTGTCGTATGGAAGTCCAAACTAAGTCACGCTTTCACGCCTATAACCGTAACTAATTTTGCCGAAAAATAGACTAGGCCTTGAAATAGGACATAAGTTATCTTTTGTTGTAAAAAAGGGCATGAAAGGGTTGAAACAAGGGATGAAAGTTTGAATGGGAGTTCGTCATTATCGACGATAAAACAATGAATCTTTGTATTTAGGCACTTGATAAGATATAAATAAACATTTTGTTCCAGCGTTTTTAACTAGTAGTAAAATAAGTACCCAAAAAAATAAAAATGCTGGCCAAAGTAACTATTCTACGAGGACCACAGAACACAGAAACCGACGAGGACGAAGTCATGAGCAAAAACTAGTTTTTGATAAATGTCATTATCTACATATGAATGAGCACAATTTCGAATGTAGGCGGTTTATTAATCGTCTTTATTTATGTAATGTACTTACAAAAAATTCTCACAGTTTTTTTACGCCGACAGTATTTTTAAATCAATGGATTCCAAAATAGGTGAAATGTATTGGCCCCATAAACAAATACATTATGTATGTTTATGGGTCCTCTTAGCTATAAATTCAGACGTGCAGCTATGTCGTAACTCCTGTAATTCACTTCATCTAACGGTGTAGTGTACAATCGACTAAGCATTACGCGTATCATTTTGTATTGTGAAACGATCTTAGCACACGATAATAAGAACCTTTTTCGCTGTTCAATTGTTATTTCGATGGTATTAAACGTGTGATTGCACCCGGATATATAAAATGGTGCAAAATAATGAGTGGCGCCTAGTTGCCATATGTCCCCCAACCAGAAGTTGGGGTGTAAGGATAATGGATGTGGTATTTCTATTTCAATATAAGGTTTATTTTATACAGCATTGGTTTATACAGCAATCAAGCATAGGTATGTACGTATGTACATTCCTGATGGTAAGCGGAGAGCTACTACCGCGGGCACACGTGCTTGAGCACCCGTCAATGCTTGAGCATCGTCATCATAAGGTCAAAATCGCTTGCACACTCGTAGTAAAACGTAGCAAAATACTATAGTAAAATCAGCGACCGTGTCAAAGAAAACTAGTCATGAATTGCTTAAGCACAGAAGTCCGCCGCCGTACCTATCCCTACATCCCGGAGATGAGACGAGGATACGCCAGACGCCGATTACTGTATAGGTATTTTTGGTCCCAACATACCCACAGATTTAATACCTAATACAAGGAGATAGGCCAAGCCGGCGTTTAACTTGCGACAAGTGTATGCCCTGTGGGCATACATTTCCACCACTTCGCCTTCCGATAAAGTCAAGTGAATACCTACGTAACTCAGCGATTCGACCGATCTCCTTTGCGGCTGTGCTTAACTTTCATCGCTTCGCAGTCCTTATGACGCGCGCAATAAATAGTGTAGGTACCTATATTACGGCATGCTCAACTAGAACCATGTTATGTAGTACGGCCGCTGATCGCGACACTCGGTCTTTCTATGAACTCGGCGATTCGACCGATCTCCTTAGATTGATATATCTGTGAACATACCGGTCCCATCCCCGGTCCCGAAAGCCAACACAAAAATATTTATTAATTTCGAGGTGGCTGTCGAGACCGCAGTCTCAGTAGAGGTAAAGTTTTCACGGTGTTTGTATAGCGTATTAAAATTAAAATATGTACTTATAAATCTGAAAGTGAGTATTTTTGTTTGTCATGCCTTTACGCCTAAAACGCTTCACCGACTTTGATGAATTTTGGTATAGAGATAAATGGGGCCTTTGAGACGGTAGAACAATAAGCTTTACATGTTTACTTGTTTCTATGAAAAAAAGAAAATTGTACCAAACGAAAAGAATAAAAAAACTAGATTGTTTTGCCGTGATCAAGTAACGAAACGGAAATAGAATTCGCGACATTTCGGGATTCGATCTACAAAAATCCATGATATGAATAAAAACGTATATCCTATCCACTTTTCTAAACTCCAACCTTATCACGAGCCACAGCAATTTGGAATCGCATAACAATCGCCACATTTCGTATGCGCTTGGCAACTTGCATTGCATAAATCCGCGATATTCTCTCGCAAATTGTCCGTTTCCCGTCGCGCGCGCAGCTCGAATGCTAAGTGCACATGACAATGTCTCGCCGCGATTATGTGGGTCGGATATTTTGAAATGCCGATGACGGGATGAAATGGGCGTAGGAATTATATGTTATGATGTGACAGAATTTGAGGACAATATTTGCATAGCTATGACACTATTTTATTAGATAGAGATATCTGTCGGGAAAGCCGACTTATGTTTTGTAATCGGCGACTAGTCGCAGATTAGTCTGCGAAAATGAGTTGGGCCAAAAGATCGCTGAACAGTCTTCGTATCCAATACAATAATAACTTCAGGATGATGTTGAGACTTCCTCGTTTCTATAGTGCGTCTGAAATGTTTGCGCAGGCAACAATACCCAGACGGTTTCGAGCCTCTCATGCGTGGCAAGTGGCAACAGCTTCCAGAGAGTAGTGGTAGAAGATCCACATGCGCCTATGCTGAGGTACTTCATGCGTACCATGACCGAAGTCGCAAGCAGTACTCCGTTTCGCGTACGCATGGCTTTCTTCTAAGATATATGACATGCTAAATTAATTTTTTATCCTTAATAAAAAATCAATAACATCACTGCTAACCCTTCTTCATCATCAACAGCTCATAATGTCCCCACCGAGGGTCTAGAGTCTACCCCACATTAGGGGCGAGTAGGCCTTAGTCAACCACGCTTCCCAACTGGCCACTGGAGCATAGAAACCTCGATCACTGGTCGATTAACCCAGTCGACGTCGTGAACTAATTGCTTGCGATATAGACACCATACAGTCTTTGCGCCAATTCTTGCATAAACTAGTTTCCGCATGCAAGATTGAGTACCTTTAGTTAATAGTTTGTTCTGTATTCTGAGGTTAATAGGTGGCGCTATTCTGCATACCCTCGCCTTAAATTATCTTAAGAAATCATATCTTGATAATCTTATCGTAAGAAAGACTCCTTGTTTTGCTGCTATTAATCAATAATTCGTTTCAGAGAACCTACTTGGTGTTTTCAAACAACGGATGCTGCACATGTTCATTGTATAACAGATTCCATCTTGGATTCCACGATGTTGTACCATGCTAGTATTTTACAAACGGTTGCGTTTGAAAGTTCAATTCTTTCAGTTCTTTTGCTAAATGTGGAAAAAAATTGCTCTGCTGTTCGTGATAGCGTGTGAGTGAAATAGTTTTTACTCAAGTTTTTTTGTGAATATTTTTTTTATCGAATAGTATTTTTCGCGTGCAATCATTGCGTAGTCAGACGGTTATTATAAAACTCAAAAACATACTCACACTCTTTTCATACAAAACTTAAAAAATAGTTTGGAAGGATCATCTTTGGATTTTTTTTTCTCCCGAGAAAATTGTTTTTAATCGTGTTTTGGCTGTAGAGAATGTCTTTATTTAATAGTCAACTATAACATATTTGAAAATAAGCAAAATAGTTTGAAGAGAAATAGGATAAAAATCCAATTGAATATGTTGAATATATCTACGCGAGTTATCCTCTTAATCAGTTTGGGCATGGTGTGTAATAGGCTGAAACTAAAAACGGAGAAGTAAACATTTTGTTTATAAATATCTAACTTTTTTTGGAGATTCCTAATTTTAATTTCGAAATTTTTTTTTTTTGATTTTTAGTGTTTTAAGTGTAGAATTTTTCAGGATACTATATCTCGAGATCTGATATTGAGATGACACGAGAAGTGCTAAGATTACGATATCATCGACGTCAATTAAATAGGCATTGTTAGGGATAACTCAAAAACTACTGTTCACATGACAAACACTAGCTTCCAAACGTCGAAAGAATCTTCAATATTGGTACACCCAGTAGAGTTATGAGGTAACAAACATAAAAAAGTTGAATTAGTACCTCCTCCTTTTTTGAAGTCGGGTCAAAGAGGCGATGCGCTACGCTACGTAGCCGATGTTCCGTGGCGCTCGTAGTAAAAAGTAGCGTTTACTTTTCGAGCTGATAAGCATGATAAGTGTGCTATGACCTCAGGCCCCTCTTCCCCACTGGGCACTATGGGCACGTGCCCAGGGCCCCGCGATCGAATGGGGCCCCCTAGTTCCTGCCAGATTATCAAATGATAACCGATATTTAGGTATTACCAAAAAACATTAATTTTGAAAAATCTGATGATAATGACTTACTACAATACCTACGCTTATTAGCTTTAGTTTGCCGCATGCGCATAGCTATACCTTGTACAACATAGCTTGAACTTTTTGCCAGATGAGTCAGTGATGGGAAACAGAAAATATCTATTGGTGTAAAAAATATGTTGGCTAAATATGTGGCTGTATGTATGTTTTAAACTATTCAAAATAAATTAATTCATTCATCAATCAATTTTATTGCACTAGACATATAAACATTGGGTAGGTAAGAGACCATTGTTTTCAGTTTTTTTATTTAAATTTTACTTTCAAGCAATAAAAACCACTTAGGGGACTTTTGTGTAGTCTCTATTCTTATGATTATTAACAATTTTTAAAATTATTAAAATAAGAAAATATTGTTCGTCGTTGCAAAGTTACATCGATTTCAGATTTGACATCCCTCAAAAAGATCAAACTATTAAATGCAACTATAAACAGGGTATAAGTACTCCACTCTCGCTCAAAAATGAGGTCTATCTATCTATCACGAAGATGTAAATGAAAAAGAGTTAGAAATAGAATGTCAACATTTAAAAGAATACTTAAAAAATGTTCAGAGTGAAAATGAAGCACCTAACGGTGTACAGGAAGTATATAATCTATTAAAGCAAAACATAATTGAAGACACATTTCCTAACGTAGAAATTGCATTGAGAATATTTTTAAGCATGATAGTAACTAACTGCAGCGGAGAACGCTCCTTCTCCAAATTGAAACGAATAAAAAATGAATTAAGAAGTACAATGCTTCAAGAGAGATTAACTAGTTTGTCGCTGATGTCCATAGAATGTGATATTCTCAATACCATAGATTTTGAAGAAGTGATTAACGATTTTGCTCATCTTAAATCTAGAAGGGTACCTTTGCAATCAACATAGAATTAATCTAAGGAATTTATGCTAAGCGAGTTACTTTTGTAGAATATTTTTTATGTTTCTAATTTTTTTATAGTTAGTAACTAAATAAAAATAAATTTAGAACCTTGTTTGTCTACTTTCATTATCTATTATAACTAAATGAGTTTTCTCAAGGTCATAGGGGCCCCATGATCCTAATGTGCCCAGGGCCTCAAATAGTTTAAAGACGGCCCTGTATGACCTTAAAGTTACATCTACAGCTGGCACTCGTCTATTATTTAGTGTCTAATTATTTCATTTAATTTCCGAAAAGTTCAAACTTGCATTTTCGTTCCATTTTCACCCTGATGACTTTTTGGCAGTCCATCGGGGAATGAAGCCAAATGTCTTTTTAAAAAGTGGACAGCGTGGGCTGCCAAGTTTTGCGTTTACGAAGTCTCGCACTGGGTCAGCAATGTTACCATAGGAGTTAATTTTAAGCTGACAAGGTGTTTATTTTGGTGAAAAATTTGCGTAGGTATTGTTAGTAATTATTTTTGTTAAGTGCTACAATAAATCTATTCTCTTTTGTGCCAGCTTAGGATATTTTTAGTATCTGAGTAACTTAGAGCATTATTTCTCAACCGGGGGTCGCGTTTCTTATTAAAGGGGGTCGCAGTCTGTTGAAAACTATTAATACAAATTATACAAAAGATTCGTTTATTAAAGGAATGAATTTTAGGGTATCTAGTGTTATAAAGTTAAATATTATAATGTAATAACATGAAAAATAAACTTACAGCTTACTTTATTTAATTAACGGGGACAGGGTCGCAAAGTTTTTCGTGGGTCGCGACATAAAAATGGTTGTGAATCTATGGCTTGAGTATTCAACCAATAACAGTAACAACGTCTCTTCTTCTGCAGATATCCCTTCGAGTGTGTGTCAATTCTTCGAATGCCACGACGACCCCACTATCGACCCTCAGGAGGGACCACTTTCAGAACTCCAGTTCACTTGGCTCGGTGCATTGCAGTATATTCATGGTAAGATAGAATCAAAAACCCAAAAACCACTATTTTATACGTTAGTTTATCTTCTGTTTGTGACGAATCGTTTAAAGAAGAAATGTGTTATGCAGGTGCATGTTTGTACTCTGCTTGTAGAGCTTGTTCTAAGTCTATGAACCTTAACTTCCACCATGATATTTAAGTTTGCCGCTACCAAAACATCTTTAACTATCTCCGGTATTTAGAGGTAAGATAGCCTTTTCTATAAAGTGGTGAGGATTTCGTGTCAAATGTGCTTCCACTTTCGGCCTAAATGTGAATCTGACACCATTATAGATTAATGCCGAGGCATTCCCGTCACTTAAAAATTATCGATAGCTGACGGTACGATTAGTAGACTTCCCTGCTTCAGGAAACCTATCGTCCGTTTCAAGAATAGATAACAAAAGATGGCGCTGTGCTAATAGATTTATTTAATAATTTGTTGTACACATAAAAACAAAAATGGAGAACATTATAATAAAAAATCGGGAGAGGTCTCCCCTTGACTTTCTCGTATACCGAAAACGACTCAAAGGTTGATAGAAACCTTATATTTTGATGTCATACATGCATGTTAAATTTTGGTCACCTATCCGAGTACCGACCGCGCATTTGGTTGCTTAACTTTCGTGATCGACGGCTCAAAATTTGATATAAACCTTATATTTTGATGTTATACTATACACGTATGTTAAATTTGGTTGCAATAAGTTAAAGCATGTTCGAGTTATCGTGCTAACGCACAGACACACAGACATACACAGACATAATTCCAAAAAATATATTTTTGGACTCAGGGAGGCCCTAAACGTGTAAATCCGTCAAAATTGCGAGGTAAATTTTTTTGACGATTATAATAATTTCCTCTATACAACGTATACGAGAAAGTAAAAAATGTACAAAAGGTGTAGCTTATTTCTAAAAGAACTTCTTCCAACCTCAGAACTTTTTTATTGGTCTGAGCTTCCAACTAGTTCCAACGCACCTATATACGATAGGAGATGTGCTGCGAGCCGTGAATGTCGTATGTGTACCTACAGATAAATAATACTATAACACATACAACATAACTTACTTAATAATAGTTCTTAATTTGATGACAGTAAAGAACGGAACCCCGCACTACTTCCGAGTGCCACGCGTGGTGCTGATCACGAGGCAGTTCGCTCTCTCCACCGCGACGGACGCTGCCCAAATACCAGACGGATATGCTCTGTAAGCACGCTTTTTTCATTTATTCGTTGTCGTTGGCCACGTTGACTTTTAACGAGATACCAAGCATAGCCCTCTGCATAGCGGAGCATCTCCATAGTGGCAACTTACCTCAGGTAAGGGTGCGTTCCAAAACCAGGTGAAGCTAAGTTTTTTGCTTCTCATTGGTGTAAAATAACTATAGTTTAACAAAACTAACCAATGGTGTAAGCGCTTCTTAATAACGACCAATAGTGAGCTATAATTTACTCTACCCCGAGTAATTTGAAATCGTTTTGGAACGCACCCTAAGTTGCCACGTTCTACGGTTGAACTAGTGTAGTTAGAATAATTTAAATATACTTAGATACAGCTACAATATAAGTAAAGATATGGAATAATTTTACTTTGCGTTTACAAACGCGTAAATATTAATATAGAAAAATGCACTGAAAAAAGTCGACTTGCCTCAGGCGGGAGTTTTTTTCAGTGCATTTTTCTATATTAATATTTACGCGTTTGTAAACGCAAAATAAAATTATTCCTTAATGTAAGGTAGTTTCTTCTTAACTGGGCGTCAAGTATTTGCAAAAATATTTCGTTCGGGTCTTAGAAGTGCAAATTTTAAAGATTGATGAAACAATGTTTACCATAAAAACATAAGCACCAAGCACTGACAAAGTTCGCGAAAAGCAGTGTCTCGGTGGCGTAATTGGTCAACGCGTCCGCCCGGATTGTGGAAGATACGGGTTTGAGTCCCGCCTGAGGCAAATCGATTTTTTTTCAGTGCATTTTTCTATAAGTTAAGATAGTTTGAATTAAACAGAATTGCATATCTAATTACTCAGTTGGCAGGTTGTTATACGGCGAATGATCTCTATGTTCGAGTTGGAGAGGTAGCAGTAAGCAATTTAATCGGTTCCAAATTTCCAGTGGCAACGTAGCGTTCGGAGACTACGAACGTGATGAGAACGAGTGCCGCCTGAATGTCGAGGACTTGACAAAAGGTGCAGAGTGCGAGCCCGCCGTGCTGCTGATGCCGATATCGGACGTGCTTCTTCATCCGGAGTATAAGCACTTCGGCGCGAAGAGCAGCCTGGCTATCCTCAAGCTGGTGACGCCGATCAAATCCAGTAAATACATTTGTTGATTGTCGATGCATGAATTTTTACTTTCTCGTATTCGTAGTAGGTATAGAGGAAGTCTTATAATCGTCAAAAAATTTGACCTCGAGATTTTGACGGATTTACACGTATTGGACCTCCCTGAGTCCAAAACTAATTTTTTTGGAATTATGTCTGTCTGTCAGTTATGTCTGTGTGTCTGTGCGTTAGCACGATAACTCGAGTATGCTTTAACTTATTGCAACCAAATTTAACATGCATGTATGACATCAAAATATAGTTTCTATCAACTTTTGAGACGTCGATCACGAAAGTTAAGCAACCAAGTGCGAGGTCAGTACTCGGATGGGTGACCAAAATTTAACATGCATGTATTAAATCAAAATATAAGGTTTCTTTCAAGTTTTGAGTCGTTTCCGTTATACGAGAAAGTCAAGGGGAGACCACTCCCGTTTTTTTTTATCAAAGAGATAAATTACTCTTTCCTGGTGCCTGACGGTAAGCAGAAGTGGATTCCAAATGCAAAGATAGGTAATGCGAGTGATAGGGTGAATAATCAACATAGAACTATTAGAAAAATGCACTGAAAAAAATCGACTTGCCTCAGGCGGGACTCGAACCCGCACCTTCCACAATCCGGGTGGACGCGTTGACCAATTTTGCCACCGAGGCACTGCTTTTCGCTGTCGAAATTTGTCAGTGCTTGGTGCTTATGTTTTTATGGTAAACATCGTTTCATCAAATCTTTGAAATTTGCACTTCCAAGACCCGAACGAAATATTTTTGCAAATATTTGACGCCCAGCTAAGATGAAACTACCTTACATTATGTAATAATTTCGACAGCGAAAAGCAGTGCCTCGGTGGCGAAATTGGTCAACGCGTCCACCCGGATTGTGGAAGGTGCGGGTTCGAGTCCCGCCTGAGGCAAGTCGATTTTTTTCAGTGAATTTTTCTAGTATTATATTTACGCGTTTGTAAACGCAAAAATAAAATTATTACATAGAACTATTAGTCAAATTCCTTAAGATTATAATGAAGAAACAAACAAACCTAACTGCGCTGCGCTTTGCTTAAAACGAAGCAAGATAAGTCCATTTTGTGTACCTCAGCAAAAAAATGTATTTGGGTCAAATCCTCAAGTAAACTGGTAAATGAGTTTAGTGTCGAGATCGATTAAAACATGCTACATTCACATATCATGAAATCCATTAATGGCAATAGTTACTTGTTCAACAAGTGAGCAAAGTTATTTTTTACTTCGAGTGCCGAATTTAAATCACGAACCAGCGAAGTAGTAAGTAGACTATTGAGCGCAGTGAGTGATTTAAAAGCACGAGACAAAAAAAATTGATCTTGTGTGAAATATACAACTTTTCACCTCTCCCTGTTATAGGTGAAAAAGTGGTGTCCCGTCTCTGTTAATAGGTGAAAAAAATAACAAGACAATACTAAAATTGAAGTAAAATTACTTAGAACTTTACAGTCTTGTTCGGAGCTGTAAAGTGCGTAAAATCTCGTAGCAAAAACGCTTTTTGCTACGAGATTTTTAGCACGATTTTACGAAGCAAATGAGATCTTTTGGTGCTGGAGAGATGAAAATATAGTTTTTAACAGGGAGTTTCTCCCGAGTTCTTGCTGTAAGAACACGTGTTGAGAGACTCCATTTTTAACCTCAATTTTTAATACTTTAGTTACATTTTCACTTGACATTGGCAAAATGCGTACGTTTAATGCGACGCGATGCCATTAATTAAGAATAGAATAGAATAGTTTTTAACAGGTTTTTCTTGTTATTGGTATTGTATTGCATTGTTTTTTTTTGTGTTATGTTCTTTAGTTGTGTAGTTTAATTAACTTTGTAGTTCAGGTTGTTCTATTTCAAGATGTATTTACTTTTAAGTGTAATTGTTGCACTTAGCTTGTTTGTATTTAGTATACTTTATTGTAATGTAAACAAATGTTGGTAAATAAATAAAATAAAATACACACTAGGCCGTTGAATACAGCAGAGCGCAGTTCAAAAAGATGTGTACATACCAGGGATGTAACGGAGGTAGTTTTATCGGAACCGAAGTCGGAGTCGGAGTTTTTAAATTTGATTTATCGGAATCGGAATCGGAGTCGGAACCGGAGTCGGGGGCAGGGTCAGAAGTGGTGGTATGAGAAAGAATTTTTATTTACAGACAAATAAAACATTCTTAAATCAATTTTTTTTTAATTATAAAATAAAACACAAAAAATGAAAAAAAACCTTTCATAACAGTCGACACAGGCCGCCGTCGACGCTATGTTAAGCTTCGGCCTCCGATTAAAACCTCCGATTTAAAAGTGTCGGAGCCGAAGTCGGAACCGAAGGTGTAATAATAATCGGAAGTTCCGACTTAACGGAACCGGAGTCGAAGCTCCGTAACATCCCTAGTACATACCAATAACATTAGCTGCATTATATAGCTGAATAAATAAATTGTACGGTAGACTGAGTTCGGGAAGCGTTGAAATCGGGAGTAATTCCCGGAAAAGAATTCCATTTCCTGATTGTGTGACAAGGAAATGATTTGTCATTTTTACTTTCTTGTATACTTACGTAGCATAGAGGAAGTCTTGCAATCGTCAAAAAATTCGACCTCGAGATTTTGACGGATTTACACGTTTT
Organism: Elophila nymphaeata; assembly: GCA_955850985.1. NCBI lineage: Eukaryota > Metazoa > Arthropoda > Insecta > Lepidoptera > Crambidae > Elophila > Elophila nymphaeata. Next base: position 14,714,758 of record OY039090.1, on the reverse strand, counting down.
GGACCTCCCTGAGTCCAAAAATACCGTTTTTGGAATTATGTCTGTGTGTGTGTCTGTGCGTTAGCACGATAACTCGAGTATGCTTTAACTTATTGCAACCAAATTTAACATGCATCTATGATATCAAAATATAATGATCTCTAACCCGATCGTTCTTGCGCATTATTCATAAATGCTTAATATCTATTCACATTATCATAACCATTAAATTTTATTTCAACGTATAGACAAATTTATCGACGTTATCCAACATTGATGTAGTGTATGCATGGGTAAACAGGAATTACCTCTTCACCCTTCTTTCTTTCTCTAGGAAGCGTCGGTGGCCGTTCGAACCTCACCACGTACCAATGTGTATTCAAATTTTGAATTCAACATGTACCTACGTTTAATCGACGCTTTTACGGTGAAGGAAAACATCGCGAGGAAACCTGCACACATCTATGAAGAAATTGTTAGGTTGTGTGTGAAGTCGACCAACCCGCACTTGGCCAGAGTGGTTGACTAAGGCCTAATAGCCCCTAATGTGGGGTAGGCTCGAGCCCCTCGGTGGGGACGTTATATGAGCTGTTGATGATGACACTTTACGCACCGGTGGGTAAAGCCTACGGAACACAGTTCTTCTGTGATTAAACCAGTGGGTGCTAGTATTTCGCGAGTACTAGGTACTCGGTAGCAGTTGTTTGTGGTCTCGTTCTAATTGAAATCGAAAGTAATGTTTCTGTGCTCACGAGATGACACGCTCAATCAGGACACTCAAGAAATATTTTATGTTGAACTCATAGTGCAATGAGAATTTGCTAATACGACGCCTGATCACAGAAACGATCACTGTAGCGTTGCACTGCACACCATCAGATAAGGAATGACTGTGTGCAGTCCTTGATTTATAAAATTTATAGAAAAGTCTATTCTTCAGGATACATGTTGCCCGCATGCTTGCCTTTCAAGAATTACTTGACGCTGAGGAACGGGAAGCAGACGAAAGACCGAATGTTTCACGTGGACTTCAGTAGCGGTATGTTTTTTTAATGTTTTTTGGTTAGTACCCTTCCCTTCCCCGTGGAGCTCTGGCGAGCTCATTCACCAACATTTCATTATGTTAATCGACACATAAATTTAACTACACATTATAAATAAAACAACTTTTACGGATTTAACTCGCGTGTAATTAGATTTTCTTGAATTTCTCTCCAATCGATTATGCATTTTATATTGAATGGCCTTAGGTTGACAATCGTTAGGAGAAAATTGACAGTTTTGTATAGCCCGATGTGCTGTTGACTGTACCTACTTACGACGCCATGGACAGGCATAGGTACTTATGTTCCACAGAGTAAAGTGCTTTTTAACAGACTATCAAACTTTTAACACCCTCTGACCAAATAAAAACTGAAAACTGGTGTTATCCTCTTTTGTTTTGTTAAAAGCCAACAATACTGTTGTTATTTGGCAGATGTTCCAAGGGATTTTATCGATGAAGAGAAAGAGGTAACCCGCATCAGGCTGTTACCACGGGAATTGTGCTACTTATACGATACTCCTAAGGTAAGAATATATTTATTCTACTATTGGATACGACTTTTTATATCTTCAAACGTTATCTATACTTACTTAACCCATTAACGCCCTCTGTACTCGCGCGAGTACAACTACAAAAAGTATTATTTAGTTTTTATAATCTAAGGTTGTCATTCAAATAATTCATTATTTCATAACCAGATGGTTAACTCGTGTGATAAAATAAAAAAGTTTAGTGTAGCGCGAAAATAAATGTCACTTTTGCCACTGTCAAATACGGATCGCAAAAAAAGTTTATATGGTAAGTTTCAACAATGAATTTTTTTTACAAAATAGAACTTTTTTTAACAGAAATTTGATACAAACAATTTGTTACTCTTTATTTTGTTATTATCTCTTGTTTTTGATGAATTTCATTGCGATATTTTTACGTTTTGATTCCCTTTATTCCACTGTACTCAGCTGGGTACAATGGTCACATATGTATAACAAAATTATATTTTTATCAGCTATTTTCATTATACAACAATGGCGAACCGTCGTGTCTTCACAAGCCAAAATAGCTATGCTAAGCTAGAGGAAGCCATCGAATCTATATTTGCAGATGAAAATGATGATTCGGAATATGATGTCCTACTGGGGCCTCCGGAACCTGCTATTGTAAGTGACGAAGAAGAAGGGAACGATGATGATTAGGTTTCTTCTAATCTTCCTAGAGAAGTTCCACGAACTGTAGAAGTCATACCACGCTGTCCCAATCATGATGTTTCAGCTACAGGCAAAATACGAGTAAATAGAACTAAAAAATGTGTTAATGTGTCTAAAAAATGTGTGAAAACATTATGTGTAGAAAGACCTTGCTTCGGACAAATTCACTATTAATCCGCCCAGTGTACCCGGCCGAGTACATACCTATATTTCAATACATATTTCTTTTTTGTTCTATTTTTATTTAAATACCTTTTCTTTTATCCCTAATAATACAACAAATATCATTAAAACAAAAAAAATAAAGGTGGTTTTCATTTGGGCGTTAATGGGTTAATAAAGAAAATTAACACGCTAACAACCTCCCCCCCCCCTCCCCCCCCGCTCCCACTTCCTCCCTGTGGAGCCTACACGAGACTATACTATACACCAGGAATAACAAATGATATATACCTATTTGGTAGTACGCAATTCATGTACAGAAATTTAAAAATTATCACACACAAAAAATATTATTGACTATAAAATTGTTACTTGAAATTGTCCAAAAAATGTGGAACGCTTCACGATTTTGCGTGTCATCCTTGCGCAGGGGCCATGCTAATCTTCTCTGTATCGTTCCAATTTTAGTATATGTACTGCCGAAGCAAGTACATTTGGAAGGTTATGAAATTTGTATATATACTGAGTACAATAAAAAACTTCGTTTGCGAGATTTAGGTCTTCATACATTTCTGGCACTTCGTATGGAGCTCGCTCGCTAGGAATCGTTCAGCGCCATCTATCGGGGACTCTACGAACTATGTAGTCACGCGTTGCTTGGATAAGGCCTATTTGCTTTCTATGAGTGAGGGTTTTATTTTTGGAGCAATATTCTATAGTTAAGATTTTAGAATTCAGTTTTTATTATTAATAATTTTCTTTGCAACGGCATTCAAGATTTTATATTATCTAAGTAGGTACGCAGGGAGGGCGTCATTTTAAGTACCTACTTACCTCAGTTTGTATTTTTCATTTAGGTAGATATTTTTCAGTTCCTTTAGTATGAATATCTAGTAGATAGGTAAAATATTGTAGGTAAGTACAATATTTTCTGGGTACCTTTGTTTTTTGTTATTTTTTTTTACAAAAAAAAATCGTTTTAAAAATAAAATATTTTTGAAATCAACTCGGAAGCCGATCCCAAACCACTTGTATTCAGGATGTTGGATATTTAATTTACATGTTGTATACTTACATATTTATGTTGTTCTATCTCCTTCAGCGTCGGTGGCATAGTGCGTAAGAGCGTTGTCTTCCACCCGGGAGGCACAGGTTCGAACCCCGCCAATGTGTTTTCAAATTTTGAATTCATATACGTACGTTTAATCGACGCTTTTACGGTGAAGGAAACCTGTACACCCCTAGGAAGAAATACTTAGGTTGTGTGTGAAGTCGACCAACTCGCATTTGGCCAGCGTGGTTGACTAAGGCCTAATCGCCCCTAATGTGGGGTAGGCTCGAGCCCTAGGTGGAGACATTATATGAGCTGTTGATGATGATCTCCCTTAGTGTTGGTGCAGTATGTCACCACACTACTATCTCAGAACTTTTTTATTGGTCTGAGACTACTATAGGTTTTGTGATATTGTATGTCCGTGTGTCTGCCTGAAACCGGCCCTCGTTGTGAATCGTGTTGTGTATGGTTCACTGACACCACGCGAGTGACACCTTGCTGCGATGTCTGCACGGGGCGCAGAATGTCTCTTAGTCGACTTTTACCACACCCACGGCATGAGGAGGTCTACTATGGCTTGTGATCGAGAACTGCATTGGTGCATGAGGCAAAGTCCTGACTTACTGTCTGACTGATCAACGCCTAGCCCGCCCCCTTGGACCTAGCTATAGTTGAAATTTTGCACAGAGGTAAAATTTATAAAAATTGGCATAAACACTTTCGATTAAAAATTAAGAAAGGGGTATTTTAGGATTTCTCGAAATTCAACCCCTAAAAGGATGAAATAGGGGATGAATGTTTGTATGGGAAATCCGTCATTTTTAGAATAAAATCCATAATAATTGGTATAAACCCTTTCGATTACAAATTAAGAATGACGTATTTAAGCATTTCTCGAAATTCAACCCCTAAGAGGTTGAAATAGGGGATGAAAGTTTGGGCTCTGCCGGTTTCCCAATCCCCACTAATTATGGCGAAGATGGAGTGCCGCTGGGTTGTTTAGTGGGTAGGCCCGGGGTTCAGCTCCGGGGAGTCCCACATACCCCTCTCGTCCCCCGACGGGAGGGCATGCGTAATGCATTTTTACCCAGGGGAAGAAAAAAAAAAAAAAAGGGGATGAAAATTTGTGTGGAAAAACCATCATTTTAATAGTGAAATCCATAACAATTGGTATATGACTTTTCGGTAAAAAATTACGAAGGATTTTTCGAATTTTAATCCCACGGAGATGAAGTCGCGAGCAAAAGCTAGTTAAGAAATATAATTAAAAATATTAGTAACCATTTGAATTCCACCACAGAATGCAAGCAATAAGGTCTCAAATCGCATAGCATGCACGACGGGCTGCGGCTTCCACTCGGGCGCTCCCAGTTTGGTACACGAGCACACTGGTCATTGGTCTATAGTCGCATTGTCACAAGGTGAGGCTGAATTATCACATATAGTTCTTGCTTAAATAGAATTAATATATTATAGATACCTACTATTTTCTACATAATACAAAATGTTTGTTACACGGTAAAATTGAAAACTGTGAAATGAATTTTAAAATTTCTCACACATTGTTTTTTTTTAACTATTTTTATGGAGACATCAAACATAAATTTTACAATATCAAAATTTTGATATCACCACAGAAAACAGAATACCTACTATTTCCGATTGAAATCTGTGGATGTCACCATAGTGGTAGGTATAGCTACCTATTTTTAAAGGTATGTTAGCATAGCATGGGTACGCTTGTTATAACATGAATTATTCAGCCTGTATTCATTAAAAATTTGATTAACACTTAAGCTGTATGATTATTTATATTTCTATTCTATTCTTAATTAATGGCGTCACGATACATAAACGATAAGCGTTTTGCCAATGTAGGTAATTTAAATTGAAAATGTAATTTAAGTAACAAAAAATTATAAATTAATTAAGCAATAAAAAGTTTTTCCAACAAGAGCTCGGGAGAACTCTATTTATATTTAGCATGACAAGCTGAGTTATTTTATTATATACTTACATGTACTTATATAGAATAGAATAGAATAGAAATAATCTTTATTGTACATCGACACAGATATAAAAGATAACGGTATAAACATTTACAGTAGGTACAATGCACAATGGGCGGCCTTATCGCTTTGAGCGATCTCTTCCAGGCAGCCTTTGGATGGAGAGGATTAAATCATATAAGCAGAGGGAAGATGGCGATGCTACAATATTAGCTTAACATAACTTACAATTATTTCACAACAATGTATAACAACAACAACAATACATACAATAGTTAATTTAAACTTTATTTAAAATTTCAACGCAATGGCCTTGAATAGTGCTCTGTGATTGGTTCGTTTCTTACCAACCGTGATCTTCAGTTATGGCGCACCAAGTTTTAAAAACACCAATGATTCCAGGAGGATTTCCTTGCCCCGACCCGCTGAGGACTCGCCGCCCGCCCCCGCCGCCCCGGCATATTCTCCTCCACCCCTACGTACCCTGGATCACTGCGGCCATCACGGGGAAGGCTGTTGGGGCATTCGCCAAGGATGACCCTTTCGGTAAACAAAGTCACTTAATAAAACAGTTCTTAGCTAAGTAGCCGTTTAAGGTAAGGATTTATCAAACGTTATATTGTTGTAAACGTTGCTACGTTTTTACAAAAAAGTTCAAAATAATAATTAGAGATTTTTTGCCTATTAATACGTTTAAAAAAACTGTAAAAACTAAATTATTTAAAAAATCTTATTACAAGATAAATTATTATTTAAATGATCCAAATGTGTAGGAGTAAAATCTACCCAAAATTTTCGCATTTAAGATTGTAATTTATTCATATTAATATATCTATTGACTCTAATGATATTTTGTAAAAGTTACCTAGTTTATTATTATATTATCTGTGTCATTACCAAATTGTAAGCTGTGGAGTTTCTTTTGCGATTTCTTCTCCATCTCAGCATAATAAAAATTATTTAAGTAAAATTATTATTTCGTCTAGACAGTAGGGGCTTTTGACGATTAAGCAAAGTCCATTTCAATAAAGAGCTTTTTCATTTTAATTTCTTTCAAATATGCAGCTTTCCGGTTGACTGGTAGAGAATGCCTTATGGCATTAAGTCCGCCATTTGTACCTTTTTGTGTGCAGTAGAGTTTAAATAAATAAATATGTCTTCACGTGGAACCCTCCACCACAGAGACTGGCTATCTTATTATTAATTGTTGGAGCACAATAATGCTGTTAACATTATTATTATGGCGATAGATTTTGATAAGATGGTGGGTAGTAGGCCAGGCGGACCTGAAAAAAGTCCTACCACCAAACAAATAGAGAACCAATTTGTACTGTCCTGGGGATCGAACCTGAGACCTGTGGATCTAGTTCCGGTATGCGAACTACTAGACCACGGAGGCGGTAAATATACAAACTTTACCTTTCTACCCGACTTTGGCAAAGTCAAATGGAAGGGTTATGATTTTAACTGTGTATGTTACAGCTGTGTGATGCCGGCAGAGTAGAATAGCATCACCCCATATCCTCCAATGGGTGTCGAAGAAGGCGACTAATGGATCAGCAAATGGGTATTGATCACCTTATACTCCGTCTACCAATCTGAATTAGGCAAGGGTGGTGGACTACTGTCTAAACCTTCGATGACAAGGAGAGATCTTGTGTCCCAACAGTGGGTCGTATCATAAAGGCTGTTATAATGATGCGCTTCATAAACCCACCGCTCGCGCTGTGAACTTATAGTGCTGTGCAATAGGTGCTTCATGTACTGTTTGTGAAGTATACGTTTTTACCACCCGCTGTCTTGGGTGATACCAGTCGCGGCTGGTCTTTCAAATATCTCACTCCATCTTCGAGTGCTGTTGAGGTCGAGGAAGAGTGCAGTAATATTGCTCGGGTAGTACTGGGTCGGTGCGGCTGCATGAGGTGAGTTGCTGTATTTTCATAGTTGTAGAACGCAGCGATTCCCCTAGGATATTAATCTCCACTTCAATAGATGCTTGGAAAACAACGACCTATAGTGATACCTAATTTTGTGTTGGGTAGAACCTACGAACCTTATTGCCAGGTTTAGAGCCCACATATAGTTGCGATTAAATTAAATATATGACGGCGCTATGACATTATTAGGTTCAATTGTAGTTGAATTTGTTATTTTCATTGAAAATAGTCCACGAGGTCTGCGAGTGACATCAGCGCCGCACGAGCTATCGTACGATGCAACGGAATAGTGGTGGGGCGTGCCTTTGTTGAAGCGGTGCGCGCTCGACAGAGCTCAGTCTGGTTCGAGGCGTCGCTGAGTGCGGACGTTTCTATGGTTGTGTTAGGAATGCTTGTGGAAACTATGTCCGACGGTTGTGTGATAATAGTTAGAGAGAAGTGAAGGCGAGTGCCCTAGGTAAACCTGCACACTGGGTCACAAGTCCCAGGCACTACTCTGGTTCTCCTCTTTGTGATGTGTGTTGATAAATTGACTCGGCATTCGTATGTGAGATCGTGATTCGAGCTAAATCCGAACGATATCCCCGACACATATAATATTAGCATGAATAGTGTAGATTTCTTGTCCTTGCCATCAAACAATTATTTTTATATGTATTTACATTTATCCAGGGTTCATAATGCCGCGTGCGTCAATCTACGACTTGCTGGGTCACGGCTGGCTGGGCCACTGGTGGATGGGCGGACTTCGCTGCTACGACCGGGGCGAGGCTGCTGACGATATGTTCAAGTTCTACCACGAGATATTCTTCGTCAAACCTAGTACCGTCACTTATTTGACCTATTTCTTAGAGGTAAAATAATACATACCTACGTATTTCACGTTCATAAAAAATCGGGAGTGGTCTCCCCTTGACTGTCTCGTATACCGGAAACGACTCCAAGTTTGATAGAAACCTTATATTTTGATGTCATACCTGCATGTTAAATTTTGGTCACCCATCTGAGTACCGACCGCGCACTTGGTTGCTTAACTTTCGTGATCGACGACTCAAAATTTGATAGAAACCTTATATTTTGATGTCATACATGCTCGAGTTATCGTGCTAACGCACAGACACACACACAGATGTAATTCCAAAAAAAATTTTTTCGGACTCAGGGAGGTCCAAAACGTACATCCGTCAAAATCTCGAGGTCGAATTTTTTTACGATTACAAGACTTCCTCTATACTACGTACGAGAAAGTAAAAAGACAGAAAAGAAAGAAAGACTTTTTAATGGACTCTTTTATGGAAGTTAAAAGGCAGAGAAAAATTTTTTCTTTGCTTTTCTGTGTTATTCATTCTATCCTCATTTCGTATGTAAATTCATAGGTAAATTAGGAGACAATTTTTGTTCTATCTTTCAGATTTATGGAGTCCATGAAACCATGATAATATGTGTCAAAGTTGGCATGCCTTACCAGTTGGGACAACCTAAGGTGTGGGATTTGGATTCCCCTATTGTTAAGGTAAATACATTGTTACGTTATTGTATATTTAATGTGATGTTTTGGAAACCGCATCATCAGCTTCACGGAAACTCGGAGTCATGAACAAAGTGCGGCGTTTTTTCACGCCAAATCAACTTTGCTTGCTATACAAGACGCAAGTACGGTCCTGCGTGGAGTATGCTCGCACCTGTGGGATGGCTCTGCCAAGTACTTACTCGATGCTTTGGATAGGTTACAGCGTCGCGCGGTCCTTATCATTGGCGACGAAGAGGTGACTAAACATCTTGAGCCTCTCCAATTGCGTCGCAATGTTGCGTCATTAAGCGCTTTCTACCGTCTGTACCACGGCGAGTGCTCTGAGGACCTTTTTCCCCTAATCCCACCATCTCCCTTCCTTCTAAGGACTACGCGTGCTGGTCTACGTTGTCACCGACAAACTGCGGCTACCATTCCAACGCGAACTAAGAAATTTGGCAACTCGTTTTGTCGCACAATCAAGAAATGGTATTGACTGCCAGCACACGTGTTCCCTCCTTCCTACAATCCTGGATCATTCAAAAGAGACGTGAAGAAGCACCTTGCAGGTCAGCAAGGCGAGGGTGGCTAGCGCGGCAGTTTATCTCTCGCACCAGCTATCTTCACAACTTACCGTCAGGTGGAATAGTCATTTGCTTGACATTTTTATTAAAAAAAATGATACACTTTGTCACTTCCTATATTTGGAGCCTGTAGGACTCGCCACCGCCGCCGCAGAGTATTTGTTTATGTATTTATTGGTATACATCACACTACTATTAGATATCTATATTTTCGTTGTTCTGCCATATGTATTTTTTTTATTATAAGGCAAATCAATTGAGCTAAAAGTCCGCTGTTTCACACAATTACCGCCGTTGCTATACATGCCCGGCGTTCGCACCAAACTACAACAAAACGCTCCAATAACGCGAGCGCTGCGAACCTTCAACCGAATAGCTGAGAAAGTCAATATTTTTTCATGTTCGTTGAACGAATTTACAACGATAACATTGTTAATTTTATGTTATTAATATTTAGTTATGTAATGCTTTTCTATCGTATTGGTGTAAACTGTAAGGATGGAATTATGCTAAGATGGAAATAAATAAAATATATAAATAATAAAAACCGCAACATATATGTGACCAAAATATATGGAACCACTGATTTTTTCCTTCAGTCCTCTTCGCAATCCCTGTCCACTGCCACTTAAAGTTCACAATTCTTTGGACTATGTCGATCTCATTTCTGATATGATCATGCAGATCACAAAAATTGTCTATTCTTTATCAACAAGCTCTTGTTTCAGGTTAGAGTTCCAGCGTTGACTCTGATGTCTCCGTACAGGTTCCAGGTAGAAGCGTGGGGCTACAACGCCTCTGACTCCTCCACCGAGGAGTCGGACAGCACTTCTGAAGAGGACAATCAAGATAATCAGTATTAATAAGTTGTTTAATAAAAATGTGTTGACAATATTACGTTTTATTTTTTGAGGTAGAAACTTAGATTAAAGGAAAATTTAATTTAAGGGACAAACAATAATTTGTCTAATTATTGTATTGTTTTATCCATTCATCCAGTTTATCCGTGATCATGGCGCATGTCATCATCATCATCATCAACAGCTCATATAATGTCCCCGCCGAGAGGCACGAGCCTACCCCATATTAGGGGCGATTAAGCCTTAGTCAACCACGCTGGCCAAGTGAGGGTTGGTGGTCAATTTCACACAGAAACTAAGAATTTCTTCATAGGTGTGTTGTAGGTTTCCTCACGATGTTTACCTTCACCGTAAAACCTCGATTAAACGTACATATGAATTCAAAATTTGAAAACTCGTTGGTACGTGGCGGGGGTCGAACCAGTGCCTCCCGGGTGGAAGACAACGCCTTTACGCACTATGCCACTGACGCTTTCCCTGGCGCATGTAACTACGCCGGAATATCGGACAGATCGGATTAACCAAAAATCAAAGGTAGGTACGTGGTTTAAATCCCGGTTTCTTTCATTAAATTTTTTGGAATGTCTAATATTTTTCGTATTATTTTAATTATCAAGTTTATTTACTTTCTTATAGCGCTTGATCTTACTTACATATGAGAGATACATACTGTTATTATAGAAAGCGTCCGGGCGCGTGGCCGTGCTGGCGCGGGAAAATAATCCTGATAATATCTATATCTGCACGCTCACACTAATTATCTAGACCAAATTAACTTGTGCTATGGATACTAGATAACGGACAAATATACATAATAATCTAGATATTTTATATAAATGTATGGCGAATGAGCGTGCGCCCGCGTCGCTAAGTAGGCACCCAGGTATATTTCGTTTTTGGGCGGCCATATTATATTTTATCTTCATTATGCCCCGGACGCGCGCCAGCCTCTCTATAATAACAGCCTAATTGTGTTTTTAACATAGATTTATAGTACCTAGTCTATATAATGTATGTATGTTTTTATTTACGTTTGTTCCTTTTTAGCGCTTAATAATTCATCCGATTTTGATAAATAAGGTGTCAATGTCAATCAATTCGAAATTATGATCCGTGTAACATAGCCTGCATTTTAACCGACTTTACGATATCAGGAGTCGATATTACCTTTTAAAACTCGACTTTAACCGATTTCATTTCTTCCTTTTTTTTCTAGTTGGTTACAGTGTTTTAATCTTTTTGCTGGTTTTCATTATGGCATCTTCGCTAAATTCAAGTGTTACGCTGAGATTATCAATTAAGCAATTTATGTTTGAGAAACACAGTACTAAACCTTGTTCTATGATAAAGACATTGCGAAGAGTCACGATTGTAAAATATGGGGGTAGCGATTAATGCGATGGGCGTGCCGCAGCAATCCGCTAACAGCCGCGGGCACTGGACGGGTTTTTAAGAGGCTTAGCTTATTCTATCTTCGAGGAAAAGGATTTCGTTGTATTGTAACGTGGTTGTGGACCGTTTATGAAGACTTAAATGAGAGTGCTGTGCTGAGAGTGAGTGATAATAATGATGAGACCCGAAGAACTAAGGTCACCGACATAGCCCAAAGAATTGCGAAAATTGGCAGTGGGCAGGGCACATGCGAGGACTGAGGGCCGTTGGGACGGAAATGTCCTCGAATAGCGGCCGCGAACCGGGAGAGACAGCGATGGTAGCCCCCTACGAGGTGGACCGACGATCTGTGACGTGATCGATCCTTGGGGTATGACGAACAGTGGGCGTCTCTCGGCTGAAATGATGATGATGTATTGTGCAAAGAGTGTCTAAAGATAATGAGAGGTTCCCAGCCTGTCCCCTACATAAAATGGGCATCAAATAGAAAATATAACTTAACTTTTAGCGCCACTGCTGGAGCTTTCTAGACCTAACTCGAGTTCCTAATTGATCATATAACATTTATACACGCTCACTCTCTTTTATATTACACATCAAATATACTTACATACATGTTTGTATTAGCTGTCTCAAAATTATTTGCAACCAAACTACCTACCATAAACTGCATAGCTTAATCCTAGTTAATGGCCGCGTTCCAGTGAACTGTGTAAGCATGTACTTACTGTGAAGTTATTCAGGTCGTAATACATAAATATTTTAAGGACCTATGTATAACCGTTTTGCTATTTTTTGGCGTTATATCAAGGAGGGCGGTTAAATGGACGAAAAGGGGAAGCGGTCGGCAAACAGGCGCAATGACCCTACTATCATCGTAGTTTGGCTCTTGTTATTGTATATCTCTCTAATAAATCTTAAGAGTATTGTACCGATAGGAAGGTACTGGCTTCTGTAACACAGGTTACCTTATCTCAGAAGTCAGGGCTACAATAATCTTTATATCGATGATTGTTACAAATAAACATTCATTAATTTTTATTAAAATTTCAATCTTTTTACAACTCCGGTACCAGTGCGTGCGTGCAATAGGTACACTGTGCCAAAGGCTACCCAAGAACCATTAAAATAATAACACAAATTCTTATTAAAAATATTTTTATCCCAATTATTAATATAATTAATATCCTTTCGCCTTATACGTAGTCTATAAAACGATTCATTTTAACTTTTATTACCTATAATTAAACTGCGAAAAGCTTTTCAGTAAATTGTTCGTGAACCTAATGAAGATATGAAGTATTGGAAATTGAGTTTTACGTCGTAGATGTGACGGTGTATTTTGGTTCAGCCGTGTGAGATGCAATCAAAATATAGATTTGATAAACGGAATGCAAAGTAACATACGCACAATAAATGCTCTTCGAAAGTATTGCGGTACCGTCAGAAGAAACAGCATTAAATATAATATTAACATAATAATCCTCACTCTTATTTTTCATTTTGTTCCTCTTCATCGAATCGTAATTTAACTTTAATCTTAATAAATTAGATATATGTTCCCACATTTCTGATTTCCCTTCCAATATCTTTTCTGTTCATGCTGTCCGGTTGTGGAATACTCTCCTTGAGAGTATCAGGTACATTGGAGTCATTTAAAACTGCAGTTTGGAGTCATTTCATTTCCTCTAACTATATTCTTTCTTTTTTCTTTTAACTTATCCATGAAGTAGTACCTACCTATGTATAATATATGTCGTGGCCCGATCGTATAATTGACCAGATCATGAAATGTGCGGCATATCATGAAATGCTACTGGACCATACAAATCTCAATCAGGCTTGTTAAGGTTGTCCCAAAATTAACGCAAGGTTTGAATTTAATAGAAAACACAGTTTTTGTTAGATTGTTATGTTTTCATTGAGTCATATAGTACATAGAATAGGGTTATTTAAGGAATAATACATCAGCAAATGGCCTCTACGGCTTTGCTGGCACATACGCATTCCTTTGTCCAAGTTTTTCATGACCGTGTGCCTAATTGTGGCTAAATTTCCTTGACGCCGCGCTTAAATTGTTTCACTGGCTGTATGGCATGTGGTACAGTTTTATTTAAAACTACATATTGGCCATATCAATAGTATTTACTTCGGCAGAAAGTACTGCGATATCATGTCGCGATATCGAGCACCAGTAACAGTTACTGCTTGACCAGTCACATTTCAAAAAAGTACGGTCCAATGATGCATACAACTAAAAATTTGCACCAAAGAGTGACACTTTTTCCATTTTTACTATCCCTAACAAGAAGCTTTTTTTTAATCTTCGTGATCCCCAACGATCCCTAAACTCTCAGCTGTCAAATTGTTCTTATTTCAGGGTTGCCAACAATTTACTGCAAAAATAGTGAAAATTTCAAATCTTGTGTTAGTTTTGGGACATCCTTTTCAAGCCGAGATTTGTACGGATTAGGTTTTGTTAATGGGAGATGATTGTATAGTGAAGTGCGCGGGCTCAGCGTCAGAGTTTTCTTCTTGATCGCCGCTGTTTGTGTCCCTGCGGATCCATGTTTCAACCAGCTATTGCTTAACTGCTGCATCAATATGCCTTGACTATCAACTTCGAGTCGGGTCGGTAAGACACATCCCATTGAAGGCACGTTTGATTGTGCCTTTGGTTATAGTGTAGATACCTCAGCTATTCGACAAATGGCACCTGGACCGGGATATATCATTGTTGCAACACTTCCGTGCAAAATAATAGTTTAAAAAAAAACTAAAAAACACGCTTTTATGTTAAATAAAAAACCAAAAGTGAAAAATAACTTTTTAGTATAGAAACTAAATGATGAACGAAAAGTTTATTTACTCTTTAGAGAAAAGCGTGGGGTGCTCAATTACATTAGTTCTTGAAAATATTCGATCGTGTTAATAAGTTATTTTTCACTTTTTAGTTTTTTATTTAACATAAAAGCGTGTTTTTTAGTGTCTTTAAACAATTATTTTATTTTCCACTTTTTAGTGCGAATTATAACCGCCGATGAAAGTATTTACTTAACAACGTATAACTAAAAAGCATGACAACGCCATCTAGTGACGCAAAGCTGTAGTTCAGCTATACGTCACTAGATGGCTTGGACATTCCAAACGTTTAATTTATTAGTTCTTGCGATTCTAATCATGTTATCGGGATATTCTTATCGAATTATTGTAATTTTCATCATCGGTCTTTGATAAGTCTATAAAGTTTAAATGAAATCTGACCGTTTAAAGTGGGTCAAAACAGAGTCCAAACGAGTCAGTTACATACATACAAACAAACATATAGGTGAAACTAAGATAATCGTGTTAAAATAAAACCTACCCACCTTGTACCTAGGTTTCGACACGGAACACAGTATATAAAAAATAAGGTTAGACATACATGAAATAGTAAATATATTTGTAGGTACCTAAGCTTATTTCATAAACTTTATATTCAACCGGACTGCTGAGATGATTTTAAGTGTAACATCTGTCCTGGTTGTTGGCTTTTGCGTTTGATTGTTTACTGAAGGATTGTTACTTTTTGGGTTTGATTGATGCCCCTTTTATGTAGGCGACAGACTGGCAACCTGTCAGTATTTGGAGGCTCTGTATGGCCCATACTGCCAAAAGTGGCTTTATGTGTAACAAAAAGTTTCCTGATTCAGAGGGTCTGCTCAACCCCACAGGGAATCACGAGCGAGCGTGATCGTATGTATGTACCTATGTATTGTGTATGTATTTGAATATAAATAATATTCAAATACATACATAATTTTGAAATGTATTGTTTATATCTAGAGACCGTATTATATGCAACATAAAAAGCTTGTTATATGCATGCAAATTTGCATAAAAAATGCTTGAAATATGCACTGAAATATGAAATTAAAAAATAAATTTAGGAACCCAAAAAAGGAGAAAAGTAAGTTTTATTTTTTTTTTATTTTAAAATCAGCATACAATTAGTAAATTATCCTTGAATAGGCGATAATAGGTAGCATTATGTTACCTTAAAATTATTTACTTTTTTTTGTAAACATAAACAATCGAGTACTGTTCCAAATGTTCAGTGGTAAGATTATGTCTTCGAACATTTAGAATATTTTAGTAAGTGGAAAAGCTTCGCTCTACATTTACTCCAGTTACTTCAGTATGAACAAGTAATAATACTTATCTAGGAAGTCTTCGCAGTATCGTATATAGTATATAGTTTTGTCTCCTTTATTTTAGTATCGTAACTGTCAAAACAAAAGACGCGCGCGGCTACTTGCGTTCCGGAATACAGTAAAAGTAATGATATCGCAAAGCCACAATTATTATTTATTTATTAATATTCAACAGCCTTTATTTTTTGTGACTAGTAAATTTGGTCACATGCAAGAATATTATCACTTTTAGCGCATTTCGAGACGCAGGTGAGTGTTCTGCCTTCGGAAAAGTATTGTAAATAAAATGATAATATGCATCATCACTAGATCTTAGTCAAAATATGCTATTACTGTTGAGAATGGCTTTAATATGCCAATGCATATGCAAATATGCAATTTCATATAATCCGGTCCTCCGGTTCGGTATCATTTTTCTGTCAACCGTACTGCACTTTAATATGCAGTACCAAACCAAAGATGGCGCGAATACATTCCCGTTCGTTTATGAATAAAGACATTGAAAATCGAAATGAACATTTTTGTCGTCCCCGAGCCGGTCGAGACAGCAGAATAAATTGAGCCCTTAATACAAAGATAGAATGATTAAAACGGAATGTTTGTTTTGACGTAGTTTTTTTATTGCACTCTGGTTGGCTTCACACGGGCACATTTAGAACTAAACATTTATATTTACACAGATGAGATCAAAAACGTAATCAGAGCGACTCCTACTCAGCTATGTTATGACATCGAGCGATAGGTGTCTTTAGTTCTCTACCCTTTTTGTGATATGGATTAAATATGAGATGCGACTGTCGCTAAGTTATTCATGGTACAGAGAAGCCAAAGACCTAGTACCTACTCCGTGAGGGGAATAAGCAGTCATTGAAATGATTTTTGGAATCAAAATCCATTAAGTTGATACTTTTATATTTTTTTTATATATTACGAGATGGCAAACAAGCTTGCAGCCCACCTGGTGTTAAGTGGTTACCGTCGCCTGGGTAGTCCCAACACTGCAAGTGCGTTGCCATCCTGGGGACTAAGATGCTATGCCTTCCATGCCCAGTAATTACACTGGCTACCTTTCCCTTCAATCCGAAGCACAGCGAACTGCTTTACGACAGAAATAAGAAAGGTGGTGGTACCTACTCAGACAACTCTACATTAGATGGGTCTAATGAAGTGAATTTTTCGACAGCGGCTGGAACAACCAGCGACCAAAATCGACTTATTCATGATGCATTTAGATGTTTGCAATCGATGACGATTAAACAATATAATGGATGAGAATTGTTTGCATGTGAACGAAACACAATTTTTTATTTATAACTTTTTGTTAACGTGACGTCAGCATTAACCTCCAGAACGCGGTTTCAGTAACAAAACACTGTGTTATTTTAGAAAACAAAAACGGTAAAAACACAGGCACTTTGAACAAAAGCTGGGCTTTGAAATACGAGAAGGGAATAATGCGTTTTGTTGTCAGGTATCGGTTGTTCGTGTTTTGGGAACAAATGTAAGAAAACGCGTTCAAGATGTTTGCTTTCTTTGTTCTGAATTCACAGCCCTTTAACATTGTTTTAGCGTCCATTTTAAATTCGGTTAAGCAGAGCCTTAGTTAACATTTCGTTACACGAGTACATGAAGCCGAATCTGGCAGTATGGGCCATGCAGTGCGACCAAAAGTGACAGCTTGCCAGCTTGTCGCCTACATAAAAGGGGCACCAAACCCAAAAAGTAATTCCGAAATCCTTCAGTAAACAATCCAACAACAACCAGTCAAAATCATCTCAGCAGTCCGGGTATGAAATTACATGCAAAAAAAAAATCATTTCCGAGGTACAAATGCGATAAATCTCAAACCGATTAAAAAGCAATTAGCTTAATTGATTGCTAATTGAAACCAGCATCCTGTTTTACATAGGACCTTCTATTGGGAGACGTATTGAACCTTCATTTGTTTTTTGCATGTGTTCGAATCCATATCGTGATTAGCAACGATATCTTCTTACGTAATTCGTGGTGTAGATGTTCAGGAAAAATAATGATAATTATATGTTATTTACAGCAATCTTAAATAATCGTGGATATGTTGATATATAATATAGCATATAAGTATAATAAGGCATAGATTATGCAGCATGTTACTTAGTCTGGACTCACTTTAAGCGTGTAATTAAGTTATAAATATATTGTTAATGAAATGAAATAAAAAGCTCTTTATTTAAATGGACTTTTCTAAGTACTTTGAAATCGTCAAAAGCCCTACCACCATTTCGGTAAGGTAGATATACAGCAAGTACGTAGGCGTATGGTAAACTGATTATAGAGCATAAACATGTGACCCTTTATTCATCCAAATCAGATAAAGAGCTTATGCGTTATGGAAGAACATACATACTTAAATACAAACATACATAGATAGACTACTAAAATCATAACCGTTCCTTTTGGCTACGCCGTAGTCGAGTAAAAAGTAAACGAATCTATTAAGAAAATAAAAAAAAAACTTTTATAATTTAGCACGTGTTCAATTTCTATTGATGCCAAAAATAACAAAACCTAAATCTAAGAATTTACAACTTTATTCCGCTAAAACTTATTATTATTTCGCTATGAAATGTTACAAAAAATAAATTATTCCCGTTTGATGAAATCAGCAAACCAAAAAAGATACACAAATAAGGATTAAATTAACCAAAGGAACCCCTTTATAAAAATTAAATCCTCAACACATCACTCGATTAAACTTGACATTTCAAAAAAAGGAAGGTCCATAAATATTTTCTAAACAAAACGTTCTATTCATAGACAAAGTATTAATCTGGCATAAGTGGGTTTTGAATCTGTGGGATTTAAAAAGGTAAAGGACGGGTGAAGCGTGCGCCGTGCTTGCAGCGGGTTCTTTATAAAATTAAAAATTATTTGGAAGAATTTAATAAGTGTCAAAATGAAATTATTAGAGTTTAAAGTAGATAGTTATTAGTAAAAATAAATTAATAAAGTGACGATCTGCTCTAAGTTCTCTTTTATCAGAAATCTAGAGTAATACCTATACACCGTGATTTTTTAAAAGTGACAAATATTTCAAGGTCTTGCTATGGACCAACATCTAAATCGCGAAAAAGACCAGCTTTTCCATACAAAAGTGCAACGCCTTCGCAACCAAAATGTATGTAACAGTTGAGTTTTTTGCTATTGCGATTTTTTCACACAGCAAGAGGTTTTTTTTGTATTGATTGGCACCTTCACAACTTGAAATATTTGTCATATTTAAAAAGATCGATGGTACCGCGGTCGATCGTTCTTAGTAACGATCACGAAAGTTAAGCAACTAAGTGCGCGGTCGGTACTCGGATGGGTGACCGAAAATTTTTCAAATCGATTTTCCTCCGTGCTTCGTCGGCACTTAAGCTGGTAGTCCCGGGTGCTGTGGAAAGATAGCAGTCGTTCCCAAGGAGGGTTGGTGTCAGACACACGGCCATGAAAATGTAATGCCAAATCCTTAAGTAGTATTGTCGATATCAAGGCATACTGCACCGACTCCAAGTAAATTGGGAGCAGAGTAGGAAAATGGTGATGATTAAAAAATTTCGGTGTATAATTGTTGAGTGCAAATTTCCATTTGCATTTTAAGAGATTAAGTTGCAAATTAACACGTACTAAATATTATGATTTTTAATGTTCCCCCACAACCGCCACGAAACCCTAAACATTATAATAAAGGGCACGCGAACGCCAGGTGCTTGTATTGGGGTAAAATTTCATTTGGGTTCGAGGAATGCCTTATTGAATTGAATAGGGAGTATGCTTTTACAAAAAAAATGAGACTTATTACGTCACGTGGCGCTAGAATTTTTGTGACATGTTATAGATTTCTGGTTTTTACGCTTTTTTAAACCTGTTCAGATTTTTAAATTGTAGACGATGTGCCGTATAACGTACAGTCGAACCAACTGAATCATGACCCACTTGGCCGATCATTTCTTTACAATCATAAATTTAGTTAGGTTTTCTTCGCTATCATGCGTGTTGCACTTAGTACGTTTTAAATATGAATAAAAATGTGTCATTACGGGTCAGAGATCTATGCAATTTTACTCTTTGTTACCACTGCACTAAAGTCTTAATTGGAATTTCAAATAACATGCCGTTCATAATCTAAACTCTTTTCACTACTGAGAAAAACGAATAACTATTATATTTTTAAAAATAAAATTACGTTTTGTGTCAGATGTCAAGTAGTAGTTGAAAAATTTTAAAAGGTCATATTTATTAGACACTGTCAGTGTCTAATGAATTGATAACAGGTTCGTTACTTAAGACATGTATGTTCAAGCGAATTTCAACCTACTTTGTATTGAGTGACTGTAGGAAAATGATCTTAAGGTGGGTCATGATTCAATTTGGTCGACTGTACATATACAACATGTAAATTAAATAACCAACACCCTGAATACAGATGGTTAGGGATCGGCTTCTGAGTTGATTTCAATTTTTTTTTTAAAAAAAACGATTTTTTTAATAAAATAAAATAAAAAAAACAAAATGTTTGTTTTTTTTATTTGAAAAAAAAAAAACGTTTAAAAAAAAAATTAAATCAACTCAGAAGCCGACCCCTAACCACCTGTATTCAGGGTGCTGGTTATTTAATTTACATGTTGTATATTTTTCTGTACGCTTTAATGCATATTTTAATGTAAGATTTATTTAAATGATGCCGTCGTGGTGGAGTGGTCAGTATAACTGCCTATACATCAAGCGGTCCGGGTTTGAATCCTGGTAGCGGCAAATATTTATGTGAATAACACGAATATTTGTTTGCGAGTCATGGTTGTTTATATAGTTAATTAAATTTGTTTATAAAAATATCTAAAATTATTATGTATATTGAAAAAATTACCGTTATCTAGTATCCATAACACAAGTTCTTATGATACTTACTTTGGGCTAGATAATTGGTGTGAGCGTGGAAGTACATATTATATTATTATTATATTATAATTATTTCTTCTGTTAGGCATATTTAAAAAAAAAGCAATAGAAATGTTACAAAACGCAATTTTACTGTTTTGAAAAGATATTATCTCAGAATAGCGAAAGTGTCAATTATACAGGTTTATTGATATCGTCATGCCACAATTTATGATGTTTGTATATTTTTTTAAGGAGATTCCTTCTCTATTTTTGTTCTAGAATCTTCGTCAATGGGGAATGCTTCGTAAGATGCTTCTGTATCGCTAATATAACTAGACTACTAACACAACAATAAATTAGTATGAGAATTTTTTTATTTCAAACCACCCCCATAGGATATAAAGTGTCCGGAGATTCGAAACTACCCTACTAACACAATATATTAGTATGAGAAATTTTTTATTTCTCGTTTGTGCCGCCCTTAATTCTCAATTTTGCCGCTCTGGACAAATGTCCGGTTGTCCCCCCCCATCCCCCTACGTCGGGCCCTCTGGATAACTACTACTCTAGTAAGTATCCAAAACAATTAATTATACTTACTTACTAGATAACAAGCAAACGTACATAATGATTTAGATATTTTTATAAATACATATAGGTACTAAAATAACATGAACAACCATGACTCGTGAACTAATGTGAGTGTTCATCACAAAAATATTTGTTGCTACCAGCATTCGAACCTGGAGCGTTGAGTGTAGTCACTGACTCAACCATCACGACAAACGGCGGGCGTCAAATGCTCAACTATCGGCCACCATTCGCGGTAAAAAATAATATTGTATTGTCACCCTAATTCTGAAGGGCCCGGAACCAGTATACAAAAGACACTTAAACTAATATTTGCAATTTATTGTCCCTTTGCGGTCCGCATAAGGTCGAAGCCCATTTGCTCGTTCAACCTCATACGATAGAAAAGCGAGCATGCAAATATGTCCTTATGCACGTACAATGTAGAGATATTTTACATTGACTTAATAAAACAGCAAAGAGCACGCTTGCCCAAATTAAGCCATTGTAAATTGTATCCACAGGAAAATACTCTAAGTCTATATTTACATGCTCATTCTTCTGTGTGCGGGAGCAGTACGGTATGAATACATCCTTAAGGGCGATCTTGGCACCCTAACTAATGTCCCATAGAACACTATGGTATTCAATTTGTAGCTAATTGTTGGCACGTTAGTTCAGTTGGTTAAGCAATGGGGTTGTCCTTTTTAATGGCAGTGGAGCGTTTTATGAGCTACTTTTCATTTGATATTTAGAACTTGGTATAGAGAAAATAGTTATTTGCCAGAAAACAATTAAAATCACAATCAATGAGTATTGCGACCTGTATCATCGGCGAGGAAGAAGTGACCAACCAACTTGAGCCTATCCAACTGCGTCACAATGTTGCGTCATTGAGCGCGGTCCGCCGTCTGTACCACGGCAAGTGCTCTTAGGAGCTTTTTTCCTAATGTCATCTCCCTTCCTTTTAAGGCTTATAAGGACTACGTGTGTTGGCTTTCGGTGTCACCGAAAACTGGATACCATTCCAACGCGAACTAAGAAATTTGGCAACTCGTTTCTTTGTCGCACAATCAAGAAATGGAATTCACTGCCAGCACACGTGTTCCCTCCTTCCTACAATCCTGGGCCATTCAAAAGAGGCGTGAAGAAGCACCTTGCACCAGCTATCTTCTCATTTGGACTCCACTTCTGCTTACCATCAGGTGGAATAGAGTCATTTGCTTGACCTTTTTATACAGGTGTTTTAGTTACGAATAGAACTAACTCTTCTCACCCCGTGGGTTGTAAAAGTCGACTGAGGGACATTCTTATCTTAGCCCCGTGCAGACATCGCAGGAAGATGTCACTCACGTAGTGTCAGTAAACCACACACTACCTACAGCATTCACAATGCAGGTCGGTGTCAGGTAGACACACTGACATAGAACTATGACAAAACCTATAGCAGTTTGGTTGCACCGACCACAAAGAAATTGAGACGGTTTCCCTAAGACGGACCATTATAAGGCACTCTTTCCCTGTTATACATTAATGTTACATAACCCTGGTGTCACATTGTTCAATTTAACATAACGTTATTATTATTTTGTTCCGATTGTCGTTTCCGCGTCGACCACGGATAATAGCCGTCGACTTGACCCATATCGGCGACCTCGCTATACGCGCTGTGGACTACGCACACGGCACGACTATCCGTAGATATGCTTGGAGATTCGTCAGACATACGAAAGTTTAGGTATAATATTATATATTTTATGGAAAAAACTAGTTCTAGTTCTGCGATATATATTTTTTTTCTCTTTACCAAACACAAATAATAGTAATAAAAATTATTTCAGCCGTTTCGGAGGAATGCGTGACACGCGATCTTTATATAAAAAATATGAATAATTATAATATTTGTAAATTTGAAAATCCATGTTGAAAACTTATATTTGTTTTGTTAACTGAACTATTGTGCTCTATTGTGAAGTAGCCATTAACAGGCTGATTTAAATAGCCTAAAAAAACATTCTTTCATTAATCTAGGAATATATTGCAGATTTACAAACAAGTTTCAAAAGATTAGCACTTGGAGCTTGGAGACAGTAACTCCCTTATTCATAAAAACAAGTGAATTTATAAGATCGTTTGGCTCTGTCACTCTGGCACGAGATGAATGAGACAAAACACTTTTTAACAAGGTAATAACTAAAATAGGTTTATTGAGTGTTAATGAATAAGGCAGTAAGAATAAAAGAACGTTAGTTTAAAGTAAACATACTTTTAAGAGAGGTAGAACATAACACAGCGAAATTAATAAGAAAAAAAAAGATAAATAAATTCCGGCGTCTTTCTCGAATTTGCAGCTCCCGAACTACGGTAAGACCTCTACATTACAGAAGGTATCGTGGTCAAATAGTTACACATTTTAGTAGTGTTCTGTTTTGTCGGTGATAAGGTTGTCAGGGTTGGGGTAAGGGTCTTGTTTGGTAAATGCTATCAGCCAGTAAAAGATATCTTCAGACTTATCCGTTCTCAATATCCCGTGTGTGTCAGACGTGCTGAAAATCATATTAAGCGAATATTAACGAGTGATCGCTCCAGTTTCTAACGGATGCGGCGAAAGTGGATCTCGGAATTAGCACGCCAATGCACGATCACCCCCCTATGGTGACTTCGGCATCCGAAATTGGACTTTGGGACAACTGGCACTGTGTCGCTTCTCGTCCGAATGTCGTTTGCCAAATCGCATCAACACCCTAGTAACCCAAAATATTTAACCTTTGCATAATTTCCTGTCGAGTTAGCGGGATTCGAATCAGGATAGGGATTAGCGGTTATCGAGATGACGAGTATGAGCAATGTTATGCTGTTTAGTTTGCTGCGAAAATATTATCATCATCATCATCATCATCAACAGCTCATATAATGTCCCCACCGAGGGGCTCGAGCCTACCCCACATTAGGGGCGATTAGGCCTTAGTCAACCACACTGGCCAAGTGCGGGTTGGTCAACTTTACACACAACCTAAGAATTTCTTAAAAACAAACTTTATAATTATTTATTAATAAACTTTATTTTCGCCAAATAACTTTGTCATTTCCTTATTTCTCATTTAGATTTTAGTTTCCAACTACTTTTTTACGTTTAGAATTATTGATTTGCTATTTTAAAATATATTTTTAAAAAAGTAGAGGATGTTAGGGTATCTTGGTAGGAGGTAAATATCGAACTACCCTATCTTTTATTCCTGAAAATAACGCCAAAAGACGTAAATTCCTACTGGCATACTTAATTTACTGTTTCCATTTATTTTTGTTTGACACTTTTTGTTTTCACTCAATAATGGATGCCATCCTGTCTGCCAGGGTGGCAATCGAAGGATACCCTAAAAACTGGGGTAAACATTGACAACGAGCCACGGGGGACCAATTTGTCATGCACTCGAGTCTCGAGGTGTCCTAAGTAAACTTCGATTTACATATGCAAGTTACAAGCGACAGGCGATTACGCTAGGTTTTGTAACGTGGATTAACTTGCTCGAATTTTCTATGAATTATTTTGAATGTTCTTGTAGGTTTTACCCACCGGAACTAG
Source organism: Elophila nymphaeata (assembly GCA_955850985.1). Classification (NCBI taxonomy): domain Eukaryota; kingdom Metazoa; phylum Arthropoda; class Insecta; order Lepidoptera; family Crambidae; genus Elophila; species Elophila nymphaeata. The sequence continues at coordinate 14,689,773 of OY039090.1, read as the reverse complement.
ATCGTAAGATCTCGGGATCGATCCTCAGGGGAGTGTAATATTGTTCTAGCTTTGGTTGGTGGTAGGCAAGAAATATATAGGTAATAATGGAAGCCACACTAGCAATAAAAGTAATTGGGCCACTACCATTATACCATTATAGTGACTACCATTCTAAAACGAAAATTAGCAATTTTCTGTCGTACAATCCAAAACTGTAATTCTATACCAGTACACGGTATACCAGGTAAGTAGTTCTGTATCTTATAGTCGTGGTAGGTTTTCAAGAAGCGCAAGGCAGCATCTTGCAGGGGGGCTATTCGCTGGGGTCCACGTCCAGAAGCCTTCTCGTGGTGGTAACGTGGTGGGGAAACTTTCTCGGCGGGTGTGTGGCTTTTGATGTCAAGTGTCCCTTGGCATTCGAAGTCACATGCCATCGTCGAGTTGTTTTTATTTTCCCACCACGGCTAGTTCCGGACGGCCCTTTTCAGGGCCACGACCGCGCCTGAAGTCCCTCGGATGCGGTCCGATGGCTGCTCCCGGTGTCCACGTCAGGAGGACGCAGCCGTCGGTGAGGAGACGGCCTATAAGGCCAGCGTCGGCCAGCAGCTCACGGGGACTGGCGTTAGTCGGTAGCCCCTGTGGGCTGCTGGCCACCAATTGGTGCACAAGGAGTGCTTAGACGGGCAGCGTTGGGACGGTCTCGGTGTAGTTGCGCTCACGTGCGCAGATTCCGAGCTGTCCCGTAATAGCGCACTGAAGGTCAGGCCGGGGAGGATGTTTAGTGGGTATGGAGGGAACGCCTTTACCTCGAGTCCCACATATCCCCCGCGGTTGGCATTACCCCGCAGGGACGATGCGTAAATGCATCTGACCTCCTTGACAAAAAAAAGGATGGATTATGAGAATGCTCTTTGCTTGTCACTTAGACCACACCGTTATCTATTAATAGACCGAAACAGAAGACACGAGGCGTCTCCAATAATACGCAACTCTCATACCGAGGAATTGTTTATGTAAAACAAAGAGCGATCTATTTAGAAAAATGTTTTGTTACACATTTAATAAATTTCTTTTGATTTTCTAAAGATATGCTCCAATGTTTATTGTTTAAGACGGGATTCTTATGGTTTCTTGGTAATGTTTACTTGATTTTTTTCTTATTTATTATTTATGGTGTTCTTAGTCATAAATACGTGCATTGCAATGTCAGTAGAGGGTCAAGCGTGATCTATTTTAGGAGGAGTTTACCTTTAGTATTAGAGGAGATTCTAGGTACAATATTTTAATTATTCTCAATAGTTCGCTAAGAGATTTCTCTTCTCTTCCCCATCAGTTCGGCTTCAGGCCAAAACACTCTTGCCCTCAGCAAGGCCATCGTATAGTGGAATACGCGTTCAGCGGTTTCATTCCTCGTAAATTAAAAACCGTCGCAGTCTTCTTTGACGTTGCCAAGGCTTTTGACAAGGTCTGGCACGATGGTCTAATTTACAAAGTCTACCAGTTAGGTATGCCCGACCGGTTAGCGCGATCGTTCCGTTCATTTCAAACACGAAGGCACTTTCTCAACACCCCACAAGTTGCGAGCCTGTGTGTCGCAGTCCTCTCTCCACTTTTGTATTCTACATATACAAATGATATCCCCATTCCCCTTAAGGGAGTCCAATTAGCTCTTTTCGCTGACGATACCTACAGAGGCAGCAGCACCAGGACAATAACCCCCAGGCTACAAGTCTTTGTCATTAGTTTAGGTGACTGGTTTCGACAGTGGCGAATCGAAGTGAACCCGGAGAAAAGCTCCGCAGTTTGCTTCGCTTCGAAACGTCGCAACCAGCTAGTCCCCTATAACACCCGATCATTGTCTCTTCAGGGCACTGTTATTCTATGGCAGCGTACTGTTAAGTACCTAGGTGACACTTTAGACAAAAGGCTAACCTTCAAAGCCCACATAACTAGAGTCACGCGAAACGTGAGGGGAGAAAAAAATCTCTTTCCTAAGATCATCATGATCTTCTCCCAATTTTATTCGGGGCGGCGTAATAAGTTTTTCTCTTCCATACATGTCAGCATTAACTTTCTTCTCTAGGACATTTTTGTTCGACCAAACCTTTTTTATATCTTTTAATATTAACACCCTGGCACCTTTTTGACATACTTTTAAATTTATAAATATTATATTTTTGTATGTCAGTTTGTACATCACTCATTCTTTCTCTCTCATGTCATGTCTATCTCTCAATATACTTGTAGCATCATCCTCTGTGTTTTCTTCGCTAAAATCCAATAGGTTATGGGCCCAGAGTGCATAAATAATATAGCTACAATGGAGAGTTCTACAAGCCGTATGACTGAAATGACCGTAAGTCAAAATTCGTTCCAAAAATTGGACGGACGATCAAATTATAAAGTTTGGAGCTTTATCATGAAAATGAAGCTCATCGACGAGGATCTTTGGGAGCTGGTATCGCAACCGTCATCGTTTGCCGCTAAACTCACTCAACAAGAGTTTGAGCGCCGCGACCAACGTGCAAAGGAAAATATACGCCTTCATATTAGCGAGGCCATCTACCCCATCGTTATGGAGTGTGACACTGCCGAAGCTACTTGGAATGCTCTACGGAAGACGTATGCGCAGAGCAGTGTCGCTACAACACCTCCACAAGATCATCGGAGCACCAATACCACGGTCACCAGCAGTACGTCCACTTCCAGTAGTGCGTGTACCTACTGTGGGAAGATAGGACACCGTGTGTCAAAGTGCCGGAAACGTTTCCGTGATTACAAGCAGAATAAGGGCATTGGTGACAAAGTTAATTATATATCTGACACCACACTACTATCATCTTTCAATTCATTTACAGGCCAACACTCCACCTCTTTATCCCAGGATTGGTTTATAGACTCAGGAGCCACAGGGCACATGAGTTGTCACAGGGATTGGTTCATCGATTTTAAACCTCTCCGACAACCAGTCACTGTTGCCAATAAAGATGTTGTATATAGTGAAGGTAAGGGATCTGTTTTTGTAAATATTAATGATAGTGTAGTTAGGATTTCGAATGTTTTATATGTGCCTCAACTTTCGACGAATTTATTATCTGTTAGGGAATTAGTTAGTAAGGGTTTTGTAGTTATTTTTTCATCCAAAGGCGCAACGATTTTGTGGCAGAAAGACTGTAAGGTGTCTGGTACATTAGTGGGTACTGCTTCCAATTTTGGGGGCATGTACAAATTAAACACTTCACCGACTACCAATCAGGCATACCAAGCTCGTAATAACGAGCCCATTTTTCTCTGGCACCGTCGTTTAGGCCATTTAAACTACAAATACCTCCAAATTCTAAAAAATAAACATATTGGCATTAATTTCACTGACAGACTAAATCAAAGTCAAAGTTGCGTTCCGTGCCTACAAGGTAAATTGTCAAAAAAGCCTTTTAAAAGTTCAAAAAGTAGGTCTAATCACAAATTAGAGTTGATTCACACTGACCTCTGTGGACCAATGAGTTCACAATCATGGGGCGGTTGTTTATACCTACTTACATTTACCGATGACTTCTCTCGTAAAACTTTTGGTTATTTATTAAAAACCAAAAGCGAAGTTTTTACGAAGTTTGTAGAATTTAAGCACCTCGTTGAAAATCAAACAGGCTTAAAAATAAAGGCACTCCGATCGGACAACGGTCGTGAATTTGTTAACAAAGAGATGACAACGTTTCTCAAGGAAAATGGCATCATACACCAATTATCTGTACCTTACAATCCTCAACAAAACGGTGTATCGGAAAGGGTCAACCGAACCGTTATTGAGAAGGCAAGGTGTATGTTACAGGATGCCAATCTTCCTAAGGCTTATTGGGCCGAAGCTGTTAATACAGCAATTTATTTAAAAAATCGTACGCCTACACAAGGTTTGAATTTTAAAATTCCCGAGGAAGTTTGGACCGAAAAACCGGTCAACCTTTCTCATTTAAGAGTTTTTGGGTGTGAGGCCCACGCTTTAGTCTCTAAGGAAAAACGGACGAAGCTAGAATCAAAAACTCAACCTTGTATTTTTGTAGGCTATTCAGACGACTGCAAGGGTTATAGGTTAGTCGACCCAAATAACCCTAGGAGAATTATAATTGCTCGGGACGTAGTTTTTATAGAAAATAAGGTTGTAGAAAATTGTGAGTCATCCGAACCCACATATCTTGTTGAACAACCACCAATGACTACAATCGAAATTTCTACACCCGATCCTCCTTCCCATTCCGTTGCTTCTCCTACGACAGTTATTGATGAGATACCGGAATCCCAGCCGTCTGACCCACCATCATCTGAACCCATCGAAATTGACCCGCCCTCTCCTGAACCCGTTGAAATTGCCCCTGAATCTCCTTGCATTCCAGTTGAAGATGTCAACCAACCCCGCTACCCTCGCCGCGTGCATAGGCCGCCAGATCGGTATGACGCAGGCGCCTACCTTGTGTCTCCTGATACCGAGCCTGAAACCTACAAACAGGTAATCGATGACGTACACAAGGAGGACTGGCTGAATGCTATGCAGTCGGAATACGACTCCTTAATCAAGCATGGCACCTGGGTCTTGGTTGACCGACCTAATGACAGGAAGCCTGTTAAATGCAAGTGGGTGTACAAAATTAAGAAAAATACTAACGGGGAGATCGTCAAATACAAAGCTAGACTTGTGGCTAAAGGATTCACACAAGTCTATGGCGTCGACTATGGAGAAACCTTCTCTCCTGTTGCGCGGTTGTCTTCCATCAGACTTCTTCTAGCATTCGCCGCTAAGCTGAATCTAAGTGTTGAGCATTTGGACGTCGAAACAGCGTTCCTTAACGGCGATCTAGAAGAAGAGATCTATATGGAGCAACCTGAAGGTTTCGTTACCGATAACAATAAAGTCTGCTTTCTCAAAAAGGCTCTGTACGGACTTAAGCAAGCACCTAGACAATGGAACTTAAAAGTCTGCGAAGCTATGGCAAAGTTATCACTGACTCGAGCAGAATCTGAACATTGTATCTATTACAGCCGTCAAAACGACAAACTCCTGGTAGTAGCCGTCTTTGTCGACGACTTTTTTATATTTAGTAATTGTCACGTAATGGCGAACTCTTTCAAAACAGGCCTAAAGCAAACATTTTCGGTCAAAGATTTAGGACCTGTGAAAGACTGTTTGGGTATGCGAGTCACCAAGAGTGCAGATGGCAGCATTAGTCTCGACCAAACCAAGTATATAGAGACACTGGTTGATAAATTTAATTTAAGAGACGCCATTCCAGTGACAACACCTTTGGAGCCTGGACTTAAGTTGGTATTACCTGAGAAAGATGATGAGCAACCGGACTTACCTTATCAGCAGCTCATCGGTTCTCTAATGTACATCTCCATTGGCACAAGACCTGATATAGCACACGCTGTGTCGGTCTTGAGCCAATTCAATGCACATTACGGGGAGGTACACTGGAGAGCTGCTAAACGGGTGCTCAGGTACCTTAAGTCCACCAAGCACAAAAAACTGGTATACACTAAGAGCAGTGATGACATAGTAGGCTACGCTGACGCCGACTATGGGTCTAATCTGATAGACCGACGATCCTACACTGGGTATGTTTTTACTTTAAGTGGCTCCGCCATATCCTGGGAGTCTCGCAAACAACGCACTGTCGCTCTCTCGACCACCGAAGCTGAATATATGGCCCTTGGTGAAGCCACTAAGGAAGCCATATATTTAAAGTTTCTGGTGCGAGATGTCTTTGATTGTGACTATCCACTTACATTGTACAGCGACAATCAAAGTGCCATACTACTCACCAAAAACAATACTCACCACTCACGCACTAAACACATCGACATCCGGCATCATTTCATTCGAAGTTCCATCGCCAGTCATGACATCACTATTAAATATATTCCCACTGGTAGCATGGTCGCCGATGTCCTTACGAAAAGTTTGCCTAACATCAAACACGTGAAATGTGTAAATAGTTTAGGTTTAGCATAGTTTTGTTTTTGTAAGGATATTAGGTTAATTTTATTTCTTCGAATGTTAGATTTAAGATGTGTATATAGTGTGTTTGTTTTTCCTTTTATATGAGTTTGTTTTTGTAATGTTGTCTTGTATATAGTATGTACATATATACAGGGTGTTTATATTACGGGGAGGTGTTCGACCAAACCTTTTTTATATCTTTAATATTAACACCCTGGCACCTTTTTGACATACTTTTAAATTTATAAATATTATATTTTTGTATGTCAGTTTGTACATCACTCATTCTTTCTCTCTCATGTCATGTCTATCTCTCAATATACTTGTAGCATCATCCTCTGTGTTTTCTTCGCTAAAATCCAATAATTTTAATTAAAATCAGTACGAATTAGGTACTGCGCATAGAGTGCTAATAAAAACTTTAAGCTTTGGAGACTTGTCCCCTAATAAGTGTCTAGACTGAGACACTCATATTGTAGACTAGCTTTTGACCGCGACTTCGGAATAGTTACTTTAGGCAGCATTTCGATTTTGTATTTATTTTTATATGTAGGCATACTACATTTATTTCTTATCAAGTGCCTAAATTCAAAGTTTCATACAGCGACGAACTTCCATACAAGCTTTTATCCCCTATTTCAACCCCTTCAAACCATTTTTCGCGATAAAAGGTAGTCTATGTCCTTTCCCAAGTTCTAGTCTACATTTATATTAAACATCAAAATCGGTTCAGTGGTTTAGGAGTGAAAGCGTATCAGACAGACAGATAGAGTTACATTTATAATATTGGATAGGAATTAGGGATCTCTATGATACAAGAGCTTCTTTGTACAGACAACAGCACGTTGGGTTACCACAAACTGTCAAATTTTCTCAATCGATTATGCACTTTATATTGAATAGTCTTAGGCTGAAAATCGTTTGGAGAAATTTGACAGTTTTGTATAGCCCGACGTGCTGTTGACTGTACACTACCGTGTTTTCCCAGGAGCTATAAATAGATTATCAGTTCGTTATCGCCAAGAACAGATACATACGGAGAAATTGAGTTTATCACTGCTTCTCTGAGTTCAAGGCGAAATCAAATACCTACTAGAGCGTAGAGCGACTTCCGATAAGGGGCAATATAATTATTTTTTGATGTCATCCATTTTTTTTATGTTACGAAATGGCAAACAAGCTTGCGGCCCACCTGATTTTAAGTGGTCACGCCGCCTATAGACACTAGTGCGTTTGCTATACTGGGGACTAAGATGATATCATCTTAGTCCCCAGAATAGCAAACGCATATGCCCTCCATGCCCCGTAATAACACTGGCTACCTTTCCCTTCAATCCGGAACACAGCGAACTGCTTCACGGCAGAAATAAGAAAGGCGGTGGTACCTACCCAGACGACCCTACATATGGGTCTACCAACTAGTAAAGGTTTTTTCTTCTTCAGACCAAATAAAAAAGAGAAGGCAAGGTCAGTAAATCTACACACACATGTAACTGAGCAATGAGATGCCCAGTTGAGCTACATGTGTGTGCGTGTGTATGTAACTATTTTAATGTTTTGAAGAAAATATTGGGCACTGCTAGTTTAAATTACGCTCAACTGTTGACTGTATTGTGTGATTCTGTGGAAATTTATTGTTAACTCTAGTCTACGCCTATAAAGTAAGGGAATGATGATGATAATTCGAATCACAGATATATCAATCTAAGGATATCGGTCGAATCGCTGAGTTTATAGGAAGACAGAGTGTCGCAATCAGCGGCCGTACTACATAACATGGTTCTATGTAGTTGAGCCTGCCGTAATATACACTATTCATTGCGCGCGTCTTAAGGGCTGCGAAGCGATGAAAGTTAAGAACAGCCGCAAAGGAGACCGGTCGAATCGCTGAGTTACGTATTCATTTGACTTTATCGGAAGGCGAAGTGGCGGAAATGTATGCCCACAGGGCATACACTTGTCGTAAGTTAAACGCCGGCTTGGCCTATCTTCTATTATTAAATCTGTGATTCGAATGAACCACAACCTTTAACGTCGTCTATGGTTTTTTCAAAGTCTTACAGAGTTCATAAGGGACCTATTAGTGATAGGTATATGAGGATTGAATACTTGGCTAAAGATTTGGGAAAACAATTTCGACATCTTAAAAGATTCGGTTTAATTTCATCCAGGAAGTTTAGAGTTTTTTAGGGTTTGTATCACGACGCAAAAATCAGTTGTTTTCTGAGATTCAACCAAAAGCAGGAGAAGTCGGTAATGATAAAGATAACAGTGACTCTAAATTTATGTACGGATGACAACTACCCAAAGCTGTATTTTTCTCTAATTTATTTTGTGGCAAATCTATAGCACAAAATTGATTGAGAAAATTTGGTAACCTGATGTTCTGTTGGCTGTAAATGCCCTTATCTTGTTTAATTTTTGTCAATGTTTGTATGTGACACAATAAAGAATTTATAATAATACTTTAATTCAAAAAGTTCATAAATAGGTTCATTAAAAAAATTAAAATAAAAAAGTTCATAAAAAGTAAAAGGTCAAAAAAATTTTATTTTTTTGATAAATTAGCATATATTATGGTAGGATAATTAGCCTCCAAAACAGCTTTAGCGATTTTTAAACAATTTATTGTGTTTATTTGGTAGGTATGAGGAAAGTTCGATTATATTTTATACCTACCGCTAAAAAGAAAAAAATATAAGTAGGTACCTAATGGTAGAACATTGTTTGCCGGGTCAGCTAGAATAAAATAAAAAATTCTCCATTTTCTTACATTACATTTGTAAAAATACTTTAAAATTAAGAGATTTTTTAATATTTAGAATAATTTGTATCTTTAGTACCTATTCATATAATTGGATAGTAAAAAATATGACTCATTTATTTTCCTTAAGCTAGCTAACATTTTAGTTCCTCAGCAAATGTCTAAGATCACATTTCAAATACCAATGTTCACCATACAATAATGACATCACTTTGTGTGAAACTTATCATATTACGGCGACGTGCAGTCTGGGCTGCAATAGTATTTTTGATAAATGCCGACTTTATGACAATGTAGGTAATACTATTACATTGCTGAGATTTCATTTTAATTAGATTTAGATTAATATTTTCTTTAATTTTTTTTAAAAGGAAGATTAGTGACAGTTGGAAAATTAACGCTGAAATAGTTTGGTCATGGTTAGGCAACAGGCTGGCAATTCCACTATTTGACGGCACTGCATGGCCCTTACTGCCGAATGAAGTGTTATCTAAGGCCCGTATTACAGAATGACACTCAAAAGTCAAACATGACTTGAGAATCGTTTATCACTTTCTATCACGCACAAAGTGACAGAGACGTAGGACGCTCAAGTCTTGAAACTTATTCTAATATATAATACGAACATAAAACTCTGCTCCCTTTTTGGGAGTTCGAGCTTGATCGTATGTATGGTACCGTTCGGTCATATACAAAGGGATATGTGAATGTAGATTGACGAAAAAGATATTATATGAATCGGAAGTGAATGGAGATGCGAGTAGGCGAAGACCTAGGTGAATGAACGTTTATCGACCAAATCGAAAACGGCTTGAAAAATGAAAATTTTTAGCAAAAAAACTCGAAAAACTGACTTCAAGACGTACGAATTTAAACTAAAAAGTAAATAATATTTTTATTAAGTAGCTGAAAAGAGCATGAAAAGTACTGAACCAATTTCGGATATGATTTATACGGGACCACCTCTTAAGTATGACCTTCTTAACGAAGAAAGAATCATCAAAATTGATTCATAATTGACGGAGTAATCGCGGAACATACATACAAAAAAAAAAAACAAAAAAAAAACTCAAATAGAGAACCTCCTCTTTTTTGAAGTCGGTAAAAAGTAGGTCTACAAAAGGACTGTGAATTTTGATGAAAGTAGATGATGAAAGAAATATGCAAGAATCGTAGCAAGTGGAAAGAAGTGATCGTTGTTTGTCTACCTCTATGGGAGAAGATTGCTTTTTTTCTCGAAAAAAAAACTGATTTGCATAATAGTACAAGTCGCAATTAGTTAACGCTCTAAGTAGTTACGCAGTTAGCAGCTAATTTATACATGTAGGTACATACGCAATACAATTAAGAATATGCGATTGCTAGAAAGATAATGAAATTAAACCTTGAACACAATTCTCGGTAGCAATTACTCAGCTGACAATAAAACATTACTGGCTTCAAAGTTGACAAGACATTTTCCTGCTCATAATATTAAACGGGTAGTATTTAACTGCAAATCAAAAAAATCTTTTTTTTGTTTATCAAAAATACTGATGGTACAGCAAAATAAATAACCCTAACCTACCATCACTCAGCCAAGGTACATAAGACTCCCAAAAACAGAGTACTCCGCCTGGTCATTAAAAAAAAATCCCTAACCTACCTTTTTATTTTACGCGCGGGTAAATATGATGTAAATAAGTTCTTTGATGTGCATTTAAATAAATACCGATAATATACTTCATTCGCGAAGTGGCGGTGGCGTAGTGCGTAAGGGTTTTGTCTCCCACCCGAGAGGCACCGGTTCGAACCCCGCCACGTACATATGTGTTTTCAAATTAAGAATTCATATAAAATTACGGTACATATAAATTTTACGGTGAAGAAAAACATCGTGAGGAAACCTGCACACACCTATGAAGAAATTCTTAGTTTGTGTGTGAAGTCGACCAACCCGCACTTGGCCAGCGTGGTTGACTAAGGCCTAATCGTCCAATGTGGAGTAGGCTCGAACCCCTCGGTGGGGACATTATATGAGCTATTGATGATGGTCAAGTCTGAAAATTGTTTCGATTCGTTAAGTGGTTTTTATCACCCATTTTTGTTTAAATATGTCAAATACTAATTACCTAGGTTACGTTTCGCGAAAGCATCTGATTCGACAAGTCTACGAAAAGTACTAATTTGTCAAGCCATATAAAAGTCCTGATTAGTCAATAGTAAAAATTTTGGTAACACAAAAATAATATTTGCCAAACCAACACGAAATTAAAATGTGACTATTAATACTTTTGGAACTTTCTTTGTTTCTTTGTATTTGACGAATTGCAGCTATGCGTGTACCGCATGCTATTCACTGACGAGGGAACATGATAAAATTCCTGTTATCAATATCTTATGGGACTAAGTTTTGAAAGATTAACGAGGCAGTCAACGAAATCACTTTCAGATTTTGGAAGTAATTTCTTTAGAATCGTTATGATTTGAAAACTCGATGAAATGAAAAAGCGACACCAAAAAGTTTTTGACGCATAGAAGTTTGTAGTTCAATATTTCGACAACCAATATAAACATCTGTTGCTTCTGAAATCACTTTTGCTACTTTTCCGAAGTTCTACTTCTGCAATTTGTGAATTGCACAAACATTTTTTTTTCTATTATTCATTTCCTTTATTTCTTAACAATTTTTTGATAAACTTATAGGTCGGAAATGGCGCTTTAGATAAATTATCTATTCATTTTGTGTCATATTTAAACGATGTTTTACGATAGTAATAATAATAATAGGTGTTCGGGACTCTTTATAGCATTGTTTTTTATTTGCCTATTTTATTAAGATTGACAATGTCACTTGTAAATAAACCACGTCTTGAAAAAACAGTATTTTATTCAAGATTTTTAATTTACATTGGGAAACCAACAACTAATTACATAAAACCACGGTTTTATCCCCAACAATAGGAATATTGAAAAAGAAGGTCAGAAACGTAATAAGCTGGTACAGCGTTTCCGTTGCTTCAATTTGGAGCCCTGTAGGGCTATTCGCTAATTTTTTTGACAGTTAAGTGATCATCACTGAGTGAATTACATATTCATTGCTGTTTTAACGTCACGCTATTATGGCACTTGTCGTGTAAAAACAGCAATGGATGTGTAATTCACTCGGTGATGATCACTTTCAACTGTCAAAAAAAGTTAGGGAATAGCCCCCCAGTGGAGGTAGCCAGTGTAATTACTGGGCATGGAAGGCAGATCATCTAAGACCTCAGGATGACAACGCACCTGCGAAACCTAGTGATTTTTTCCTTGTTATTGCAGGTGGTTATTGGCGACGGTATCCACTTACTGCCAGGTGGACCGTTTGCTCGTTTGTCATCTAGTAGTATAAAAAGAAGTAAAGTATTACTATCAACCAATCCGAGTATAAATTACAGACTGACTTTACACAAGGGATCGAAAAAGGGACCTGTGATCCATTTTATATGGAAGCTGCGCCAAAAAAGCTGCCCAATATTGTCACATGGTGCATAATGTTCCTTGGACTAACCCATAGTACTTAAAAATCAAGCTGAAAAATAAAAAATCTGACCGTTTAAAGTGGGCCAAAATTGAGCCCAAAGAGTCAGTTACAAACATACAGCGGAAACTAATATAGGCGTGTCAATAATCAGGATAATGGGATATTCTTGTTGAATTATTGTAATGTGATCGGTCTTTGATAAATCTATAAAGTTTGAATTAAATCTGACCGTATAAAGTGGGTCAAAATCGAGACCAAAGAGTCAGTTACAAACATACAGGTGAAGCTAATATAAGCGTCTTAAAAAAGCTTTTGTTTTTTAAATAAAAAGGGTAATTATAATATTTCTTTTTAAATCTTTTTGTCACTCACTGTACACGTATAGCCTGTGGATGAATTATACCCGCGGCGCGTACAGGGCCTTACGCACCCAATATAACAACGCAGGGTTGATGGGGCTGCCTCGTTACTGCCCAAGTAGCACAAGTAGCAGTTTAACATATCACCTTTGGTGTAAATTGGAACATTTAGTTTTAATAACCACTTATTAAGGTTCAACCGTGATCTTTAACCTATGAATTACACTTTAATCGTTATAATAGCATTATATAAGTAATAATGGATACTCTTGTTACGGTATTTGAGTAGAAAATGCTGTCAAAAATGCTTTCTTGCAGCATTTAGCATCTTTATATTACATTGGCTGCTTAATAGAATTTTAATGGTATAAAAATATGATAACTGCTGTATGCAGGTGTCGGGTTACACCGTAAAAATGCAGGTTTATAACAGTTCCTAATGAACTATCGTACAGCCTAAAGTATCAGTTTGGTGTAAATTTACAATGGTTTAATTCCAAAGGTGGCATATCGGTTCACCGAAGTTCTGTTACGCAGCATTTATGAAGCGCCATTTTATTATTACTTATCACCATTAAATATATTGTTTTCTATAATTTGTTTATAATCAATGCGCTTTATTTATTCTAACTATATACCTACTGACAATAATAATAATAATAAAGCATAATTTATGCTATTAAAAATTAAACAGAAAAAAAATATATGTTTTACGAACACTTTTGTTACATATTTTTAATCAAAAATGTAATATATACGAGGCGCTTAAAAAATTTGCTAGAAATTGATATATAGATTCACAGAAAACTCGCGTCCCCAATTGATTTTACGATATTAACGTGATAACAACAATAACAAAACAAAACATTAACCATATAAAATTCCACTTTGACATTAACAGTTCACAGACACCGCAGAATATTTAAAGACGAATGTCAAAATAGTACACCAAAAATTTAAAACGGCGTTATCGAAAACTTAAAGATGCTTAAGATGACCGTGAAGAGCGTATTTTTAGTGCCTTCGCTGCTTAAGAGGTAACGTGTGTCCTATTAAACATCTGATACAAAGCATAGTGAACCATAATAACTCTAATATAATGCTACTATAATGCCGTTATAACGAAATGTGAACTAAATGTGAACTATAGGCTGTATAATTTGTGCCCATTTAAGAGTTATAAGGGCTGAGAATGCGCTGTAAACACCTTTATAACACCAGCATAAACAGCTTTTAGTATCTAGGTATACCATAAGGCAGCCGCTGTACAGCCTTTATGTGCTACTTGGGTGCGGTGCATCTGGAGTGCTAGTTGTGGCTTGGGTAGTTAGTTTCACAGCTATTATAAGAAGGCGGATTGCGTCCCTAATTAGAAGACTGCGATTCAGCTCCAACAGTCTCTTCCAGACGGTAGCGGCAAGGTTGGACGTGGATAGTTGTATCATGCAGCACGGACACGAGTTAATCTTTTGACGGACACTAAGCCGTCCTATAATTACATATACCGGGTGGAATTTTGTAATGCCACCTGAAAGAAAAGTATTCTTAGTACTGTAAACAGAAAATTTTACTCAAAGGAAACATTCCTTTATTTTGGAAAGGAAAGAAAACTGCATTCAAAGTTTTATACAGAGATTTCGTCTTAATAATTGACCCTAACGATCGATGCAATAAAAGTACAGAATGTAATTTTTACAGATTTTAGTTGGTTCGACTCCCGGGTGTGGCAAGCGAATTTTCGAAAACCTTTGAAAACAGTTTTATTTCTTTTCAAAAATAAAGGAATGTTTCCTTTGAGTAAAATTTTCTATCTACAGTATTAAGAGTACTTTCCCTTCAGGTGGCATTACGAAATTCTATCCTGTATAATGTTTCAGGCAAGTTTCAGGGAATAAAAGTTAGTGAATCGTTGATATTTACTAATATTGGTGTAGGTTGATTTGTTTCTAACATTATTATGGACACAGTTTGAAATAAATAATTTTTATTTTATAATAAACAAAGGGTTATATTATTACTAAAATCACACATTTTCTAAAAACAGCATTAAAATCAGTCATCAATTAAATCTAAAAAAGGACTTGTAACTACAAAGTACTTAGCAAAGTCCATTTAAATAAAGAGATTTTTCATTTTCATTTTTATAGTACCCCTGCGACCGTATATTTTTTTGTAGTAGGTATCTATTACTTCAAAGAAAAAAATAGAAGTATTTCCCCTAAAACCCTGACGTCTCCGTGCGTTTTGGACCAGTGGTTCTTCGGACATGATTGTGTAATAAACCTTTTGAAGATAGCAAACACTTTTCTCTGGTATACGTGCGCGCGCACATGCGTACGGCACGTTTCAGGTCTTTTTTTGTATTCGCGTGACAAAAACTATTTGTAGAGTATTTGTAGTCTTGATTTAGTTTTTTGTTAACTGACGGCTGACTTGTCAGCATTTTTTGTAGGGCAATCTAAAATCTCTACAGCAAATAGGTTAATAAATTCTCTAGGACTATTTTAATATGTACGTAAGTACCGCTGATGCATTTTTAAACATTACTAATGAATATTGCATTCGACCATTTCCAATTCTTACTGCTGAAGATTTGAATTAGAATCATTGGAAATCAGGGTCGTCATTCTAATTTAACCATGATAACACGCAGCATCTTGTCATACAGCGAGGATTTCTGAAATAGAAGATTCTAGGAAGATTGTATTTTACATATTATAAAATCAACACTTCTGAAATTTACACATGCTAACGTTGAAGACATTTACCAAGTGAATGCAAAAGACGGAAAAACGATTGGAAATAATTTACTCGATATAAAAACATTCAAAGGCACTGCATTGTTAGCAGTGAACGAGAGTATCGTATCCCGAAATTTTTCTTGAGCTCTATATAAAAATATTGGTTTTATTAATTCAATGTCGATAGTAACATTGGTGGTACCTTAAACTAATTTTGGTCTGGACATTTTGGCGAACGATAATTCGTTATACATCTCAAGGCTGAGCTCACCTTTTGTCATCTCAGTAGAAGGGGTACCTATCAAAATACAGATTTTTTTGTCATCGAATTTCATTTCACCGAAAACTATTCCACGATTTTCAATATCTATTTTTCTTGATTGATCGACTAGCTAATGATCACCGTTTTATATTATCGAATAAACTTTCATAAAAAAAATGTTTCAAAGTTGTGTTGCTTACCAGAATAACGGTCTATCGAACTAACATTTCATATAAACTATTAAGTTATCGATAACACTATTTATAAAAACATGTTTCAATATTTAACGTTACACATTGTAATGTTTCGTTTAACAACATTCCATCGCAGTAACATTTCATTGAACGATACATTTGCCTGTTGACGTTTGACGATAAAAACTGTTGAGGTTAGTTCTTAATTTAAAAATTAATTCTTAATTTGCAAGTAGGTACACACCACGCAAGCAAGCATACAGCATGCAAGCAAGCATGCAGCAAGCAAGCAAGCATGCAGCATGCAAGCAAGCATGCAGAATGCAAACAAGCATGCAACATGCAAGCAAACATGCAGCAAGCAATATAATGCTCCGCTCGCTTCGCTCGCTCCGCTATGCTTGGTCACAAGTCTAACCTAACCTAACCTAGGTTTATTTTCGTATTAACGGTTTTTCTTTATAGCGGGGGGCCTCAGGCCCCCCGACCCCCCCGAGCAGGGGGGCCAGCCCCCCTGCACCCCCCGGCAAGCATCTTGCATGCATACAACATGCAATGCAAGCATGCATACATCATGCAATGCAAACATGCATACAGCATGCAATGCAAGCATGCATGTAGCATACCAGAATACAACAAGCAATCTCCGTTAGCTTCGGTTACACCGCTGCTGACTGCCTGTTGTTCTAAATCTAACCTAACTTAATCCATAGGTTTTCTTTACAGGGAAACAAAAATGATTACGAGTAATTACATAAAAAAGTATTTTCGATGTACACTCACTTTAGTGTAGTAAAAATTGATGTTTCAACTATTCTGCAAACTGAAACTTACGTGGAATCAAAATTATGGGTAACAAAACATCGATTTAACATTATTTCGATAAAATATATAAAATAGGAAAAGAATTTACGATGGAATGAGCTTGTAGATAACAACTATTCGAGGAAATGAAATTGCGATGTAACCTGATTCTAGGAGTTGTTAAGTATTGTATAAAAAGATCTGCGAATAGTTTTATGGGGAATGAAAATCGATGAAGTTAATTGCGATAAAGTGATGGGTTCCCCAGTAGAAGACAGATGGTCACGTTCAAACCCTTTAACTTTCTAAAGGCTCAATCAATGCCATCCCGAATTGTTCCATCATTCATCGGCTCGGTCCAGTCCGTACCGGAGACTTTCTCAGAAAATAGTGTTGTCAAATGTTTTTATAACGCATCGCGTTAGATTGGTTTCCTGGTAACTGTATTGGGATCGTTCGAGTGATAAAAGTCTGTTGCATAAATAACAGATTATTTTGAAGAGACAGAAAGCTGTTCTGTTTAAATGGTCATGGTACTAGTATAGTATTATATTATCTGTGGTCATGGTAACTTTAATTAACCTTTTTCAATTTAGGTAAACAGACATGCAGACGATGCATGGAAGCAGAAGAGCTCACCTCCTAATGGAATATCACTCAGTGGCAACCATCGGGTACGTGGTAAGACACCGGGCTCGCTACCTGGGCCAGAGTAGAAGTATTTAGGTCGTATTCAACGACATGCAAGCGATGTGGAGTCTTCCTGGAAGGATCAGGTTTTAGGGTATCATAATGCCCACTCTTGCTAGGGATGAGAAAGATTATTACATCGGTACCGTACAAAATACAATTAAAAAGTTTAAGAAACTATAACCTAACAACGGAAAATAAAGAAAGGATTGTATTCGGTTATAGATGAGATTTACAAGCTAAAATCGAATCCTCCTATTGTTAAAGTTAGTTAAAACGTAATCTATGTTAGCCGGACCGTAATAACTAATCGTTTAACACCTTTTTCATCAAAATCGTATGAGTAGTTTAGTTTAGGCGCTACGGAGGAACATACATACATAGACTGCTAAAATCATAACCCTTCCTTTTGGTTTCGCCGTAGTCGGGTAATAAAAAGTCGATTTAATTAAACACAACATTATTTTGACTTTATTCTGAAGCAGTAAAATGAGAAAAAGGGGTCATTATAACAAAAGACGAGCGATTCCAAATAAATGCCCTAAATACGTGCAACAACATGTGCTTTCCTAATCTTTAAACTGGCCGAGATGATTTCAACCTAAATTAGAAGGGATAGCGTTGAAATTAGTTTGTGATGTAATTGATTTTAATTTCTATCACGTCGTTGACGCATTTATATTGCGGATTCCTAGATGTAGAATGGGTTTTTGTATTGACATTTTTATAGGCAAATTTTAATAGTAATGGGTATATCTATTTATTGATGCGTAAAGCAAAAATGTTGTACCCCTTTTTACGAAAATGGCGGAGACGGAGGAGTATGAAATTCGCACACTAGTTTATATAGGTAGAGAAGAAGTGCAGAAAGCTAATAATCATCATCACCATTTCAGCCGAGAGACGCCCACTGTTGGACATAGACCTCCCCCAAGGATCTCCAAACCGGTCGGTCCTGTGCTGACCGCATCCAGCGGCTTCCCGCGACCTTTACCAGATCATCAATCCACCTTGTGGTAGGCCTGCCAATGCTAATATTTTAAAATTAAATCAATAAAAAAAAACATTACACACACTACCGTGTATTTGACAATACACGCATAGGTTCTCTTTTGTTTACAACTCTGTGGTCAAATTGAAAATAGATTAATGTTGTTTGTGTCTTTAATTTTATTTGTTTATAGTTTTGAGCTTCAATATGAATTCTTTATTTTATTCATTTTATTTGGAGTTTTTTTTACTTCAATTTTATATAATTTGTTTGATAAAAAATCGGGAGTGGTCTCCCCTTGACTTTCTCGTATACCGGAAACGACTCAAAAGTTGATAGAAACCTTATATTTTGATGTCATACATGCATGTAATATTTTGGTCACCCATCCGAGTACCGACCTCGCACTTGGTTGCTTAACTTTCGTGATCGACGACTCAAAAGTTGATAGAAACCTTATATTTTGATGGTATACATCACAGATTTAATAATACATGCATGTTAGGTTGCATTAAGTTAAAGCATACTCGAGTTATCGTGCTAACGCACAGACACACAGACATAATTCCAAAAACGGTTTTTTTTCAGAAATTTTTAAATTTAATTATTAATATAAAATAACAATGAATGTGTAATTCAAAATATGAAAAAATAATCAAAAAATACTTAATTAAAATGACATTCACTTTCGAAATTATGTTGTTTAAGTGCGGTCAGTGGTGTTATTTATTCCCTACAGTAAGTACCTATATCATTTGTGTTTATGAAGCACCGTATTGAAACTGTAAATTTTAATGTGATATAGTTTGTAATAAATAAATGAAATAAAAAAGTACTTTGTATTTAGTCAATGTTTTTTTTTAATAATTTGAGTATAACACATTTTAAGTACCTAAGTAGATTTTTTTAAGTAAGCAAATTTACCTACTATATTTTCCATTGTAATAACTTTTGTGAACCTCCCGTTGTCAAGCCCCCATTATTCCAGCTACCTACCATTTAAATTCTAAGCCGGTTATAATTTACAACCCAAACTAATTTCCGGAAGCTGTTTTTTTAGCTCTACTCGTAATTGGTTCGCATGGTGGTCTTTGAGTGATTTAAAATTGAAAGATTGCCGTAGGGACGCCCTGACTAAGATATATTACGTTGCTTCATGAGAAATATTCGATAACGAAGCGTCGGTGGCGTAGTGCGTAAGAGCGTCGTCTCCCATCCGAGAGGCGCTGGTTTGATCCCCGCCACGTACCAATGTGTTTTCAAATTTTGAAATATTATGTACGTTTAATCGACGCTTTTACGGTGAAGGAAAACATCGTGAGGAAACTTGCACATGCCTATGAAGAAATTCTTAGTTTGTGTGTGAAGTCGACCAACCGCACTTGGCCAGCGTGGTTGACTAAGGCCTAATCGCCCCTAATGTGGGGTAGTCTCGAGCCCCTCGGTGGGGACATTATATGAGCTGTTGATGAGAAATATTGCTAAGACGGGGTCTCATCTCATATTTTCTTCCTCGGGACGTTATGTCATAGAGGAAGGGCAAGTTGATTATGATTCACAGTCTTTATAATTCTTACAGTCAGCCAACGAGCACGTCTACACAGGGCAATAGAGAGCGGGACGCGGGACGAGAGGGATGTGGTGGCGCCACCGAACTGCCATACCCTCGTTTTGTAGACGCTGGTCTACTGTATGTCTACTGCATGCTCATAAAGTGGCATTTTCTTCTTCAAAGGTGTCGAACCACTGTATGTTTTTACGCTGGCTAGCTTTGGCAAAACAAGCCGTAGGTCAAAACAAACATACAATTACACAGAAGCGGAGACCCGAACTTTAAATAAGTAGGTATTTACGTTGCTTTATGACAATGTGAGATTATGAGATGGCAATACTTGCTAGGTAGTTGGCCTGTATCACGGTAATGCCGTGCTTGCCCGCCTAGCATGACCACCGAAAAACGATATGATATAGCCATCTATCGCGTTGAACTGTCAAAAATTATTGGATATAACTACAACCGCAATCTTGAAAATTTATCGAAACTGGGTACATGTATAAACATGTTCGCAGTTTCGATTAAATTTCAAGTATGTAGGGTCATCTGTATGTAAGGTCATCTGGGTAGGTACCACCGCCTTTCCTATTTCATCCGTGAAGCAGTTCGCTGTATTTCGGATTGAAGGGAAAGGTAGCCAGTGTAATTACTGGGCATGGAAGGCATTTCACCTTAGGCCTCAGGATGACAACGTAAGCCTCTGCAAGTACCAAAAGATTTTTTCCTTGTTATTGGAGGTGTTTATAGGTAGGTTGTTTGTCATCTAATTGTCTCAGACCAATAAAAAAGTTTTTATTGGTCTGAGCTAATTGCATAAAAAAATACATCAACGTAAATGCTTATTTAAAGTTTATAAGATTTACATACGCGTAACTCAACCACCCTGCAGATAAATCAATACGCGCCCTGAAAACTTTTTGCATACAAAATAAATTAAGCACATCACACACCGTAATTATAAAAGTAATCTTCGCGGAAAACAATTTTTAAATCTCATTTTGTTTCTTTGTAAAAGTAAATTGTTTACGCTGCGGTCCAAATTAAGATGTTGATTCTTAGGGCTGTCATCGTCGAGATGTTTTTTTTTAAGTTTTTACTTTCTCGTATACGTAGCAGGTATATAGTCTTGTAATCGTCAAAAAATTCGATCTCGAGATTTTGACGGATTTACACGTTTTGGACCTCCCTGAGTCCAAAAATATTTTTTTTGGAATTATGTCTGTGTGTTAGCACGATAACTCGAGCATGCTTTAACTTATTGCAACCAAAATTACCATACGTGTATGACATCAAAATATAAGGTTTCTATCAAGTTTTGAGCCGTCGATCACGAAAGTTAAGCAACCAAGTGCGCGGTCGGTACTCGGATGGGTGACCAATATTTAACATGCATGTATGACATCGAAATATAAGGTTTCTGTCAACCTTTGAGTCGTTTCCGGTATACGAGAAAGTCAAGGGGAGACCACTCCCGATTTTTTTTAAGTAAAATACTTGGTTCGACTATAATAAATAATAAGTATAATGTGTATGGCACATAAAATACATAGTAAAATTGTTAAATGTAAAGTTTGCAAGGGCGAACTAATCTCTAGAAGAGATCTCTTCCAGTCAACCCATAAATGTGTATTCTAATGTCGATAATGGTAGGCAACACAAATGCAAAATGTATGAGTCATAATATTATTTAATTAGTTTTGTAACATCGAGTCCAAATATGCATGCCGTGGCAACCTATAATTAAGTTTTGCACCTAGAAGGATTGTTAAGCACTTAGTTTTAAGCTGTAATAGTGTAAGATTTGTTGGTTGTTTTAAAATAAATAAATAAATGTGTACAGTGACGAGCAATAATATGTACCCAGTGTTTAAGCCTTTATTACTTACGTAACCTTTATTACTTACGTAATAAGTGTCACGAACTATTAAATGTGTACACATATTATAATATTATGACTAATACAAAACTTTACAACATAAACATGATGAGATAACTTTGCAAAGGTGAGTTGGATATTTGTGATAAATAGTACTGCTTTAGCCTATTTTTAAACGAAGTGATAGATGGACTATCCTGAATAATAGCTGGAGGACTGTTCCACATAAGAGCATACATACCAACCAAGCTCATTGTAGCGATCGGCCGTAGACGAGAAAAGCGGTATGTCGCGCTATTTACCTGCATGACGTCCAGAGCTGTCCACTTGGAACTTGTCCACTCCCTATCTGCAGATCCGGCTCGAAGCACGAATGTTACGGAGCTAAGGATTTTTGCCTGTCATTGTACTTTTCTGGTTTGTAACATTTTCTCATTAAATCTTTATATTTCATACTCCTAGTTTCCACTTAACTCCGTAACACTCATAATAGCAAAATGTTTGAGCAGAACTTCAGGAAACGCTTGCTTACATTACGTCAAGCCACAATTACCAGTATGGGCCATGCAGTTCTTTAAATTGATGACAGGTTTAAGGGTCATCAGACCCAAAAAAGTAACCAAACCCTCTAAACTTTTGTATTGAATGTTGTATTGTATAGAAGAAGGTCGATAGCGCAGCGGTCGTGTGTTCTTCGTAATAATCACGAAAGCTAAGCTACCAAAAGCGTGGTCGGTACACGGATGGGTGACCGAAAAATATTCGACTTGACTTTCCTCCGTGCTTCATCGGCACGTTTAGCTGTTGGTCCCGTATGCTGTCGAAAGATAATCAGTTAGTGTCAGGCAGAGAGACGGCCGTAAATATCTGTAGCCAAAACCTATAGCAGATTGTCAATATCAAGACATACCTACTACGCCGACCCCAAATAAATTGGTATCAGGGTAGAAGAAAGAAAGTGTTGTATAAAACATTCAAATATGAGAAAGTAAGGAGTATTTTCCCAAGATGGCCGTTCAAAAGCCGCCATAACAAGAACTCTAGACTCGACAACCCTGCACGAAAGCCTCATGAAGACCACACATTTCGCTTGACGTGTCCGCAGGCGTAGCCACCTTTCCTCAAAATTACCTTCAGATCCGTCACTTCACGCATGTCACCTAATTTGCGGTAATGGACCCTATGAAGTTTGCTCCCGACAGTCAGGAAC
This sequence comes from Elophila nymphaeata, assembly GCA_955850985.1. Taxonomy (NCBI): domain Eukaryota; kingdom Metazoa; phylum Arthropoda; class Insecta; order Lepidoptera; family Crambidae; genus Elophila; species Elophila nymphaeata. The sequence continues at coordinate 14,666,851 of OY039090.1, read as the reverse complement.
AATTTGTACTACTAAACAAAAAATAAATAACAGATGAAATTTTTACTACTACTGGTCATTTAACCCGCACTGTTGAGTAATTTAGAGTGTAGCATCTGTCCAAGTTGTTTGCTTTTGTTGGTGCACTGAAGATGTTTTTATTTTTTTTATTTTATAAAAAGGTCAATCAAATGACTCCATTCCACGTGATGCCAAGCAGCAGTCCAAATGCGAAAATAGCTAGCGCGAGAGATGAACCGTCGCGCTGGCCACTCTCGCCTTGTTGACCTGCAAAGTGCTTCTTCACTTACTTGTTTTTGGGTTTAATTGCGCCTTTTATGAAGGTCGTACCTGTCGCTACTGAGCTATGGGCATTGGGAACTGCATGATCCATGCTGATGGATGTAGCTTTATGTGTGACCAAAAGTTACTTAAAGCTCTGCTCAACCCCTTTTAATATTATGAGCGCGATTGTACGTATGTGCCTAAGTAAAAAGGTATAACAAATTACTGAGGATCACCTGATGATAACCCCTTGTGTGTCGCGCGGCCTCCTGGAGGTCGCTGTCAAAAGTGTCAGTTTTCCGATGGTGAAAATGATGATATTACTATTACTATTTGAAAACATAACTGTACTAATTATATTATATTCTGTTAGCTTATTTTATGATTTTATTCTAACTAACTGTCTTCAGATCCTTAACATAGGCTGTAAACCGACCTTTGTTACGAGATCGAGGCAGGAAGTCCTAGATATCACTATTGCCACTAACAATTTAGCCAGGACGGTAAACGACTGGAGAGTAAGCAATGAAACATCTATGTCTGATCATCGGATGATCAAATTCGTTATTCAGGCATACCAATCAACTAATCTGAATTTTAGGGATCCCAAAACCACTAACTGGAACCAATATAGAACTCGTCTAAACGAACACCTGACAGATATCCCTAAAATCATTAAAACACCTGAGATGGTCGAATACTCGGTACATCTCCTAACTAAAGCCATAACAGCCTCTTATATAGAGAGCTGCCCTATGAAAACCAAAAAAGATAATAAAGTACCCTGGTGGCATCCAAAACTTGAGGAACTCAGGCGTAAAACAAGAAAACTATTCAATAAGGCCAAAACGCCCCTGGATTGGGAGCGCTATAAAATGGCCTTAACTGAATACAACAAAGAAATTAGAAAGGCAAAGAGACGTTCATGGAGAAGATTCTGCGAGGAGATAAACAATACTCCTCAAGGAGCGAGGATCCATAAAGTCCTAGCCAAATCATCTTCTAACCAACTGGGACTTTTAAAGAAACCAGATGGTACTTACACTGAGACAGAGGAGGAGACGGTTGACGTATTAGCGACCACCCACTTCCCTGGATCAATAACCATACATGATTACTATGGTTCTGAATGCTCCGATCGCCTCACCAGACCCACGACAGAGGACTGGAGGAGAGCCGCAAAGAATATTAGACCATACAAAGTAGACTGGGCTATTGACACATTTAAGCCCTTTAAATCAGCTGGGGAGGATGATATTTTCCCGGCTCTGTTACAACGGGCTAAAGACATTCTCACCCCACTTCTGGTAAAAATCTTCCGGGCAAGCTATGCATGGGGATATATACCAGCAACATGGTCATTGGTCAAAGTCCGGTTTATACCAAAAGCAGGAAAAAAGGACTACTCCCAACCAAAGTCCTTCAGACCAATAAGTCTTACCTCCTTCCTTCTCAAAACTATGGAGAAGCTAATTGACGAATGTATTAGGGAAGGCCCCCTAAGGGAACTACCTTTACATCCGAAACAACATGCTTATCAGAAAGGGAAATCCACAGAGACTGCCTTACTGGAGCTCACGGATAACATCCAAAGAGCACTTGAGGACAGGCAAATAGCAATCTGTGCCTTTCTGGATATCGAAGGAGCTTTTGACAACGTTACCACTACCGCCTTAACCAAAGGGTTAAGGACGAAAGGGATCGATGACACAACGACCCGGTGGATAGTTGCAATGCTACAAAATAGAGTAGTTAAAATAAACCTCCATGGGATAACTAGAAGCTTCAAGGCGACAAGGGGCTGCCCGCAAGGAGGCGTACTATCGCCACTGCTATGGTCCCTTGTCATAGATGAACTTTTAGTTAGATCCTCGGAAATGATTCTTAATGTACAGGGTTATGCTGACGACGTAGTGGCCTGTGTTATAGGCCCTTGTCAAAGTACTGTATCCTCAATTTTACAGAAAACCCTTAACATAATTGTTAAGTGGTGTTCGGAAAATCAACTGACTGTAAATCCTACCAAAACAATTGTTGTTCCCTTTACTAGGAAGAGGAAGCTGGATAAGCTTTCAACACTGACTATTAAAGGAACAACTATACCATTTTCCTCAGAAGTCAAATACTTGGGCGTAACCATCGACAAGAGACTGACCTGGGAATCACATCTTAAGAATACCATCCAAAAGGCTAAAACCGCCTTAGGAATATGCCAACGTCTAACGGGGACGAGATGGGGGTTAAGCCCAAAAATCGCCCTTTGGCTCTATACCACTATTGTCAGGCCGTCAATAACATACGCCTGTCCGGTATGGGGCTCAAAAGCACTGCAAGTAACTGCGATTAAAAAACTGACAGGCTTGCAGCGCACTGCGTGCCTCATGGCAACGGGTGCCATTCGATCAACTCCAGCCATAGCCCTTAATGCACTTCTCAGCCTCCCACCTCTCCACCTCTATATTGAGAAAGAGATGAAGGCTGGCATTTACAGGACTAACGCTGGCATAAAACACTGGAAATCTCAAACAATGAGGTCTTTACACCAAAAAGTGTTTGAATGTCCACCACTCGCAATGACATCAGATGTCTTGCTTCCAGAGTTTAACTTCTACAAGAAGTTTACCGTGGAACTGACTAAAAGGGAGGACTGGGCACAACGCCTTAATAGTGATCCCTTGGACGTCGGAAGCCTAGTATGGTTTACTGATGGCTCCAAAATGGGCCCTAACATAGGATGTGGCATATATGCTGCCAAGCCCAAGGTTAGCAGAAGCATAAACCTTGGTAAATATGCCACTATTTTCCAGGCGGAAGTTTGTGCCATAATTGAATGTGTACAAGCCAACCGCCAGCGAAACTACGTTAACCAAAATATAGTAATATATTCAGACAGCCAGGCAGCTCTACTAGCACTAAACGGCAACGTTTTAAAGTCAAAGCTAGTAAAAGACTGCGTGGAAAAACTAAATGACCTGGGGCAACAAAACAAGATCACCCTCAAATGGGTGCCGGGTCACTCTGGAATCATCGGTAACGAAAAAGCCGATGAGCTAGCAAGGGCTGGGGCTCAAGGTCTACAGTTTGGCCCAGAACCTTTCTGTGGTATCTCAAAGAACCAAGCCATGCAATACTTAAAAACCCACCTTCTCCAAGAGGCAAAAGCGGACTGGCATAGAACGCCTGGGTTAACACACTCAAAAGCACTAATCGAACCATACTCTCGCAAGCGCACTGACGAGCTACTGAAGCTTAACAGGGGCAACCTGAGCGTGTTGATTAGGGCTTTGACTGGCCACTGCAAGCTAAACAGACATCTCTACAATATGAGACTAAAAGATACTGATGCTTGCAGATTCTGTGAACAGGAGCGTGAAACATCAGTACACCTCCTTTGCTCCTGTGAATGTCTCATTCACAAAAGAAGCCGACATTTGGGAAGACACATTCTCGACCCAGACGATATATTATTTCATATTTCATTTCGATTTATATTTCATATTGAGTTCATATTGAGTTCCGTTTCCGGTGTCAAGCAGTGAACAACCGAAAACACTGGGTTCTAAATTTTAATTGGAAAAAATACTCATTAAGTCCTTTTCAATAATTATAATAGTCAATAGTGATCGACATAACCTCACCTCTAATGAAGAACAAGAAAATTGATGTGATTTTTTGTGCATTCGGCAAGATATAATCCAAAGGTGAGAAACATTTTTATCCGTTGAGATTCAAATAACTCACAAAATAACACTTTATCTAATAAACAAACACCTATAATTAGCTAAAGATTAGCAATTCCAAAAGTGACGTATTGGCGATGTTGTCATCGGATTGGCCAAAGAGTATATAATACACTACGTTTAAGAGTCGGGACTTCATACAAGCTTTTTGACTGCAGTTTAGGCTCAGATCTAGTACCAACAGAGACAGACAAAAAAAGTAATGCCAACATGACAAAATCAAACTAAGGATGTGGTGTACGCTACAGAATATGTCGATATCGATAAAAAAGAATGGGTACCCTGCCCTGCATTGCAGACAGGTTTTTTAATAATACAAAAGGAAAATAAAAACCTCTGTTAGTTTGGGGAATATTGAGTTTTATTCAATTACATGTAATTATTTTCATACAGTGGAATAATTTTATTTTTGCGTTTACAAACGCGTAAATATGAATACTAGAAAAATGCACTGAAAAATCCCTCCTGTCCCGCCTTTATCTGAAATAATAAATAAACAGAGATTAGTAAATAGTATCGTTTGAGTTTACGGTGATCATCAATTCAAATTATAGTTCACCACTTACCATCGCGGACTATGGGTAACGCGTGCCTTGGTCTGGTGACCAATCAAAGTCACATCTGGTCCTGAAATAAATCACTCATTAGCTTCAGGAATTGAGCTATCATACCATGTCAGAAAAATAGGTTATGTAACTTACCAAGGGTGGAGTAGGAGCCGTGCTTATACGGTTGCAAGTAATAATCATACCCGACGGGCACCGTGTTCAAGGCGGCAGTCACGTTGAGATCTGAAAATATGGACGTGGGGTTAAACCCAGAAAAACTTTTGATGATGATAATGAGAGATGTTAATCTTCTGGCAATGCTATCTTCTGTGCAATACATAGGCCAGCCCTCTGATCACGGGAAACCTCAATTAATTAGGAGGTTTAGTTATTTTGTTTTTCTTTGTATTTAATTTCCATTATTTTATACGATTAGATAAGGATTGAAAATATTTTATATGTATTAAACAAATACAGTAGTAATGAAACATCTCAAATACATTTTATACTCAAATGTACAAATATAGTTTTATCGATAATTTAGTACGTAGTAAGGACATCACTACGGATCATATGGTTTTTGGTAATGATTTTAAGACAAAATATTAAAGTGACCAGAAATTCTTTCTAATTACTTAGCGTCAATAAAATAACATGGAGAACTACTTACCGCTTCTCATCTAGTGGGAATTGAGCCATGAAAACCCGCTTTTGGTTAAATTTCCTACCAGATTTTAGTCCACATATTTCACATCTTGTGTAATACATTTTGCTGTTATGCACTTATATAAATGATAAAAACCAGTATACACTTAATGATAATAGTCACCGAAAACAATAAATACGCACACAGATGGAAAAATAAACTAAAACGACGCTTTTTAAAAATTTTCAAGAACCTCCCGCCGCCATATTGACATTAGTGACACTCCAGCAGCGCGAGACAAGGAAGGGTAGATAGGAAGTAAGAGACAAAACACCAGTCGCCATTAAAAATTGCCTAAACTCCATACATTTTTTCTGCAGTATTGAGTTTCGGCAGGCTGGGATTGGCTTTAAAACACAGACTAGTTAAAGATACTACGTACTTACAAACACAGATTACAGAATTTACAGAGAATATGCTTGAGGCAGTGCTGCCAACATAATCTAACTTACAAATTACAAACAAACAATTTTTATGGTTCTATTTGTTATCAGACAAAGGAATCTGTACTCTTACAGCCATAAATACTATAAGACAAGTTTATTTTTTTTTGTTCTCACGGATCCTATTCTGAATCCGGATAAATCAATAAAATATAAATAAATTATAATTAATACTTCAAGAGCTTATTCACTATGGAAAATATTACGTACCGACGACCAATAATGAGAACAAAATCAGATCAGAACTTATCAATCTTAAACTGTGCTGCAAGTTCAACAATGAATTCATCTATCCTAGACGAAACTGTGAAAAGCTTACCAATGACCTTAGACGTTGACTCCTCAGAAATCATGGAGTTGAAACAAGGAATAGAGGATTTGCAAATGGAACTTGACATTGCTCACACAGAAATAGATAATCTAAATGGTGAAAATTATGATCTTCAAAAATCACTTCAGGATAAAGACCGACAAATTTTTGTATTAACGAAATTAGTCAAAGAATCGTTTACTACTAGGATTTCTACAAATACAGCTAACTCAGGCCTATCGATCACTCCTGGTGGTAAACCAATGAATAAACTGAAGGGATATTTTGACCATGTAACACCTCTTAAGCACATATACGGTACTGAAACACAAATTAAAGCAAGAATCTTACCTTATATGCCTAAGCATCCCTCATCGGAGCCGCGACGCAAGGTTTATGAACGGTTATCTCTTCCTTTCATAGCAATTCCGAAATCTACACCAACGCAACGAGATCCTACAGCAAATAACATTGCTGAAATGGAACCTACTTATGAAAATAATTTATCAAGTGAACATAATAATATGGAGGGAAGCTCAGCCCGGGAGAATTTACAAAACAAAGCAAGAATAATTATACTTGGTGATGAGCAGCTACGTGATCTCTCTGCTGAAATGTTAAGCACAATCGCAAAACGGAGACTTTGTGATTACAACATTTCTGCAATTATTAAATCAAATGCTACATGCTCTCAAATTATGACTGACTGCAAGCTGGTAACCAACTCTCTGGACCAAGATGACGTTTTAATTTTAGGAGTAGGTTCGCATGATAGGCATCCATACAAACTTTTGTCAGACCTATGCTTTTATTTAGATAAAATAAAGTTTTGTAAAGTAGTCGTTGTCAGCATTAACAATAATGCTTATATAAATACGTCTATGATCAATGAACAAATTAAACAACTGGTTAACAATTACCGAAACTGTAATTTCTTAGATTTAAGACATAAGGGACAATATTATAAGTCTCACACACATTACATTAAAAAATTATCTTTTAAGTTAATTGTAGAGCTGGCTTTCATACGTTGTCGCAAATTGTTTCTATCAACTAAAAACAAAAAATTGGACAAAGTAAGCAGTTGTACGCGGAAACTAAAGTTTACTGGTGGGGGTACGAAATTCAAAGAACAAGGTTTGCTAATATCGGATGATTTGAATCTGGAAACTTGTACTAATGACAACTATTGCAGTTCAAAAACAAAAAAATTTTTTCGTTCCTAGAAGGATCTATTTAAGCATATTGCATCAAAATATTGCTGGCGTTTTGAGCAAAAGAGATGCGCTGCTAATCAGCTTGCAAAATCTAGAGAGTACCATTGGCCCTATAAATGTAGTATGTCTGACGGAGACTTTTATGAAGCGAGGCTCGGAATGCAACCTCAAACTTCCTAATTATAATTTAATAACCCAGTATTGTAGAGAGCACCAACGCCGAGGAGGATCATGTATATTGGTTAAGAACAATATTGAATCAGAACCTTTGATATTAATTGACATTAACCCAATTCCCCGACATTTTGAATATTGTGCTGCTAAATTATTAACACATAATGTACTGGTGATTTGTATTTATAGGACACCAGATTCTGACGTGAAATTGTTTTTTGAAATGCTTAATAAACTTTTAACTAAAATAAAAATAACACTAATAAGACAGTCGTATTATGCGGTGATTGGAATATTGACATCCTTAAAAATAATAAAATTGCCCAAGAACTTGAATCAATTTTAGCAAATTACAACTTAACTAATCATATTTTAAAACCAACTCGTCGTAATTCGTGTATTGATCTTATTTCTAGCAATATACAGAATGTTAAAAGTGAAACCCATTATTTAGCGTTATCTGATCACGAAACGGCGCAAACCATTACTTTTGAAACGACGAATAAACGAAGTCCAATGCGACCAAAAATGTGGTTTGAAATGAGAAGAGACTTTAGTGACGATAATATGAAGAAATTTAAAGAATGCATATTATCTCTCTCTTTCTCAGAAGTATTATCAGAAATTAACCTTAACTCTGCTTTTAATAATTTTCACGACTTAATAGTACTCTTTTTTAATCTATGCTTTCCTTTACTCAAAGTAAAAATTTACAATAAATCCATTAAAAGCAAATGGATATCTAAGGGCTTAAGACGATGCTGCATACGCAAACGGTCTTACTATCTTGGTTATCTTTTGTCACGTGACAACAAGAAAATTAACTATAATAGATATATGAAATATTCAAAAATCCTAAGGAAATGTATTCTATCCTCACAGCGAATTAATAGTACTAAATATATTGATAAGTCTACCAACCGGTGCAAAGCAGCATGGAAAATAATAAACGATAACATCGGCAATAGAAATCGCTGCCCAGAAATAAGCGAAATATTAATGAATAACAAAAAATATACACATCCTAAAGAAATTACAGAACTATTTAATAATTATTATACTTCACTGAACAGTACATATGATATCACTAATAAATTCACTGATCGGTTACCATCACTGCATAAAACAATATATCTATCTCCAGTAGATCCCACAGATGTTTTAAAAGTAATAAAATCTCTTAAACAGTCTGGTTCCACCGGATATGATCATTTAAATACAAAAGTAATCAAGCATTGCGCTTACCAACTATGTGAGCCTTTATGTCACATAATCAATTTATCGTTTACGGAAGGAGTATTTCCTGATCGACTAAAATACTCGTTAGTTAAGCCTATTTTTAAGAAAGGCAGCAAAAACGAAATGAGCAATTATAGACCAATAACATTAGTCCCTATACTATCAAAAGTTATAGAAAAAATTATGTTCACTAAATTCATTGATTTTGTTGACACAAATAAAATTCTAAGTTCTGAACAATTCGGTTTTAGGAAAAACAGTTCCACGGTTCATGCCTGCTTTTCACTTATAAAAAATATAATAGATTCTCTGGATAAGAAAATACCTATTGCTACTATATTCCTAGATATGAGTAAAGCTTTTGATTGTATCCCACATGAAATGTTACTGCATAAAATTGAGAACTATGGCATTAGGGGCAAGGCTCATGACTGGATCAAGAGTTACTTAAGTAATAGGTTCCAAAGTGTGGAAATTAATAAAATCATAGGCTCTTTAAAAAGAACGTATAGGTCACACTTCTGCATCAATCAATTTGGAGTTCCTCAGGGTAGCGTTTTGGGCCCGCTACTCTTTCTCCTTTACATTAATGATTTACCCAATGCCACAAAACACCAATGTTTATTATTCGCAGACGATACTACAATAGTTGTCAAAAGTGAAAATAGGACAAGATTTGAAAGCGAGGCGAACTCGGCTTTAAATGATATCATCGTTTGGTTGAATAAAAATAATTTGACAGTAAATTTAAATAAGACAAACTTTGTTGAATTTCGAACTTACAATAGTAAACCTTCAAATATAAAAATACAGCATGAAAGTAATGTAATTGCAAATGTCAATGACACAATGTTTCTTGGACTTACTTTTGATAATTTTTGTAACTGGAAGTCGCATATTAACAAACTATGCACAAAGCTAGATAGGTTTGTATATGTCCTATATCGCCTGAGACAGACGACAACAATTCAGACGGCTCTTTCAGCATATCATGGATATGTTTCATCATGTCTCAGGTACGGTATTATATTATGGGGCTTTTCGGTGGACGTTGAAAGAGCATTCATTTTGCAGAAGAAATGCATAAGAGCAATGTGTAGTTTACAGTATCGTGAAAGTTGTTCACCATATTTTAAAGAGCTGAATATTTTGCCTTTGCCTTGCTTATACATTTATGAAATTTGTGTGTTTGTAAAAAAGAACCCATACCTATTTAAAAAACAAAGTGATGTTGTGAAAAGACCATGTAGGAATCTATTTAAACTTTATGTCCCACCAAGACGATTGCATCTTAGTAACCAAAATGTGAATTGTATGGCTATTCGAGTTTATAATAAATTACCAGATAAATTTAAAGACCTCAATATAAATTTATTTAAAAGACATGTTTTCAAATTTCTAATTAGTAAATGTTATTACTCAGTTAAAGAATATCTTGACGATCGTAATGTGAATGATGTGTAACTATTTGACTTTTTTTTTCTTCTTCTCTCCTTTGTTGATCTTAATTTAACTTAATTTACATTTATTAATTGACATGATAATAATATAATCTCCAAATTGACAATTATTAACATTTCTATTTTTAATTCAATAATTTAGTAAAATCTAGGTAATAATTACATCAACATTGTATATATAAAAAAAAGAAAATATTATTTATGTACCTAATACGTGCAGCGTGCTCCCAAGGTGCCCGGTTACCAACTGCGCAACACTCCTCGTCCATTGACGATGCGACGGGGACGAGGTGGAGGCGTCGCTTTTTATATTAAAAGTGGTATCCGCGCACGTCTAGAACCACATCCCGCTGCTGAAATTGAACAAATGTGGGTATCAACAACGGTCAATGGACTTAGATTCATAATAGGTACCGCTTACCGCCCTAATTGGATCAACGTTGACATTTTTTTGGATGCGCTCACGGAATCGGTTTTATGTTTTTCGAACTTTGACCACGTTATATTGTTGGGCGATTTTAACATCAATGTTCAGGATAGTTGTAATGAAAAATTTATCAAGTTAAACAGCTTTCTGCAATGTCTTGGACTTGTACAGGTAGTGACCGAAGTGACCCACTTTTCTGTAGAGAGTGAATCACTGATAGATTTAGTATGTACTAATGCCTGTGTTCATGAAACTGTTGTTGCAAATATTACTGGTTCCCTCGGACACGCCATGGTTAATGTAACACTTTCAGTAAAACGCAATAAAGTCCCGCCTAGAACAGTTACATATAGGCCTCTTAAAAATATAGACTTTGATAAATTCAACAAAGATTTGGTTGACATAGCTTGGGAATCTGTATGTGATCTTGACTCTGTAGACTTGATGGTAAGTACTTTTAACTCACTCATTCTGACGCTTTTTGATGTGCACGCACCAATGAAAACAGCTAAATTTAAACATAACCATACCTTGCCGTGGATAACCGATACCATAAAGACTATGATTGATATGCGCGATAAAGCTTATAAGAAGTTTCGGCAGTCCAGGACTGTACCAAACAAACAATATTATGTTGAATTGAAAAAGCTTGTTGTCACCAGTATTTTCAATGAGAAAAGAGCATACTATAACTCTCACATTAACAGTAATTACAAAAACTCAAAATTACTTTGGAAAAACTTGAGAGAGAATATAGTTTGCAATTCCTCGAAAAATTACGGATTCCCAGATCACTTTAATGACCCGAATGTTGTTAACGCTCATTTCCTTGATGTTCCCGGAGATGGTAATGTCCCTCAGGCCGAGATGAACTTTTACAAACATAGAATAGAATAGAATAGAAATAAACTTTATTGTACATCGACATAAAAATAGTACATTTTTATAACATTTTAAGTATATTGTACAATGGGCGGCCTTATCGCTAAAAGCGATCTCTTCCAGGCAACCTTAGGATGGATAGGAATTTTACAGAAAATAAAATGGGAAGATGACGATGTAGCAACCTACTGACAGTTTTTATGTATATATATACTAATACACTAAATAAAAATACTAATACATAAATACATGTATTATAAATATGTATTTATAACCATTACAAACTACATACATATATTATTACATATTAAATACTTATATACATAAAACAGTTATAGTGACAAATAGTGTACCTTTACCAGTTTCCTAAACGTATTCAAGGATTGTGCTCGTCTGATTTCGACAGGCAATGCATTCCACAGCCGAGTAGCCTGCACGGTAAAGGATTTGTTATAAAACTTAGTGAAATGCATTGGTGTCGCCAAACTAAGATTTTCCGATGATCTCAGAACTCGAGCGTGCGTGTCGTGAAGATATTTAAAACGGTCTTTGAGGTAGGGTGGAGTGTTTGGATGAAAAAGTATAGTATAAAGTAAGGAAAGGATATGGGCATCCCGGCGAAGGCGGATTGGCAACCACTTGAGCTTAACGCGAAATTCGGAGACGTGATCATATTTACGTAAGCCATATATGAATCGAATGCAGACATTTTGAAGGCGCTCAAGTTTATTTAGCTGCTCTTCGGTAAGGTCAGGATAACTGGAGTCGACGTAATCAAGGATAGGAAGGAGAAGGGATTGAGCTAACGCAACTTTAGTAGCAGTGGGAAGGAAATTACGAATCCTTCGGAGAGAACCTACCGACGCAAACAGTTTTCTACTAACTTCTTGTAGATGTGGACCCCAAGATAAGCTGGTATCAATGTGAAGTCCCAAGTTCTTGACAGATTTACTAAATGGAATATGAGTTCCATCAAACTCTATGTGGGGCACCTCAGACCAGTCAATTTTTGAAGTTAATCTCTGACTACCGATAAGTATCACCTGTGACTTCGTTGTGTTAACTTTTAATCCATGCGAATTGCTCCAGTCGCATATACTGGACAAGTCCCTGTTTACAGTGTGCACAGCTTCAGCCAATTGTTCTATAGATGTCTGAAAGTATATTTGCAAGTCATCTGCATAAAGGTGGTATGATGAAGACAAATTAAGCTTAGAAATAGAATTTATAAAAATTGCGAAAAGTAAAGGAGATAACACGCCACCCTGTGGAACACCCGCGGATGTAGTACACCATGACGAAAATGAATCATCTAAGCAGATCCGCTGACGGCGTCCAAACAGGTAACTATGAAACCAGTCGATTGCCGTTGGAGATATGTTAATAGAGCGAAGTATGCCCAGCAGCAAATCAAAATCCACTGTGTTAAAAGCGTTGCTGAAGTCTAGTAGGCATAAAATTGTAACGCAGCCGTTCTCCATGCCTAGCCTGACATCGTCGGTTATTTTTATTAGTGCAGTTGTGGTGCTATGGCCGGGCCGGAACCCTGATTGATAAGGATTAAGAAGATGGTTTTTACAAAGGAATAGGTTAATTTGGTCGTAAACAAGACGTTCCAAGGCTTTAGATAAAAATGGAAGGATAGATATAGGACGGTATTCAGAAAAGGATTTAGGATTTCGCTTTTTAGGTAGTGGTATAATATGAGCATCCTTCCACATTGTAGGAAAGATACCACAATCTATGGAATAGTTAAGGATATGGGACAGGACTGGGAGTATTTCATCAAGGATGGGAGTTACCATTTTACGGCTCAGTGTATCACAACCCACTGCATTCGAAGTAATAGACATAATGCTCTTCTTAACACCACAATCCGTAAATCGACTAAAGAGAAATGGAGAGTGATCAGGCGACGGAAGAGTAGACAAACAATTTAGAGTCCTTGTTTTTAGATTTGAATCCAGAATGTACGTAGCTGAAAAATGTACGTTTAAAGAGTTAATGTCCGAGATGCTAGACATCTCAGACGAACGAGATTTACCAATCCCCATGCTACGTAGAAATTTCCAAACTTTCGCTGGATCACTGTTTTCGACAGAACTATGAAAATAGTGGCGTTGAGCATTTCTACACACCTTATTACAGCGACTGCGGATAGCTACATACCTTTCCCAATTGTCATTGGTAGGTCGACGTTTATATTTACACTTTACAGCAGCCTTTTTGCCGATTAGTTCCTTAATTTCAGCTGTTAACCACGGTGACGGATTGTGTTTAATTTTAACATTACGATTTGGAGCATGTCTATCGTAAAGATCCGTAATGTTAGAATTGAAAATGATAATCTTTTCATCAACTGTGTCACTAGCGAGAAGTAAAGTCCAGTCAATTCTTCTAGCGTCCTCACGGAGTTCATCAATATCCATGCCACTAAAGTTGCGTAGCTTCAGGATTTTAGGTTTATCCTTGGGTGGACGAATTTTGTAGGATAGGAATATAGCGTCGTGGTACGAGAAGGAATCTGCTGGAAACTGACCATGACGAGCGACGTGGTCGAGGGACGAAACGAAAATGAGATCTAGTAGTGAAGGAGTGCAATTAGGGAAATGATGGGTAGCGTTTAATGGTGGAGCAAACAGATTTATAGACTGTAAAAGAGATAGAAGAGAGAGAGAACGAGTATCATTCTTAAGGAGACAAGTATTGAAATCCCCCATAATAATTGTATGACTGTAAGAAGGGATAAGGTTTTCAAGGATGGTTTCAAATGAGGAGAAGAAGTCTATGCGAGAAGAGGGAGAATAATAGACTCCTAATAGGATTTTGGAGCAATGGAGGGTTATCTCTAAAAACAAATGCTCACCGGCATTAGACGGTGGTGGTTGTGAAGAAATACTAACAACAGAATAAGGAATATGCGTACGAAGATATATTGCAACACCTCCACCACCGCCAACCAAGCGATCATTTCTTATCAGATGAAAACCAGGAAGGGAATAGGAGCTGGAAGGAAGCACAGGCTTAAGCCAGGATTCAGATACTAGGAGAGCGTGGATATTCTTACAGTCAAAATTAGCAAGCAAGTCTGGAAAATGAGCCGGGATGCTTTGGGCGTTTATATGAACTACGTTAAAATTTCTTGGAACATCGGAGAACTGACCTTCAAGAGCATCATGCAATGTTGGTATACTGGCAAAACTATCGACACTGTTATTACTAGCTGATAAAAAGTCGTCGGTATCAAAATTATTATCACTATCACTATCCATAATAATATATAAAATAAATAATATAAATACACAAATAAATAAATTTACAAATAAAAATTAACTATAGTTACTATACGAATTTCAATAACAGTAAAATATTACAACTACTATCCACCCGCCAGTTGTTTTAACATAAAAGAAAACTAAATATATCATTACATCACAACAACGTCAGTAAGTACTGATACCAGTCACTTGATACGATAATACTACATTAAATATCGTGTGTGGGCAGCCTAAGACACAAAATTAAAAAAGAAACTACTTTGACAAATAGAAATGACAGTTTGTTTGTTTGACATAAATACTCAATGAAAGAAAATTATTTGGAGGTTGAAAGAAAAAGAATTATTAAATATTGCTACTAAGTAATAAGTACAAAGAAAGAAAGAGGACACAAGAAAAAATAAACCGTTTTCTACCGTCCATTTGAAACAACCACAAGGGATAAATAATCTTGCATGAAAATGGAACGGCAAGAACAAATTCACTGCGCAATAAATGATTCTTACTTTCTCAGAGTTGCCGGCCGCTTAGACTTTGTGGGAGCCTTCGAAACTGCAGGTTCTGGTCGTGTTATTTCTGACTCAATGTTTTTGACGTCGCTAATAGTCAGTAGCCGGTGACGTGTCCCGTCGGTCCCTAGCGCGTAGACACAGCCTCCTCTGGTCCAGCATCTGTTCACCCCGAACCGCTCTCGAGCCGCCATAAATGCCTCATGCCGGGACCGGGTCAGGAATTCCGACAATGTGAAGGAAGTACCTTTTAGTTTGGTTTTGGCAAACCACACTGAATCCCGCACATCCACATCTGCAAACTTAACAAGTATGGGCCGTGGCTTACTGGGATCTGCTGCGCGCCCCATTCTGTGGCACCTCTTTAAGCGACTGTTGTTGAAGTCTGGCATCTTCAGCTTATCTTGCAAAAGATTTACTACAACATCTGATGTCACCTCAGTCTTGAGTTCCTGTACACCATGAAGCAGAAGAATTTTTCGACGTCCCTGCATCTCTAAGCGATCAACACTTTTAGCGATGATTTCGAGTTGTTGTTGAAAGCCACTTAGCGACTCCAAGATGAATTTCTTGAACTCAGCAAACTCCGATGCAAGAGCAGACGTGGTGGTACTAGAAGCTGCTGCTGGTGTCTTCAGCTCAGCCTCGAATTTCGCCATCCTTGTGTTAAATGTGTTCATAAGCCCGGAAAGTGACTCCTGAATGTGCTCCATTTTAGTTTAGTGTTGTGGTGAATTATTCAAGGAGTAAACAATAAGCGGGTGAGCTGGTTATAATATCATGTACTTTCACACATAAAATATGTAAAAAGTTTAATAAATTATTTAATAAATAATTTTAAATGAAGAGCACTTTTTAGTTGACTACACTGTCCAACTACCCCCAAATTCATCCCTCATAGCATAGCTCATTTGGAAATGTTGCTTTTGATATACATCCAGTACATGAGAATTTAGTGGCAAAATATCTCCTGTCTATCTCTACAAACGCCGTGGGTGTGGATGGTATAAGTAGGGATATGATATTGCTTACGCTTCCGAGGTCTCTCACTGCTATCACTGCTATTATAAATAAATCATTGCTATCGGGTCAGGTCCCAGGTCTCTGGAAATCAGCTCTGGTATCCCCTTACCCTAAGGTCACTAATCCCACGGAATTAAAGCAACTTAGACCGATAAGTATTTTGCCACTCCTATCAAAAGTTTTAGAAAAATCAGTGTATGATCAATTCAGTAAGTTTGTGGAGGCAAATGGAATTTTACCTGAATTGCAGTCTGGTTTCCGAAAGGGGGTTGGCACGGTTACCGCGCTGTTGGATGTAACTGACAATGTCCTCGCCCAGCAGGAGGCAGGTAATGGTACCTGCTTAGCACTTCTTGATTTCTCACGTGCGTTCGATTGTTTAAATATACCTTTGCTCCTGGCTAAACTGGAATACTATGGTGTTACTTCCACTGCTCTAAAGTGGTTTGAGTGCTATCTTAGTGATCGGTACCAATCCGTTAAGCTCGTTCGAGATAATGGCACTATCATTGTGTCTGAGCCCAAGCTATTGCAACGGGGGGTACCGCAGGGATCTATACTGGGGCCCTTACTGTTTATTGTTTATAGTGCTGATATCGTGAAGACAATTAAGTATTGTAGCTATCATTTATACGCTGACGATATACAACTCTATCTATCAGGGAGCATACTTGATTTCCATACAGTTTTAAATAATATGAACGAGGATCTTAACAGGGTCTCTACGTGGGCTGATAATAATGGATTAGTTCTTAACCCAGGTAAGTCCAAATATATGATACTAGGGACCAAAAATCAAGTCTCAGCGTGCTTAAACAGTGACCTGGATGTTAAAATCTGTGGACAGGCCATTGAGAGAGTAGCAGAAGCACGAAATTTGGGTATTGTGCTTGATAGTCATCTGCGTTTTGAGACTCATGTTACTAATTTGGTCAAGTCATGTTTTTATCGTCTGAAGACACTGTATGGAATCCGTGACTTACTGGATGAGAGAGTGCGTGTTCTTCTGTGCGAGTCGCTAGTACTGTCGAAACTTAATTATGGGGATCTGATATATGGGCCACGTTTGCAGTCAAAGACTCGTCGCCTTATTCAGCGTGTCCAAAACGCTTGTTGCCGTTTTTGCTTTAAGATTCCCCCCAGAACGCATGTTTCACCATACCTGAATGGGGCTATGATGCTTAACATGACCTCTAGGAGACATCTTCACCTGGCTAGTCTGTTGTTCGATGTAATTAACTCAAAAACCCCAACATACCTATATTCTAAAATAAAAATATCACCGTTTCATAGCAGGTATGGAACCAGATCTACTAGGAGGTGTCTCTTGGAGGTTCATGCACATAAGACCACGGCATTCACCGGTAGTTTCCGCTACCTTGCTACCAAGTGTTGGAACAATATACCCCCACCGTTGAGACAGATTGCTTCTAAGTACACTTTTAAAAGAAAATTTAAATCTTTCCTTTTGGAAAAGCAATGTGTGGGTATACCAAACGGGTACTCGGTGGCGGATTTTGCCGTCTGACTAACTTTTTTGGCCGGGATCTGGCTATCAGATCTAGCACATGTGGGAGTGATCACTGGGTGCCGGAGTAGATTGGTCATATCATTGTAATATTAAGAGAGCAAACCATTTATTAATAATAAATTTATGTAGATTCTATTTAGTGCTGGATATCTATGTAATTAATATGTAATCATTTTTATATTAGAATATTTGCTGTGTATATATTTATTTAACATTTCCATATCATGTAGCATTTAGTTTTTTCTTTCTGTCCTCCGTTGGGTTATAGCAGAATACCAGTGCTTTGCTTGATAAGCAAAACCAGTCACTGAGCTATCACCCTTTTGTATTTCTGCAGCACACATATATAGCAATGTAATGTCAAATTATTTAGTGTGTATAGTTAGATTACTCTTTATTTTTTGTTGTGTATGTGTGTTGTAAAAGCTATACAAATAAAGTTTTCATTCGAATAATATTTGTACGCCAATTGAGGCAGAATTTTGATTGGTCTCTATAGCTGTAACAACTTTGCATCAATGTACTCAAAATTCTTACAAATAAATAATTTCATTTCATTTCATTTCATTTCATTTCATTTCATTTCATCAAAACAATCCGAGCTAGGAATATCTTATCATTTTTAGAAAGTGCCCAGCTAAAGGAGTACATGTAAGGCCTCAATAGGACTTACTTGGAGGCTAGTCACAATAGATCTTTATAGGTCGCAGTGACGCAAAAAGCCCCGAATTTTTCTAAATAATAATAATAATAGCTTATTTTATAACGATTTTAGTGACAAAACCTCTAATTTATAGTTTTATTACAAAAATTTTATTATTATTTTTTAACACCCGGAAAATTTGGGACGGAAAGTCCGGAAGTAACTGACACAAGCGCGAAATTTTACAAAATGGCGGCGACACAATAGGGGATAAGTGCAATGCGAGCTCAAATGCGAAGATACGCTCACCTTATCGTCCTGAAAGATAATCTTTCATGCCTCTTTTGTAGGACCCAAGTCTATAAGAAGGAGGAAACACGAGTGATGTCACAAAAGTTCATTTCTTGAGTGTGCAGCATAATAAATGAGTTTTTATTTGTTTGCTTTGGTAGAATGGTAACTACAGTTTCTCGATGACAACATTACGCGGGGTTTTATATGTTTATAAATGTACTAGAAATCATTAATAATAAGCGATTTTAGATTTTAATCTTGATGCGGTAACAAACATAAAAATACAGAAGAAGAGAAGATTATTAATATTTAAAACAATATACCCGCGGTTGTCGGGAATAAACCAACCATCCACAACACAACATTTTTTCGACGCCTCGAAATTAAGGGGTGTAGGACCACCACGGAACATAATGCATCAATTATGTAAATTGTTTATATAATTAAGGGTTCTCGTGTAAAATATGTCAGTTTATCATAAAAAAAACGTAAATGTGCAATATTATTTTAAATATCCCCGAACACTTTTATTTCTTGGTTAAATTGATATAATCGTGAAAAGGCTGCTCTGAACATATTTTAAAAGTAATCAACTTTATTTGGAACTTCTTTATTCTAGAAGATATTAGAAACACCGTCTCATTACACTAAATTTTTTAACAAATCTTTCTCGGTACAAGCTGTTTTATTGTGGAACGCTTTACCTGTCCGCATACGACGCGCTCAGACCCTAAATAGTTTTAAAAAGCTGGTTGCAGATTACTATCTTTCATTGTGTGATACTTAATTTGTTTTAATCTTTATATTTACATCAGTTGTCATAAATTTGTATCTATGTCTATTCATATATACATATGTATAATTGTATTATATGTATTTTTATAGTAGGTATATGTATTCATGTCTATTATGTTTATTAATAAAATATATATTAGGTAGTTGATATGTATGATTATGTAAATATATTTAAATATTTGTATGTAGCGTATATGTAGTTTATATATATATGTATATACTATTATATAAATATACATATATTTTGTTATACGTCGATCTTCCCTAGAGCATTTATTTTTAAATCCTATCCATCCTAAGGTTGCCTGGAAGAGATCGCTCTTTAGTGATAAGGTCGCCCTTTGTACAAATCATTGTTTTACTGTGTTTATTTATGTATTGGTTGATGTATGTGCAATAAAGTTATATTCTATTCTATTCTATAGATTTTTTTCTTGTCTGTAGTCTTTTGACGACTGAAATTAGAGCCAGGGTTTGACCACCGGAGAGTGCATGTGATGGGTTTGGTTGGTTAGTTGGCTAGCTTTTGCTGCCTGGCTAACTAACACCTCTCCATAACAATAATGTTAGTCATGTTTTTATATGTCGACACATGGTGACAACATAATACAGGGCGGAATTTCGTAATGCCACCTGAAGGGAAAGTTTTACTCAAAGGAAACATTTCTTTATTTTTGGAAAGAAAGAAAAGTGCTTTCAAAAGTTTTCGAAAATTCGCTTGCCACACCCGGGAGTCGACTAAAATCTGTAAAAATTACATCCTGTACTTTTATTGCATCGATCGTTAGGGGTTAAACTGAAGAGTTTGTTTGTTTGAACGCGCTAATCCCAGGAACTACTGATTTGAATTGAAAAATTCATTCTGTGTTGGATAGTCCATTTATCGAGTAAGGCTATAGGCTGAATAATAACAGACATTAACGCGAGCGAAGCCGCGGGCAATCACTAGTGATATCATTAAACCTTGGTCCTAACTTATTTGTGGTAGGCCATCATACTGCTACAGGTTTTGTCATAGTTCTATGGCTCTGCCTGTTTACTGATCTCTTGGTGCGCTGTCTGCTCGGGGCTCAGAATGTCCCTCAGTCGGCTTTTACAACATCCACGGGGTGAGAAATGTAGTTCTATTCGTAACTGGGAACTACTTTCCCACACGAGTATCTATCACAAAAAACTGTTGTCACGGCCGTGACATAATTCGTAGAAACAATCGCAAATCCAAAAAAGATTCCTTAAAAATACCGTGCAGTCATTGTTCCAACGAATTTAAGTCATCATGGTTTCTAGTCAATACAAGTGTCACAAAGCAACCGACATACAATGGTAGACAACTCCTGAATTCTAATGAGTTCGGACTATATCAATGAGTGGTGAGCAAGTCATCATTCATCATTGGTGTTTAAATAACCCCTCTTTTTTATGTTATTGGTTTGGCGAGAAGCAACGGCTTGCTTGATGTTAAGCAGTCACTGTAGCCTATAGAGCCTTGCAACACTGACGTTACACTCGCGCGCAGCCAAACCGTCGGTGTGGTAAAAATGCCTTAAATTGGTGTTTTGAAGCATTGGTAATTGCGAAAACTCATCCAGAGTGTGTAATTACACTAATAAGGGATCACATTTCATTCGAATGTATTATTTTTAACCCCCGACGCAAAAAGAGTGGTGTTATAAGTTTGACCTGTCTGTGTGTCTGTATGTCTGTGTGTCTGTCTGTGGCATCGTAGCTCCTAAACGAATGGACCAATTTTGATGCGGTTTTTGTTGTTTGCAAGCTGACGTAATCGAAATGGTTCTTAGTTATAAATTTATGTCGGGGGTTACATAAATACATAAAATTTTCAATTTTGTAGTTTTAAGGTAATAATGCTGTTTTCATCAAAATACACCTTGAGCAAATCTTTCACTATGAAATATTGGTCTATAGGTTATTAACATAAAACTTCATAACCATTGCTGCTCATGCATTAAAAAAACCAAAGCAATTCTATCCTCTTTCTAAGCTCAAAAGGGTAGAAAACACAGAAATAATAATAAATTCTTTGTTTTCTACCCTTTTGAGCTTTGGGAACGTTACTTTTTATTCGTATCTTTGGGGAGAATAGGGCCCTGCGAGTGTTATATGGGGTCACCAGCTCTAACGGCTGGCATAGGAACTCGACTGTCGGATCCCTTCTCTCCGCATGTCAACGGTTGCACGGGAGCATCCATTCATCTGCGGTTGATCCCATTAGGTCTCTACTACCTCTAATGCGGTTAAGAGGACATTCCAGAGATCTCGAATGTCCCCTTAGTCACCAGGGCCTAGGTAAGCGACGGGCCTCTATCCCATTACTCGCTGTCTCAGCTACGGTAGCTGGAGTGCTGCGTCCATTCTTCTCCATCATCCCGTACGCTTCCGGCGGTTTGGCGCGGCGGGTCATCCTCCTGTGCTCGTTCCGCGGTTTCCTTCTGAAGCGTAAAGCAACTACCTCACAGGACGTTGCACTGTCGACCATAGCCTCGACAATGGTCGCCAACCAAAGGTCAATTCCACAAATTGCAACGACGATACTATAAGACCTGCCGGCCGTTTAATCACCGAGTGAATTACATTTCCATTGCTGTTTTACACGACACGCTTTATGGCACTTGTCGTGTGAAAACAGCAATGGATGGAAATGTAATTCACTCGGTGATCAGCACTTTCATCTGTCAAAGAATGTTAGCGAATAGGCCTACAGGACATTTTCAAAGAAACCTTTCCTTATAGGCTGGCAACGCATTTGCGATTACCTTACTCAGGTGAATCTTCTGCTCGTTTATCCCCTTTTCCATAAAAAAAGGTACAAAACATTTACTAGGTGGTAGACCCATACGTAGGGTCGTCTGGGTAGGTACCACCGCCTTTCTTATTTCTGCCCTGAAGCAGTTCGCTGTGTTTCGGATTGAAGGGAAAGGTAGCCAGTGTAATTACGGGGCACGGAGGGCATATCATCTTAGTCCCCAGGATGGCAAACGCACTTGCGGTGTTAAGTAATTTACACTTAATATTGCAAGTGTCTATAGGCGGCGGTGACCACTTAACATCAGGTGGGCCGCAAGCTTGTTTGCCATCTCGTAACATAAAAAAAGACGGCATTGCGCTGCTGTAACCACGCTGAACAGGCGGTTCTACGCCCCTACGGTCGGTGCTTTGCGAACGGTGTTCATAATGCACGTATCCCATATTAACGTCGACGGTAGTATAAAAAAGTGCTTCTTTGAACTGATAGTAAAAGTCAAAGCTACTACGGGTATCGTTAATCTTATTCACAAATGCTCAACACATGTGATCGTAGAATTTCTAAAGTCATAATTTCGAGAAACGACATATGAATGGGTATTGCCCCTGTCCAGTTTCTTTAAGTACCTATTTAAATAGCACGTGTATTGTATGATGAGTTGTTTCAATTGGCTATTGTACCATGGTAGAACCTTGTCTTAACAAAACTTGCTTTTATTGACTTGACAAAGGCAGAAAATATTAAACTCTCTTTAGTGTGATAAGGTTCGACACCTGATCCTTAGTCAGGATTATATTCGCTCAATAAAAACATTCACACGGCAATTTCACCGCATGATTTGTGTTACTCTCTACAATAATCGTTTACCAGTATTGTTCTGCGATTGGTCCAAGCTTATAACGCAAATGCTAAAGTTCGTTGCATACTCATCAACTGGGAAAAGGTTCACCGTATCGCATATCTACACGTCAAACACCCCTTGTTTTGCTTGGAGATTAAAAATGCGAATGTTTGGAAAGTTGAAGAATTGGTCGCCAGAACGGCTGAACGGATCTTGACGAAAATTTAGCATTGAGATTATTAGAATCTTGAATAATAGGCTCTTTTTTGCATGATATCCGACATCCAAGCCTGTGGAAACGCGTACGGCTATTAATTGTACTAAGATAATTTTTCTCCTATTCTTCCAAAATCACTATTTTTTTACTGTCGCGAGATTATAAACTTGCACTTTTATAGGTTTGCGTTGACGTAAGCAGTGAAACAAAAAATGTATTTCAAGACTTGATATTATTGAAAATGCTTGCAAATCTTATTTATACTTGAATTTTAGAATGTGCACGCCATCTCAGTCTTAATCGACCAACCATCTCGCAAACATCAAAGTCTTTAACCTCTACATTACGCTTAACAATCCCAAGATATCTTACACTTGTTGATATTAATCATCATTAGTACTTGACGTCATCAAAGTCAAATAGGTCGTAAAAATTTACAATTATGGTTTGTCGGAGGATAATAATCACCTTCTGGGAAATGTCATCGTCTTTACAGGGACTTCAAAGATATTAGTCATGGTTTCTTAAAAGCGTTATCTACTGATTATCTTTAGTAATTAGTCATTAAACTAAGCAAGTATTGTGATTCTCAGAGCAAATTCTCTCATTAAAAGTGCCAAATGCAGTGATGAAAAAGCACTAACGTATCCTATACATAATGCCGCGCTCTTTGCTTTATATGGCGCTCTTTCTTGCACGAATCTGCATAGTCAAAGTCAAAGTCAAAGTCAAAATTTCTTTATTCATTTAGGTACAATTTGTACACTTATGAAAGTCAATTTTGATGCCATCGGTTCGAGAGTCTACCAGGAGGCCTTGTTCTGAGAAGAACCGGCAAGAAACAACAAGTTTTATCCTCCCTTTACAGTTTTCATAGTATTGATTTGGAAAGAGTCATAATTCACATTGTCGAGTCTTTAATAATTAATCATAATAATATAAAATAATAAGTATACATAAGTATTATGTATTCGGTCGTAGTCGCAAAAGTTGTTTGTATTGATTGGCACATAAGTAGGTTTCGACCAACTCCGTGGTTTCGACATTAAAACGATTGAAAATAACTATATGTGTAATAGGAACTACCCTTTATCATAATTACATAACATACATACATAATTCCAAAAAATCGGAAGTGGTCTCCCCTTTACTTTCTCGTATACCGGAAACGACTCAAAGGTTAATAGAAACCTTATATTTTGATGTCATACATGCATGTTAAATTTTGGTCACCCATCCGAGTACCGACCTCGCACTTGGTTGCTTAACTTTCGTGATCGACGGCTCAAAATTTGACAGACACCTTATATATTGATGTCATACACGTATGTTAAATTTGGTTGCAATCAGTTAAAGCATGCTCGAGTTATGCTAACGCATAGACACACACACAGAAATAATTTCAAAAAAAATATTTTTGGACTCAGGGAGGTCCAAAATCCGTCAAAATCTCGAGGTCTAATTTTTTGACGATTACAAGACTTCCTCTATACTACGCACAGAACATAGATATAACCTTTTATATCTATGTTCTGTGATACTACGTACGATAAAGTAAAAAAAATTAGCAAGGCTTTAGGTAACATTTTCTTATACATAAATTCACATCTGGTAGAGTGGGCAATGGGCACTTATCATGATTACAGGAAACCGTGAAACTGCCTTAAAACGACCTAATTCACTCCCAAAATAGAAAATTCAATGTTACGTACCCGACCCCCGCTTAAAGATCGGTCATTCCAGGATTTCGTTATTTAACAATACATTGTTTAAAATATCCCAGATTTCATTCCTTTAAACATCCGCCTCAATCCTGTTTGCTGACGTCTGCGGATGTAATGACGTAATCAGTATCTTCATTGGGATTCTCGGAAAGCTAGGTATTCCCGATTCCCGAATGAGCGGTAACTCACTGAGGGACTGTTCCCAATTCTCCTATTGTGTCAATTAACCCGGAGCGGGATTGGTAAAAACCCAACAAGAAATGTTAGAAACGGGTTTGGTTTTATTTTTAGGAATATCCTGATACTTATTTAGTTTCGATGTCGGGTTTTTTGGTTTGATAAATTGACTATGAAGTTGAGTTTTTTTTCACAATATTCTATAATTCTAAATATCGCACTTTGAAAATTCAGTGGTGCTTTGCTGAATAAATTCTTCTATTATCATAATAATTATGTTAGGTATTAATTAATAAAAACTTGGTCTTACTAGCATTTAAAAAAATATTATTTATTGCAAAAATCAGTTATTTCTTTATATCAATAATGGTCACAGAATGCACCGAAACCTATAAATTACTATACTGAAAAATCCAATGATATATGTAAACACGAGGTAGATTTGGCATTAGCGCGTCAAAGTGAGACGTTAAATGCTCAGAGGAAGGACTAAAGTTAAATGTCGGGCAATAGAGAATTCCTACGTCATTGGTAATTTTGTTTGACCGCACAACGCTATCTCCTTCTGTCTCCTACATTTTTTATGTTGTGTTCCATTCTCCATTGGTACAGTTTTCAAAAATCACTCAGTATGGATATGCGAACAACATTGGAAAAATCTAATTTTTGGATAAGGTCATTTTTGATTTCAAGGTGCCATGTATAATAGATTAAGGACCTTCTCTGTGGTCGATGGCACGGCGCTGGCGGTCGTGTTCTTAATTACGAACACAGAAGTTAAGCTATTAAGAACTCGATGGGTGACCAAAAGTGATTCAACTCGGTTTTCCTCAGTGGTTTGTCTGCCGTTGGTTGCTGGTTGTCCTTGTCGATAATACTGACACCAAGGTAACCGCTAGATTAACCAAACGATAAGAAAAACGTTGCAATGAAATGAGACTATATTCTTTAATCAATAAAGAGACGTTTAAAAAAAAATGACAACCTACGTTATTTTTAAATAAATTACTTGGCCTTTCACAGAGGGTTCCAATGTCTTCTTATTCTTATGCTACGGCCGCACACATCGCGATAACATTCGTGCGATAATCTTCGCCTTCGGCCTACCGCGAATGTACATAGCCACACATTGCGCGCTGTAAAGTCTGTCGCGATGTTACGCAAAAAAACAAAATGGACGCCGCGGTCGGTCTATATTTTAGGGCAATTATTTTTTATTCTGTCAGGAATTATTGTTTAAGAAAAAAGCAAGGCTAAACAATATTGACTCACACTCCTAATTGCTAATAAGTTCTAAAATCCTGTCGTTATTCCAATCCATGGTAGAAAACTAATTTAGACCGATACGTCCGATGCGCACGATGTCTGTGCGGTGCGCCGACTGAAGACCACGAAGTGTGGCCACGCAAGCGAAGGACATCGCGATAAAAACGCTTTGATGTGCGCCAGTTTACCGACAACGGCGCGATGTCCTTGCGACTTCGCACGAAGTGCCGAAGTATGCGCGAATACTTGGCTAGACACATCGCGATAACGCGAATATTCGCGACATCGCGATGTGTCGGCCGCAGCATTAAACAATGATTTCGCGGGACTACGCATTTGGACAATGTAAAATGTGATAGTGATAATAGTAATGTTGGATTCACTGGATCGCAGATAATACTTGTATAAGTACTTAATACGATTGAAAAAAAATAGAGTCTCACAATACGTGTTTTTAAAACAAGAACTCAGGTGAAACTATAGGTTCCAGGTAAGTTCAGATTGGCGTTTATTTGACATGTCCATATAAAACTCTCAATTTAACTGCCAGATATCTCCTATCCAGAATCAGTGAAACCCGGTTTTCTTTATTTACAAATTATCAATGATAATAATATAATTACGTAGGTTTTGTTACGAAACACCGCCTACTTAAGAATAAAACTAGCGACATTGAACTAGATATTTACGACCGGATAGAATTAAGTTTCAGAAACCCAATACAGCACTATAAAGTTTTAAATGTATGATATATCTAAAGTCATAGTTATAATACTATAACTGTAAAGTGATTTATAAATATAACGCTCAATAAATATTTTTTAATTATTACTGTTTGAACGTGATCTGGCTTCTTATTTCTATATAATTATGAGAGAAATAAAAGATGGTCAAACATCGCCATAAGTTTTGAAAAAATGCTGCAATTACTGAAATTTCTTGTCGTAAATACTTTTTATAGTATAGAAAAGTGGGGTAATTGGGAACACCTAACTTATAACACTCTAAAAACATGAAAGAAAGTCAATAATAATTTTTTATTGCAACATTAACGTAACTAATCTACCTACACAAAAATTAAATCAAAATTCTTAAAAATAAGCTTTAAACTCAAAAAATCCGATAAATTATTCTATCAATGAATAATTTATCACTTTTTTATTGGAGTGATATTTTTTTTGTTTATTCAAAATTAGAAGAATTAACCAATTTTAATATCCATCTAAAATACATTTTAAAATATCTTAATAAATAAGAATTTTATTTTAATAAAAAAGAAGAATTGCAAAACACAAATGATTAAAAAAAACCACAAAAAGTGTGCGTCGGCCGGGAATCGAACCCGGATCAACTGCTTGGAAGGCAACTATGCTGACCATTACACCACCGACGCAGCTGAACAAAGTGGCGAAATAGATAGAGACAACATGTTTGATTCACTCGGCGCCCAAGAGCGCGACGTGACGTCACGATTCACTTTGTGTTATTTATAGAGTGTTTATAGCTTTTGTTTATTCTGCGACACTGTCAGTTGATTCATTACATTCATTCATTTTGTTTTCGTTTTTTTGTAGTTTAGTTTACGGTACGTTTATTGGAGATGTAATTTAATTTTGGTGTCTGAGTTTTGTTTCTTGGCTTGTTAATATTAAAATTGTATGCACTATACTCAGAACAAAAAAGTCTTTATATGTATATTTGCTTATTTATAATGGTGATTATATTCACTACATACTTATATTTATTTAGGTTGGCACTTACATCTCTCTCAATTTCATTTCGCACATCCCCTGAAAAACTTTCATAACATATAAAACGAGTTTCGAGTAAAACGCGTTTTTTTTTTACTTTTTAAGTATAGGTTAGGTACTCCTAACGGAATATTGTTAATTTAAAAAAAAATATAATCTAAGTTTTTTTCCGAGTGTAAAATTTTTTTTTTTTTATTAAATAAATAAACTAATGTGTCCGATATGATAATGTGACACTTTTCACATTGGCAACGGATCATGATTATGGTTTTATGACATAACTTTAACATAAACATAACTTAAACTTTTACTTTTTTTTCAAGAAAATAAGTTAAATTCTTTAAAAATAATTAACGAAGTCTTTGGGACATAATATAGAAACATAAAAATCCGTGAGCACCACAAAACAGGAAACAGTACAATCATAATCACGACGGTAATGTATTAATAGCCTTTAACTTTACAGGTTATATTAATTAAAGCTGAGAATAAAAACTAGAATAAAAGTTTGGCTTTCCATGGCTTTAATACCTGGTTGTATGACTACATTAACTGTAAAAAAAAAGTTATTATTTCACAACAAAAACCCATATTGTAAGCTGTATAGGTCTGTTTCGTTTCCTATATGTGCACAAAAAACTAGAAATGGATATCAAAAAACAGATTTCTTTACAGAAAAATGTATAAATTGGCGACGAAGCTGAGGAAAATATTGCCATAAACAATGATATGACTGTATTTCAGATTGGCATGTCAATATTTTTTAGTTTATATGTGTATAAAACAGTCCTATGACATGCTATGGCTATTTTTCACTCTTAAATCTACAATAATTAAAAAAAGACTTGCCTTAAATATAGTCTTAATACATGTTATGACGAATCTCACGAGAATTATCGTACGTTCACTCGTCACAAGCAGTGATGCGCCACTATCTTTGAGTGGGCTGCATGAGTTTTTGCTCCGTGAAATAGTGACACTTACTCCATCTTTTGACAATTATTCACACTACAGTTATGGAGTTTTATTGGGCGGTAGAGAATGAAAAACTGAATAAAACTGTGAGTTTTTCTCTCAATACTGCTATTTCTTGTCTTATGACGGTTTTTCAGAGGATGTGCGAAAAAAAAAAAAAAAACCATAGTATTATGCGTGGCACGGCACGCTTCGGGATGCCGCGGCGCGCCGAGTGATGCCGCGGAGTCCTTCGGCAAGTGAGACGCACTTAATGAGTGCATTACTTTGTGTTGTTAAAGATAAATGAGTGCTAAGTAATTGAATTTAGCCTCACAGTCTACATAGTTCTTACAGTCTATCAAAGGAATTTTTCGTATACAAATGATTTTGGACCTTATTTAAGTGGATTGAAATCCCTTGCCATGGCACCACCAAACTGCCATACACTCGTTTGGTAGACGCTGCAGCGCTGGTCCACTGCACGTCTACGGCACACTGTCTATACAAAACCTACGATAGTCTTATTTTTTTTTAAATTTGAGGTACGAACATAATATATAAAATTCTTATTTATTGGCATTTAAAGAAAAGACAATTCTGAAATTCTACAGCTGTTATTTAAATATTGACGCCTATATCACTTTAATTATGGCTCGGAATTTCCATAAATTTCATATTTATTCAGATGTTAGTATTTGTATGCAGAATGATTTAACGATGTGTATTTTTCTTGGAGTTCAAAGTGTGTCTATATGCTTGTGTCTTTTTCCTTTTAACACAAAGTTAGTGAATAAATATTTTATCAGAAATAGGAAATTACTTTTCAAGATTTTTTTTAAGGAAATTTTAATTCAACTAATACATAAAATTTTATCGAACCTCACAATTCAACCAAAAACCCATCTGCTCATAATCAATAGCTGATTGCAAGATCATGAAGACCAAAAAAATATACTTATATCATACCTCAATAATATCAGACTGTAACATAACGTAGATTGCGTTCGTCTATAAGTAATTGTTATTAATTAGTAAGGAGGTATGTCACCTACTAACAGCGTTCCTTTTTTCACCCCGGATTATTTAAGGGACATGTCTTTTTCATTGTTTTCTACATTACATATAAACACCTACTGCTATGGAATAATTTTATTTTTGCGTTTACAAACGCGTAAATATTAATACTAGAAAGGCAGGACTCAAATCGAGTCGCATTTTTCTCGTTTTAACTATTGTTATTTTGCTATTTTATTGCCAAAAAAAAATCAGCCATTCAAAAGTACCTACAACACCTACGCAACCAAAATGTAAATGAGAGTGTTTGTGGGTGGAGATGTTTGTGTAACAACTCATGCTGACCGTACCAACTAATGGCCGGTTTCAATGGCAAATTTTAATGAATGAAGCGTATTATAAAGTTCAGGAATATATAGACCATAAAAATGTGTGGACACATCCAAATGTGTTCAATTCTCCATTATAATCTAGTGAGTTTACAATATGTGTACAATTTCAAATTGACAATATTGTAAGGGAAGACGTCTTAAATCACACTTTATTATTAAGCTATTGCATAGCTTCTATCGCGGGCCTTGATCGCGGGGACCGAATCCAGAAATTCCGTAACGAAAAAACCTCACGCTCCCCACTCCGATGGGCAAGGAGGTGTGGGTTGAAGGCCGTGCATCGTCTAACGTCGTTTCAGTTCGGCAGTCTTCGACACGGCGTTGTGTGCGTGCGATTAGATGTATTGTACGACTCTACGAAACTCGCACGAATCGAGACGAGCTGCTCCGAAATCGGACGAATACATAAGCAGCTGTTTATGAGAAAGTATATAGGTATTTATGTACAACAGTGAATAGCTGTACTTGTAAAATTTGTGTATAAAGTGTTTTGAATATGAATGTTAATTATTTCAGTTAATTATTTCAATTATAAAATTAATATCAAAGAAAAAGAAATACTGCATGAATGAAATAAATAAATAAAATTATAATTGCATAAGTTGATACAAAATGCTATGCAATAGCTTTACCGCGGCAGTCCACGAGTGCCACACGTCTATTTTTTATTTTACTATGTTATTATGATTAATTATTAAAAGACTTGACAGTGTGAGTTATGAATCTTCCAATTCAATAGTTACCATGAAAACTGTATGTAAAGGGAGGATAAAACTTATTGAGTTTCTTGCCGGTAGACTCTTTAACCGATGGCATCAAAATTGACTTTCGGTGTACAAATTGTACCTAAATAAATAAAGACATTTGAGGTTGAATAACTTATCTCTCTACACTTTGGCTTGCTAGTCATAAGATTTTGATCATTTGCCTGTCCTGCTCCTAAATTTATTTGGGGTCGGACCACGATTTTGACACATATCCTATACAAAATAATTATGTCAAAATTCTACCGGTAACAAGGGAAACTGTCGGTAGTTTTATGTTATTGTAATCGGCCATAAGCTGAACAAAAATCGCCCTACAGTTTGATCGAACGCGGATCACGAGATCACCAAGCCTCGGGCTGTTAAAACAATTAATGAATTGTTTGAAAAAGAACAAATAAAAACATTAGCCGAGGGTCCGAGTTACCTTCTGATCAGTTGATCATCATCATTCTTCTACCCCGCTCCCATATTATTTGGGGTCGGTGCAGTTTGTCTTGCTACCAACCTCCAATCCTCCTTGAGGCTGTTCTGACAGCAGCCGCCAGCTTAACGTATCTTCCGAAGCACTGAGGAAAATTGAGTAGAATTTTTTTTCGGTCACCCATCCGAGTACCGACCGCGCATTTAGTTGCTTAGCTTTGTAATCGGTACGTAGAACGCACGACCGCGGCGCTATCAACCTCCTCATGCAAAATAAAACTAGTAAAACCCAATTTTTGCAAAAATTTCTCATGCCCTATGCTCCCTACCAAAACATCATAAACGCAACCCTTTGATATAATTCCTTACTTCCGCACATCTGTCTCAAGACGCCCCCCTATATTCCCACGGAGTCTACTCGCACGGAACTTTGACGACTTAAGAAGGTGACCAAGAACCGTAAAAAGAGGGTACCTAAGTAAGTATTCGAAATTACTTCCGAAATAAACATAAATGGTTTCTGTACAAATCTTTATTGTTTACAGGTCTGAGAAGTAGTCATTCTAATATTATAAATGCGAAAGTGTGTTTGTTTGGCTTATACGCTTTTACGCCATAACCACTGAACTGATTTTGATGAAATTTGGTAATGAGATAGTTTGAGGACCTGGAAAGGACATAGGCTACTTTTGGCGCGATAACCGACGTTAATGCGAGTGAACCCGCGGGCGACCGCTAGTATTATATCTTTTTTCTTTTTCTTAGAAGGTCGGTTTCATATTTAAATACTTTAAATCTAAAAAAAAAAAATTTAGTTAACTGGAAAGATGGAAGCCAGATCAAATATTAAAGGAAAACTAAAAAATATATTGAGTAGTTTTTAGAATTTTCGTTCAACTTATTAACGTGCAGTCAGAGGCATACCTAGAATTTAATAATAAGTCAAATCATTCATGATGGCATGCCTCCGAATGCATGTTACTATGTTGAACAAAATCCATTCAGAAACAATTTTTGAATTATTCAAATATATTACTTCTTCCGAAAACAATGCAAGCAACTTCATAACCTAAAAGTAATAAATAACGGTTAAAACCTTCATTACCATTATCGTCATTGTTTCATTCACAAGTTAACTGGTAAAGTGATAAACTTTTATGTAACACTAAACAGAGGTTTTAGGTGTAATTTTTAAACTCGTTATTTTTACACTTTTTATTGGTAGTTCGGATGTTAATGTTATTTATAAAAGATTGTGAATATCCGGAGTGTAACACAATTATTACTTTTACCCTCTGTGCTTTTACCAGTCGAATCAATTCAAATTCGACGAAGCAGTGAAAATGATTTTATTGTTTACTAGCTGACCCCGCAAACGTTGTTTTGCCTTATAAATAAAAAAAAAATTAAGGGTGGACAACCCTTATCACTAAGGGGTATGAAAAATAGATGTTAGCCGATTCTCAGACCTACTCAATATGCTCACAAAATTTCATGAGAATCGGTCAAGCCGTTTCGTAGGAGTACGGGAACGAACATTGTGATACGAGAATTTTATATATAAGATTTTTTTTTCAAGGAATAGTCAAATCAAATCAAATCAAAATTGTTTATTGTTTCATGGGGTAAATAAGATGTTACACAATTTACATTTGATCGCACATGAACCCTGTAAGTGCACTACAATAATAATTACAAAACTATAACTATTAAGATTTTTCCAAATTGTCAAATTAAAATAAATACTAATCTAAAAAAAATAATAACAATGAATCA
Source organism: Elophila nymphaeata (assembly GCA_955850985.1). NCBI lineage: Eukaryota > Metazoa > Arthropoda > Insecta > Lepidoptera > Crambidae > Elophila > Elophila nymphaeata. Next base: position 14,633,302 of record OY039090.1, on the reverse strand, counting down.
ATACTTATAAATAATTTATAAGTTCAAATATTGTAAAACAATTATTGTTTTACAATATTTGAACAGTTCCAGAACATGAATTTAAGTTAGACATTAACATTACATTATTAAACACAATATTGAATTAACTACAAAATAAAACCTAATTATTTTTTTTAGAAAATAGCTATTGTAAATTAAACAAAAATTATATAAAAATATCAGGCAGTAATTTATGTGTAGGCATCATCTCCTTCTGTCGTCAAAAAAACTCTTGCATATTATAAAAGACGTTAAGTAGCAAATATTGTTTTAATATATTTAGGAACTTTTTTGTATATTGTTCATCCGTTATGTACTTTGGTAGATGGTTATAAATTTTAATAGTTATATGGTCTAAAGGATTGTGACCGCCATTTCAACGGGAACTAAGAAATTTGGCAACTTTTTCTATGTCCCACAATCAAGAAATGGCATATGCACAGAACATGCTTCTCACTCAACTGTTCTATGACATTATGTGTTCCTTCCATGTTTTATAAAGTATGTTTGTTTATTTGTATAAATAAACAAAAAGTAATAACAAAAATCAAACGTTTCTTATAAAACGCTCACCAAATAAATAGTAAATTCTTGTAAATATCTCAAATTCGTTATCATAACACAGTCCTTCAAAGAAAGTATCCGATGTCAACGTGATCCTCCCGACTTAGATAAAGCAGGAATTTTAAGAGCTCTGGGTTTTAAAAATAAAGGATAACGTTACATAGCCCCATGGGATGATAACGGTGTAGGCTAGGAGATAGTAGTCATATACAACAAGGTAATTAAACGAAACGGAACTGTCGAGCTCGCTTGCATCTTTGGCCTTATAATCACTTAACATTAGTTGAGATGGGTCAAGAGTTTCCCCGTCAAGTATAAGAGAACTTAAGGAAATAGAATTGGGCGGATTAAATTACTCGACTTTCCAGGAAAAGTCCACTTTGCTTGGCATTAAAATTATAACAATAATACTTCCGACAGTTCCCGAACTTAAATTAAATTTTTGCTTCGGAAATTCAAACAAAAAGTTCGTAGGTTCATGGCTGCTTAAGGTAACCGCTAGATGCAGGTAGCGCAGGACCGATCTGGGTCCTTATCGCGTATTTACAAAGTTTTACCAAAATCAAATCATTATCGTTTTCATACATTTTGACAACAGTTTGTCACCTGTCAGCTGTCAAAACGTATGAAAAAACGATTTGGTTTTTGGCAAAAACGTTGTAAATAGTGCGATCGGGGGGTTGATTGCTTATGGCCTCCAGATGCCTATGTCCAAGATGTGTTATATCATCGTGGTATCATAGCTACCAAATAAATAACCCAAATTTTATTTAGTTTTTATTTATTATAAAGGACAATTTTGATCAGCAGTGTTCTTAGATATCATTCTTAGAAATCTTTTGCAGTTTATCAATAACTTCTACAAGTCGATCGAAACTTGGTTTGCTGTAACTTCAATGATATTTTGTGATGCTGCAGAATGCTGCAATGCTGTAACATTCTTTTCCTGCGCGGCACGTGTCTCATTGATGGTGTCATACAATAAAATGAAGCTATTGTTATGATATGTCCTTAACTTGACACAAGTCACAACTTGATACACCGTAGGAACGAAAATGCCCATTTTTTTTAACAATAATGCGTTTAGTGTACTCGTACTTAGACGGCTGAAGGTGCGTTCCAAATACAATTCTAAATCAGGGTTATGTAGAGTTTAAAGTGCATTGAGAAAAAATATAAAGTGGTAATAGTTTGTCATTTGCACCTCGTCTCTCTAACTATAAGGTACGAACCACAAGTACTAATATGACTAATTGTCGTAATTAACTTAGTCCGGTTAGAGACGTGACAGTTTTTTTTTAAAGTCAATACGTTTGATTGTTGAATAAACATCTATTTTCACAGAAATTGCTTGAACTAATAAATAATATGGTAAACCAAGTATGTTGGAGATATTATGCAACGGATAATTATATTGGAAACCTATCATCGGCCTGTATTACTCACTCCCGGATATATTATATGAAAGGAGAAACGTAAGATTCTTCTTCTCGTTTCTTATTCTTCTTCGAAGGCGGATCAGTCTAGCCAACCCAATGCGTCCAGGAAGACTCTTTTTGAGGGTTTGCTTTTTGAACTTGAAGTAACAGACTTGCGCGTGGTACGGACATGTAATGATAAGAAATGTAGAGATAGTAACAAAGAAATTGAAAAATTTGAAAAAGATGGATAGGGTCAAAGATGACATGGAACAGGAAAGTTTTGATGGTAAGATGACGAATAGAAGAAAAAACCTGGGAAATTAGCAACTGGGAAGGCAGAAGACAAATGGGGAAATTTATTTTTCATTAAATTAACGTCTTAAACTTTGAAAAAAAACACAGATATATCAATCTAAGGAGATCGGTCGAATCGCCGAGTTCATAGGAAGACCGAGTGTCGCGATCAGCGGCCGTACTACATAATATGGTTCTAGTCGATGAAAGTTAAGCACAGCCGCAAAGCAGATCGGTCAAATCGCTGAGTTACTTATTCAATTAACTTTATCGGAAGGCGAAGTGGCGGAAATGTATGCCCACAGGGCATACACTTATCACAAGTTAAACGCCGGCTTGGCCTATCTCCTTGTATTATTAAATCTGTGATTAAAATGATATATGAATAGAATTGATGAATATGAACAGATTGATGGAAATGATATATAATGAATCATATGAATCAGAAGTAAACGGGGGTGGAAGACGGGGAAGAGGGGAAGACCTAGGCGAGCATTCATTGATCAAATGGAAGACGTTATGAAAAGTATCTACTCGAAACCACCGAGCATGTATGAACACTGTGATGAGAGTAGATAAAACGAAAGAAATGGAAGAAAAGAAAGAAAATGCTCCCTTCCGACACGGACACCTTAGGGACGCTAGGCGGTCGAGAGACTCCCCACTGAGGAGATGCTTGGTCTCCCAGTAATCCCCAAGGAACCTTCGTCCTACAGGCTTAAGGACCCCCCAAGGTCTTCGCCTTCTTAAAAACCCGGTGACGCAGAAAATGTCATCAGAGACAATCTGCAATAGAATTCCAAAAAAGAAAAAAATAGTTATTTATTATACAAGAGTGGAAAGTTCCTTTTTAACCGCGTGCTCGATTTGGATGACCGAGCAAGCGAAGGATTCTAAATTAGAATCCTGAGCGTCAGCGAGGGAAACAAACGAGCACAAGGTGAAAAATCTTTCCACTCGAGTGCAATACGTAACTTTTCATCCCACCTCAGCGAGGAAATGACAAAATAATCTTCATTCTAATCATAAATTTGGCACCATAGAGGTTACATTAAATAGGTTTAATGACGTTTTGAATTTACAATTATATTGAGTACTCATTATATGTGATGTTCTAAATTCAAATCTACTTTGCCGCTCAAGCGAATAAAATAGAATTTTCCAGCCAGATTTCGAAGCGCAAAATTACACTTTCCGAGGTGGTGGGATGAAAAAGAAATTTAAGGATCGTAGCAAGGTAATAAGTGATCTCTGTCTACCACTATGGAAAAAAGGCGTGACTTTATGTACATACTAACCACAAGGGCGGAATACACGGTCTGCTTGATGGTTCATCATCAACAGCTCATATAATGTCCCCACCGAGCGGCTCGAGCCTATCCCACATTAGGCTTTAGTTAACCACGCTGGCCAAGTGCGGGTTGGTCTGCTTCACTCAAAACCTAAGAATTTCTTCATAGGTGTGTGCAGGTTTCCTCACGATGTTTTCCTTCGCCGTAAAAGCGTCGATTAAACGTACATATGAATTCAAAATTTGAGAACACATTGGTACGTGGCGGGGTTCTAACCGGTGCTTCCGGGTGGAAGACAACTCTTACGTCCTACGCCACCGCCGCTTTTTCTTGATGGTTACTGTAGGCCAAAGATACATACTGTCATGCTCATAAAAGCGTTGAGCAGAGCCTTTATTTAACATTTTTTTATCTTTAACAGTATAGGCCACGCAGCCGCAGGACTAAAGTTGCCAGCCTGTCGCCTAAAGATGCCCAAACATGGTCGCATAGACACCCAAGCCATATTATTAAATTTGTATATTCATAATGACCAATAGTTATCGTATGCAAGCCTTCCTTTGTCAGTCTTCCCCACAAACGAACTATAAGCCGACAAAAAGGCAAACAAAATTGCATTTTTTTCCTTCAATAAAATTAAGCAATTCCTTTTCTCAAATTACTAAATTAGCTAATTTTTTTAACACTAACATCTGGCCGGAAAAATACACCTTAGTTTCGCCAATCTTTTACCTGACGTAACCCATTTTGATTGAAGTTGCCGACTTGGAAACAATGGTTTTATTACACAATGCATTTTATTTGCGTGCTAACAATATGCGTAAGGAATTTGTTGCTAACTTAAAAGCGACGTGAAATAGTTTAATATAATTTAGCATTTATAATTAAAAATCAATAGATGCACATTACGTGATATAATTACAGTAATTTGAGACTTTCACATTATATGACAGTAAGGAGTCGCGGGAAGCCGCTGGATGCTGGCAGCGCAGGACCAATCGGGTTGGAGATCCTTGGGGGAAGCCACGTCCAATAATGGGCGGTTCTCAGCTGAAATGGGTTGTTCTCTGTAGTCCTATCGGAACTCTTCTATTCAAAAGGCAAAGAATAAACCCAAATTCAAAAATCTTGTTCGAGGCTACTATGTATTTCAATTCTACAAACGATTGATTGCAATCAAAAAGCTTATTATATTGCAACCATTATTTTGTTGGAAAATACTAACTGATAATAATGAATTCATATTTATTCATATTTATGTAATGTTGGACTTCGTATATATAATTATTATTATGTATTTGTTGCAGATATTATGTTAATGTCTAGTTTATTATTTTATGATCTTGTATTTACCTTGTATGTGTGTACTTATATTGATATTCTGTATGTATGTATTTTCTATTGTTATTATCTACATCATTATAACGGTACTCAACTACTCATTCTACGCACCACCTAACTGAAATCTCTGTACGCAGATTTCTGGTAGAAAATGCCTTATGGCATTTCCGCCATTTGTACCTTTTTGTGTGCAATTAAGTTTAAATAAATAAGCGGAAAATATATTCTTGTTCGTCCTACCAATAGGAGTTGCCAACGGAGGATAGGAAAAGCCCTCAAATCGAAAATATGTCGTAAAATAATTCTGTTCTGTTCCATTTTTAGAGTAGTGGTCGAGAGAGTCTCCTGTATCATCGTAACATCCTTTATAATTCGACCCACTACTGGGAAACAAGGATTCCTTGTCATCGAAGGAGGTTTAGTCAGCAGTCCACCACGCTTGCCCAATGCGGATTGGTGGACGGAGTATAAGGTGATCAATACCCATTGGAGGATATGGGGTGATGCTACTCCGGCATCACATGGCGATTTAGTATCTAGTCGAAGTAAGGGCACAGCAGACTAGCCACTCGAATTTGAAACCTTACAGAAGACCACAGTCAAGTAACACTACATTTTTTTAAATCTATTTATTAATTTAAGGGCTTTTATAAAAAAATATATGTCAGCCCCATCGTGACTTTAGTTATTATAAATTAATTTTCGGACCTTAGGCTTTCAGCTGCGAATCTGTGGTCAACATAGCTTCCTTGGATGTGGGATTTGCTAAGATACTCTGAAATATACCAATATCAAGTATATTGACCTTCAAAATAGCAACTAAATTGTCCCTTTGTGTCTGGTTCCTTACACACTCCGCCAACAAATGGAATACATCTTCTACCTTTCTACATACATCACAGTTTGGAGAGTTTATTTTTTTCATTAGGTATCCGAACTTGTTAAGCGGAATATGTCCAGATCGTAGTCTATGAGCTAGAACTATAATTTTTCTATCTAAAGGTACATTATTAAACCAAGGGATACGAGGAGGTTCTGCTTGGATAGTTTTATACCAAATTCCCGTTGATTTGGATCTTTCATCGAAATATGTCTTCCATTCGTTCATTTCGTACGGAAAGAAAAAGGTAAAAAGTGTGATGTCAGTGTTGCGAGCGTCTATAGTCTACGGTGACTGCTTATCACCAGGCAGACCGTATGCTTGTCTACCAACCACATAAAAAGTACTATGGACTAAAGTTGACACCGAAAATGCCTATAAAATTGCGAGGTCTATCCAGTTTAGTCGACTCAATATCTACCTGGCCATGGCCATAAAATATAATTCTGATCTCACGTCTACACCAGCCTTGAGTGGTCAAGACGGGTTGAAGTAAACTCCTCCTGTTTATAGCTTTGAAACTAGCTCGTAGGTTCAATGCTTGAACCGCTAGAAAATGCGAATGAATAAAGCGAACGAAGAGCTAATGCACGATACAGAGTTATGTACGAGTATGATAAACTCCGCACGTGACAAATGGGGTTGTTCCACATTCAACCACTGATTTGTCTACCACTGAATATTTTTTCCACTTTCTACCCCTCAATAAAATGCATTCCACATTCAACCACCAATTGAAATTTTGAGTTCGGTAGATAGATAAAAATGTTTGTGTGTACGAAAGTATCTGTATCTCGATTTGGGGGTTCTTCGTAACCGTTTTTTAAATTTAACTTAGTTATATTTTGTATTATTTGTAAATATTTACAGTCAGATTTAGATGTAATTAGAAATATTAATGTAAGGTAAAATTAGTAAGTCTAATATTTTTTAGTATGTAGTATTTTTACTTTCTCGTATACGTAATAAAGAGGCAGATTTGTAATCGTCAAAAAATTCGACCTCAAAATTTTGACGGATTTACACGTTTTTGACATCCTGTGTCAGTGCGTTAGCACGATAACTCGAGTATGCTTTAACTTATTGCAACCAAATTTAACATGCGTGTATGACATCAAAATATAAGGTTTCTATCAACTTTTGAGCCGTCGATCACGCAAGTTACGCAACCAAGTGCGCGATCGGTACTCTGATGGGTGATCAAAATTTAACATGCATGTATGACATCTAAATATAAAGACGTATAGGTACGAGAAAGTAGAAAAACGGATCACTATTTGCAAGTTACCGACACCACTGGTTGACTGCTTCTTGTAACTGGGATATGGTGTGGTTGCGGTAAGTACATGATCCCAAATTACAAAAATATGCTCAAGTTCAAACTCGTACATCTCCGACATCAGACACCGCTCAAGCCTATATTTACGATAATAAGCCTTTTATCGTGAAATTAAACGCGAACTTTATTGTTCAATCATATTGGTACAAAAATAAATACTTTATAATCCGCCGGTGGTACTTAACTTTTGATTAATGGCTTTTTAATTTAAAAATGTAATTTGTTTAATAAGAGTCTTGCCGCTTTCGAATTACTAATAGATGCATTAGTGTCTCGAATCTGGAGCGCCCATAGATATAGGAAACTGGTAGATCGGCAATGTGAAAGAGAAAGAGCATACTAACGCGTAGATTAGAGCGAGATAGATAGACGGCCTAAGTCGGCTTGTCAGTGACGTAGAAAAGACAGCACCTGCAGACTGCAGTAAGTACTATTTTTCGTGCATACATGCGCATTACTCACACATTGGTGCATTTTTTTCATCTCGCCCTAGTCGTTCATTGCCAATTTATAAACGTCAGTGATTATAAATCTATGGAAGCGCCCGAATTGAGACATTACCTCATCCTTACAGAAAATCGCTGTCAAATCATGTTATATCAGCCAAGAGCCGCCCACTGTTGGACATTGGCTTCCCTCAAGAATCGCCAAAAGTTATTTTTCACTTTTTAGTTTTTTATTTAACATAAAAGCGTGTTTTTTTAGTTTTTTTTAACTATTATTTAATTTTCCACTTTTTAGTGCGAATAAAAACCGCCGCTGAAAGTACTTACTAAATGACAACGCCATCTAGAGACTTATATAAGCTGAACTAACATTCCAAACGTTTAATTTATGGCATAATATATAATTTATGGAAGTCCTGGCGATTCTATTTAAAATTATTTAATAGATTACCTCTTAATATAAAACAGGAAGAAAAACTATCATTATTTAGCGCAAAACTTAAACATCTCCTTATTGAAAACTGTTTTTACTCAATAGACGAATATTTAAGTAAACCATAAAATAAAACCATAGTAATATGATATATGTACCTACTCTAATAATTAACATAATATTAAGCATTTATATCACAACCGCAATTTAATTTCATTTTATTTAACTAAATATAAATTTCATACTAATAACTATATAACATTTAAAAATTGTAAGTAATCATAATTTAGATTAATATTGTAATAATCTACTACTTGTTAAAATTGTAATAATCTTAACATTATTATTATTATTAATGTCCTCTTACATTTGCCATACCCAATACCTGGGTCATAAAGTTGTAAGTACTAAGTAGCTTTAAGACCATAATGTACACTTAATATGCAAATAAATAAATTGAAATTGAAATTCTAATCAGGATAATGGGACAATCTTTATATAGTTTTTATACTAAAAAGTTATTTTTCACTTTTTGGTTTTTTATTTAACATAATTGGGATTATGATCGTCATAGTATGTATGTATGATACAGCTAAGAAGAGAAGCCGACTCAACCAATTGTGATTGAAAGTAATAGCTTCCGAGTAACTTTTGCAGGTCAAAAGAAATGATTCGTTAACCATCGCCTTTACACCGAATAGTGTCAACAATCAATCGGGAGACAGGATCTCTTTATAACATTCATGGGATCAAGTCGCTTTCTCGAACGCGGCTGACCAATTAGGAGTCCGCATTGTCACTGATATGAGAGTTACACGATTTTTTCTACGAATTATTTCGAGCGCGTTGCAGTATGATACGCCGTTCCTTTTTAGGTATAAGATGAGATAGGCTAAGCCAGGGTTTCCCATATGCGTGGGAGAGTCGCTAATAAATTGGCAAATTCCTAAGGGTGTCACAGTAAAAATAAGTTTGAGAATCCCTGGGATAAACCATTGTGCTCCGTGGGCTAAGCAGTATTATTCACAGTTATCTTCGCAAAGAGAGGCCGATTCGAACGTAGATAAAATTCGATATTAAGTTTTTATTTTTTCACTTTTTGTTCCACGCTCACGCCAATTTATCAAAACGAAATTAAGGTATCATTGAGTTCCGTTATCTAAAATAAAGACCGTGGCAGCGGTTGGCGAAGCGTCAGAAACGACCTTTTTATTTTAGTCACTAAAGAGCTATTACAAGTATTTTGTAACTTTTGAAGCATTATAACGTTAATATAAAGTGTTGACATTTTGAACTTAGGGTAAAGTGACTATCGATATATCGAATCATTCCATATTTTAATCAATCGGCATTTCAATCTTAGGCTCGTATTATAGAACGAGTCCAAGAATTAACGGCGTATTGAGCGTCGTTCGTCTCTATCTATTTGTACTTATTCTGTAATACGGGCCTTAGACATTTTAGACCCAGATTGTTTTCATTACAATATTTCGATACGATCGTTATTTTGAATATTTTTATCCATAAGTAAGTATTTGAACTATCGATGTTCAAATATGTAATAAGTATTCATTTTAACATTTCGATTCCACTTCGTCTTACAGGTTTACATCAGGTGGGGTGGGTATAGAGACATTTGCTAGACTAAACCCTACGGAACCTCATACCATTAACAGTTGAAAGTCTATTTTCTAAAACTACAGTACTCGTGACCTTTCACCATTGTTTCTGTGACAGTGTCGAGTGTCAATCAATCTGTTTGTAAGATATTTTCTTCACTCGTTATAGAAAGTATGAAAACTGTTGACAGTATTTCTTTATGTGTAGCGTAATACTCATGAAGCTACGCTAGTACTGTCCTGATGTCAGGTCCTAAGAAGACGCCAGGTGCAGTACAACGGAAATCCCCAGATTTTGCAATGGGTTGTGACTGTCTATAGGCTATGACCAGACGGACTGCTTGCTTATTTGCTACCGACGTGTAGATACAATACAAGCAAATCCCCAAAGAGCAGAGCCCTGTTTTCAATTCTGCTCAATATCTATGTACATGTGTAATTCAACGGCTTAGTCATTTAAAATGAGTCATAGAAAGGAGTTAATGGTGAGATGGCAGTTAACCGAGATGTATGGAAGTGGAAGTTAGGCAGGCTAATGATGGATATAAATGGAATCGTCGGTGGCGTACTGCGTAAGAGCGGAAATTCTTAGGTTGTGTGTGAAGTCGACCAACCCGCACTTGGCCAGCATGGTTGACTAAGGCCTTATCGCCCCTTATGTGGGGTAGGCACGAGCCCCTCGGTGGGGACATTATATGAGCTGTTGATGATGATGATGACTGGAAGGAGATTGACGAAAAGTATACATGAATCAGATGTGAGTAGAGATCCGGAACGGGGAACACCTAGTCGAACGCTTATCGATACTAAAAAATAATTTTAGAAAAGAGTTTGGCATGTCAAAAGTGCCTACGTACTCGAAATCGCAAAGCATGTAGGTACCTGCGACGATTTTGATAAGAGTAGATGAAGCGAACTAAATGTTAGGATCAGAAATGATCTCTGTCTACCTCTAGAAGGTAGACGTCATTCTATGTATGTCTGTAAGTTTATAACTATCTATATAAGTTTATATCTATATATGTATTACTAAGAACTATTTGAGTATACCTGAACAGAGCTTGTAACTAAGTGCTGTTGGTTATTATTAGCATTTATTATCTACAGCACTAAGTGACCTAGTCTAATACAATAATTATTTAGTCCAAATTAAATATCAGAAGAGACTACCAAACAACCTATAAATAATTTATTAAAATTATTCACATAGATTAGCATCTGTTCTTCACTTCGATTAAGTAGTCAAGTTTTTGATAGCTGAAACAGCTGACCGATTCGTATCTGGACAGACGGCCTTCAGACTATATATTGTCTCTACCAAGAACTTGGCTACAGGCAATAAGCAAATTGTAATTAGTTTCATAAATGAGTCATGTTGGAATAATATTGACACACATATTGATAATCAATTGAAGCAGAAATTATATAACAAATTAGTTATTTGCAGACTACATCATTATTTGATTTTTGGGGTCTAAAGCAGCAGTGAGTATAAAAAGAGGAAAAAAACAGATCGTTCGAAATGGGCTCATCGTCTTTCGAAAAAGCTTATCCTGGTGCAGTTCCTTCTTGTTGCAGTGCACTGCTGCCATATAATACTAACGCTTCGATAGATTACCTTTGCAAGACTTAAATTATATGTACAACAAAAACACCAACAACAGAAGCGCAAGTATGAAGTTATCGATACCTTGATAGATCCACAAACGCATCTATCCTTTTCTGTCTTTAACAATATCAGTCAAATAAATCGAGTTTTGTCGATTAGGTCGAATTTTACTGTCAAGTCTTGTTTGTCAGTAATTCTATGGTCGCAATACAGCAGTTTAAGTAACAAACGGTATTAATGGCTAAACTTGCTATGCAAAGTACGGAGGAGTTCGATATCTATTTGATAATTTAATCCTACTTGGGCTACCCCAGGCAAAACATTATTTATTGAAGAAATCGAAGCGTGCTATACTCTAAGACACAGTTTCTCATATACTCAGACATGTGTGTTTAACTACACAGAAGAATTACGTCAGATTTTGTGAATTAGTTATTTACGCTTGGGAATTCCCAACGCCTACTTACAGTAAAATAAATTTCTAGCTAAAGGTTAAAGTCTGTGATAGTTCTCGATTCTTACTAGATTGAAGAGCTCCAGATGTACTAGATGACTAGTTAATAATCAAAGCATGCATTGTTCCGATGCATATTTCGAGGGTCAAACAAATTTAGAGCGATTACGTGATACTATTCAGCCCTACAAAATTACAGCTATTCAAAACCCAACAATAAACTGGGACATGTTCAATCTTATTAAACATGTTAACAAAAGGTCGTAAAATTATTAAATATACAGGAAATTAACAAAGCTATTTATACTGTAATAGAGATCAAACTTGCTCATGTTCGCATAGACGGGTGATTTACAAAACATAATAGGTATATATCAATGTGCATTCTTTGATGTTTCTAATTTTATGGAATTTGAACTTTGAAATAAGTTCCTTCTTGTAAAATACGGAAACAGAATTAAGTTTAATTTTATGCCATCGACTCACATAATTGATAATAATGTATTTAGAAACAAGGAAAGTTACAAAAATATTGTACCTAATTAATGCGAATTGTATACAAAAAACAATAAGATTTGAGGTTACTGAACTGACTAATCAATAGCTAATTCTGTCCATCCATCTATTTAGAGATTTCGTTGTACTCTACTAGTCAGATTGAGGAAGATCGTTCGTAATCAAATGTCAATGCACTGTTTTTTTTCAATGGACATTTATTTACAACATAATAAGATTCAAATTCGAATAAATATTTTCCTTGGGTACTTTTATGATTTGGAATAATGCCATGTGGGTTGACGTTCCAAGTAAAATGTATGGGATATTTACTCTTTAGCGGTAAATGTAATCTTGTATCTACATTCCGAGAGATATTATCTGTCTCAAGATTAAGGAAGGTAAGTAATATATCAAAATCAAAGAGTGGTGAATCATTTTGTTACATATAAATTGAGAGCATAAAAACTCTGCAAGGACTCTAACATATCATGCAGTTGAAAACAATAATTAAGGTTATTATGAACACTGAGAGTAAAAGCTCTATGCGTAGAGTTTATATTTCATTCATCCAGATGACAAATACATGTGCCCGACTTACTAACACAGATAAGAATTGTATGCACGGCTTCAAAAGTCAAAAAGAGCTCTATTACGTAACGTATAAAGATGAAGTTTTAACTTATGTGTTTGATAAACTTGCACATGGGTTTAGTAAACAGAGGGGACAACGCGCCGGCGCATTCAGTCAGTCGGCGATCAGTATTGTGCGCGCGCAGCCATTGATAGGCACGCGCTTAACTCTCGCGCACGCGACGAACGAAAATACGAATAAAACAAATTCTATGGGGTGTACCACAAGGCAGTGATTTAGGTAAAGTGTTTTGAAAAATTTATGTGTTTTGGTTTTGATGTTGCAATAGTGATTTGAAGTAAAGAAATTACTTTAATAATATATTGTGCTGTGGTCCATCCAGATGCTGACTTGCATGGTGAGTGATTTTGAAATGTGCATACGATGAGTTCTAAGGGTCATTGTTTAGGTTCATCACTCTCACATTTATCAACACATTCATATAGTTTTATTGCAATTTCCAATTCCAGTTCTAATTAAGATGCTGCAAATAAAATTCTTTATTGTTAAGCCGTAAAACGTTTACGATGTCTCGTTGGAAATGAAAATTTTATTGTCATAGATAGGTTTCATGACAGTGTTCTTGAACTTGGAGAGTTGAGGCTCTGTTTACATTTAGTTTATAATCAAGACAGTGAAGTTGCGAGGTTTCTGCGATAACAAGTGAGTCAGATATTTCTCCGAGAGGGAAACTCCAGTGCGGTTTATTAGATTCGATACCTACGCAATGAAATTGATCACAATTGGACTTTGAATATTATGGATTGTTTTACAGCAACGATTTGAAAATTGCATTATAAATTGAAATATGTGAAATTCTGATCAGGACAAGAATTTTATATCATGTAAAAGTAGTTAACTGTTAATATTAATTAAATTACTTCTAAAGCTTATCCTAATATTATTTGAAATAAATGATAATTATTAAACGCTTACGCATAAGAATAATACTTGTCAGTAAAGTTCCGACTAAAGTTGGTTTTACGTTCTCGAGCATTTAAAACACCGTTATAAAACTAAATTGGGAATAGTAGACATAAAATTACGCCAAACTTCAAATTTAGAATTTTGGAACAAAATAAGTACAAATATTTTCACTTAAAACGGAAACATTATATTTTCATAACTTTATGCAAGGGATTCCACGTTTTTCTACCAGCGAAATAACTTTCCACATTCTACCGGTATCTAATCCATATTCTACCTGCAAATTTGTTCCTTCCAGTTCGCATGGCAATTCATTATTTTTTCAACCAGTAATAAAAGTGGTCTTAGAAAAGGTCCCAAATATCTATAGGTGCTAGTGAAGGTTAAATATTCAAATCAGATCATTAGAAAGTTTCAAAATTACCTATAAGTTAAATTTAAAAAATATACATGTGCCTTAGAGACATCACAGGCTTTAACGTCAAAGATAAGTCAAGAGTGTATACTGAAAAATATCGACCTGCCCCAGGCGGGATTTGAACCCAGCATTTTCCGCAATCCGGGCGGCTGCGTTAACCACTACGCTACCGGGGCACTGCTTTCGCCGTCGAAATTTGTCAGTGATTGGTGTTTTTGTTATTATGGTTTTTAAAGCTTATTTGCTGTTTTTGTGGTTTTTAAAGCTAATTTGCTGTTTCATGGTTTTTAAATCTAATTTGATTAGAAGAACAAATAATAATAAAATAAGCACATAATATAGAATCTCAGTTTTTCCCAGTGACTGCACACTTTTATCAAACTGTATAGGTACCTATGTATGTATGTATAGATAATATAATCAAATTATTAATATTGTGTTGCTAAGTGAGATAACGGTGATTTCATCGTATAGAACCTGTTGTCGTTTGAAAATCTGACACAGATTATGTGGCGTATTTTCCAAATTATTTGTATCAAGCTAATTTTATTATTGTGTTATCTTATTAATATTATAAACGTGAAAGTTTGTATGGATAGATGGAAGTGTGTTTGTTACTCTTTCATGCAAATACTACTAAACGGATTTTAGTGAAACTTTACAATTACAATTAGACTATAACGACCACTAGTATGTTCATATTTATGACAATTTAAATTCTCCACTTAACTTGTACATTTTTAAAATAAATCTATTAATTATCTAAATCTATTAATCGTAATACAACTTGTAACTGTTATAAAAAACATCTGTTCTGTTTGTTTCTGATGCCAGATACAATGTTGCAAACAATTAATGGTTTGAGATAGTTATGCCAATAAAATGGTTAATGTGACATAAAATTACCCGATCTGTTATGTTTATATTTGCTTAACATTAATTGTTACAGATTGCAATAAATTTACCAGAATCAATAAAACAATTAAGTCATCTAATTTATCGTTTTTATCAGCTACTCTCGAGTTTATTGAGAAACCGGCAAATTTTATCAGTCGACAGATATTGAACACTCAAAATAGATATCGCAAGAATGTTTTGCAAATAAATGCATCCAAACACTTGAAATCTTGGAAGTTAAAATATTAACACTTCTTAAAAATGCCATTAAACATCTATCGGAATTGCAGAAACAAGACTTGTTACTAATCTTCTTTTACTTCAAGAATTTCCTGTCAATGCTATTAATTGTAGTATGTGAGAGAATCAAAGAATACGTGTGCAAGCAACGGCATCAATTTATTTCTCAGAAAGTGCGTCGATTTGCAATAACAACCTACTTTTCTTTAAAATAATCTAGTCTTATTGTCTGCTTCTTCTTCAATCTTGTTTAACCCACTGTTGGGTATACGTCTCTTCATGATCTCTACAGAGTGTCCCATTCTCTTCGATTGCAGACCCACCGTCTCAGTAATATTAGATCCATCCATCTTCTACACGGACGCGTCGCTTCTCTTGCCTTAATATCGGCTCCGTCGATTTTTTTCTTAAAGTAATAATTTTATATATTTGCCTCCAATATGAGAAGTGATTGTATACTGGGATAAAAAAACAATGCATGCGAATGGGTATAGATGGAGAGGAAGATTGAAGAAAAGATAGACATAAAAAAGAAAAAAAATCTGGTATGTAATGTTCAAGTCCCGTCTCACCACTTACTTGATCGAAAAACAAAATACCTGTGTTGATCACACAGGCAGTTTTTTACATATTTCTTCATATCTAATTAGTCAATTTGAAACATTTTTCAAGCATTGGAATGCTTGAAAAATGAACAATGCCAAATAAAAGTATAACTTTTTTGAACCATATTTGTCCTCATTATATCGGTATCAATCGACACTCAAATTAGTTTCGTAGGCAGGTAGCGTTTAACGTTCGTCGATTGTTTGGAAAAATACTCTTGAGCATTATCTGAAATTATCGCTCCAACTGTTTGACCGAATTCTTTAATCGCATTGGTATGAGTGGAATACGGTGTCAGATTATTAGTGTAAGCTGGCAGGAGAGTACAATAACGTATTTACTGTTTGAATTTGAAGCGCCACTAGGTTATAATTGCTTTATGTTTTTGTAAGTGCGTGTTTTTGTCAAAGAACTAAAATTAAAAAGTTCTTTATTTAAATGGTGATAAGTACTTTTAAATCGTCAAAAACTACCGTTTTTGAATAAAATAATTATTTCAATTAAATACTTAACTATTAATAATATGCTGAGACAGAGAAGAAATTCTATAATTTAACTAAACGGCGAGGTTTTTTTGCTCGCTTATAATTTAATTGATAGGTTTGCTTTACAGGATAGAAAAACCCCCAAGCCTCGCCTTCTTAAAATCTCCGGCAGCGCTGTAAACGAAAAGGTGAAAGATAACTGTATATATAATTTACTGGTAGGTAGGTGGTAGGTTGGTTCACCTAAGGATTTTCTAAAAGAATTGGTTTTCTTGACCTAACGTTTACTAGGTGGTCCCATATGTAGGGTCTTCTGGGTAGGTACCACTGCCTTTTTTATTTCTGTCGTGAAGAAGTTCGCGGTAGCCAGTCTAATTACTGGGCATGGAAGGCATATCATCTTAGTCACCAGGATGGCAACGCACTTGCAGTTTTAAGTGATTTATTCTTAACATTGCAAGTGTCTATAGGCGACGGTAACCGGTTAACACCAGGTGTGCCGCAAGCTTTTGCCATATCGTAGTATAAAAAAAAACATAACTTGCCAGTGGCGAAGGAATATCGAGTCCCCACAGTACTTAGACTAAAGAGGTTTGTGTAATTTCTTTATTTCGTGATACTACTGAGACAAATGATAAAAGACGTTTGTTCTCAAATCGCAAGCTCTGCAGGTGTTGCTTATTGTAGGTGTTATTGTGTTTCAGTTATTGATGACTGTTTGTTTTGCCTTTATTATCTTTGTTGTTTCTTCATTGAGAAGCAATTTAGAATTTGCATTCAAATTGCCGTCATCATTAAAAACAACAATGTTTATTGAAATTTGATACTTATTAATTTGGAGAGATTTGATTTAATATTGCTGCTCGTTAAGTATTTCTTTGGTTTCTTGGATTGCTTTTTAAATTGAAAAGCTTAGTGTTTCCTACCAAATTGTGATATTCTTCATTTGTTTGTAGGAGTACTTACGTTACGTAGTTCAAAAATTAAGCACAGCGATGATTTTTCGAAAAAACAGAAAACGTCAAAACAGTCAATTTTTTTCATTACACTTTGAACTCTACGATGGTGGAATAACGGAAAAAATTAATTGTAGAAAATTGTCATTTTTGTGTAGCCTGATCTGTTGTCATCTGTACATACAAAGTTCAAACAGCTTAGGAGTCGTTTTAATATGGTTACTCTCTCCTTCGTTTCAATATGTCTTTGATTTTTGAGCGCGGAGAAGGAGAAACAATTTGGAAGAAACACGTTTCTCACATTCACGTGCTACTAAAAGCACGTGTGTTTAAGAAATCGGCTAGTGTTTTGAAAAATACCGTTGTGTTGGGTACATTTTCTATTACTTGAGAGATGTAAACAATTATATCCGTTTGTGTGTCCATTCCACGTCCATGCCTATTGTTCTGTTGATGAGTAATGTGATTTTATTATGAGAAAATAATAAAGTTGTATGGTATTGTCGTTATTTAATTTAGTTTCTTTTTGGTTTGACTGGCAACTTCATCAGGAGTGATCTTAAGACGAGATGAAAGTTCCTAGCATTCTATGAATTCACCGTGCGGGTACCGGTCCATCGTGTTGCAGAGACGGGAAGCAGAGGCAGATAAATATTATCATGTTGAACGTAAAATGCGAATTGCTAAAGAAGACTGTAACGAAAAATTAAAGATATGGTGTAGAGGTTAGAGGAAAGAAGAGAAAGAATGTGTGCAATGAATTCGGAACCAGTTAAGTTGAGAACGGTAGTAAGAAACATGGTCATATTTGTCCAAATCTATACTAATATTATAGAGCTGAAGAGTTTGTTTGTTTGTATGAACGCGTTAATCTCGGGAACTACTGATTCAAATTGATTTATTTTTTGTGTTGGATAGTCCATTTTTCAA
This sequence comes from Elophila nymphaeata, assembly GCA_955850985.1. NCBI lineage: Eukaryota > Metazoa > Arthropoda > Insecta > Lepidoptera > Crambidae > Elophila > Elophila nymphaeata. The sequence continues at coordinate 14,615,001 of OY039090.1, read as the reverse complement.
TAAAGGCAGCTAGTTAATAATAAAGCTAATATGCATAAATTCTGCAGGTACCGTTTACCAAGTAAGTGCTAAAGTTATTGAACTAAGAATAATTTCAACTTGCGAAAGTCTCTTACGCTATGCCTTTGGTCAATTCGCATCCTTAATATTAGAAGCCGTAAATTCCAAACTTGAATTTTCCTGAGCAGTTACACCAACTGTAGTAAAAAGCTTTCTTCAAATTCCATTAAATCCGTAAGATTTATGTAAATCTAATGATGTTACTGCGGCCGGTCAATAAGGTTGATTTAATCAAAGCCCCTGTCAAGTATGATCGATAGATCATTAGACCCTCTACAGAATTTGTAGCGTAGTTAGCGGATCTCTTGAGAGCAGTAAATATATTTTCTGTTAAATCATTTGTTTTTGAGAATTTAATAGTTTAGTGTGTACTTTTAACATAATAACTTATTATGGTTATTTGTAAAACTTTCCTGAAAAGTATGAATCAGATGTTGAAGATGTTATAATGTTCATGTTGCGGTTTCTACGAAATATTTATTGTTTCGTAGAAATCACGCAGAAAAAGAATAATCAGTAGGTAATTTAGTAATTAGTCATGTACTGATTAATTTTTATTTGATATTTTCCAGTTTCAAAACATTTCTAATCATGCAAAATAAAATTACAAAACAAATTCAATCATCTTTGACATTCATCTTACGTCATAAACTCATAAGTTAATTATGACAATTCGTAGTGGTCTCAGTCTTGAGAAGCTCAGCAGAAGAACACTTGCCCGAATCCCGAAACAACACTGTTTCGATACTTATCTTAGAAATTGATCACAAAAAAAAAACATTAATACACCAATTACACTACAAATTGATCACATTTATTTCGTTCTAGTAGTGCTATCTCCTTAGCAAAAACACTTCTGAAGCTTTTTTTATTTCTGTTCATGAAATATCGGTGCGAGTAACTTATTATTGTTCATTATAATAGTATCCATACCACAGTTCTTCATGATACTTGATTTGGGACAGATAATGTGAGCGTGGTAATATGTCATTATATCTCACCTCAAAGTCTACAAATTATGAGTTAACATTCTAACACAGTTCAATCTTAACTTTGATAATAGTTCTAATAAGCCTATTACACTTCATAATAACTACCTTATTCCTAAAATCGTGCGTGAGATTTTTATTAACAACAATACCAGTGGACGTAGATCTCATATTTTAAGATCGGTGCTTGACGTCGCGTGCCCTATTAAACTGGTAAATGTGACCATACATTTTATAGAGGAATCCGACCAAAATATCAAGATCCTTGCTATATTTATAGGCCAATGCAAACACAGGTCAATGCTAACCGGATATTGTGACAAATATATCAATAAACTGACAGCGTATAGGAATGTGAGTTTGTCTAACTGTATTTCTGGTTTCAATGCACTTTAAGTTCATATGGACATGTGCAATGTCACCAAAGGTCAAAACTAGCTAAGGGCATAACAAATGACTATCCTTTTACATATCAGAAGAAGAACATATCAATTGCTTTACAAATGTGAACTCTATAGGAATTGAAATAAGACACGACCACTGTCGTCCAATTTAGATGATATTTAAATTGCGATACAAATATGAACTTTACGCCAATGAATTCAGTGGCGAAGATCGGTTAAGAATGTGTGATGAGGTTGGCAAGTCAAGGCACGATTCAAGGAATTTACGATCAAGTCAACAATTTTATGGAAGTAGAATCTGTTGGGTTCTATATATAGGGAATGGGACCTCCAACGGTTTATGTTAAATGGCATTAGATGACCGGGGAGGAGTCATGACAATAATGTATTCCACTCGCTCAGACCAATTATCTAGTAACTTTAAGAACTTGTGTTATGAATACTAGATAAAGGCTTTGTAAACCTCAGTCTCTGGGTCTGGAACTAGATCCACCACTCTCTGAACCACTCTCTCACTCACCATCCTCAGGGGAGTACCAATTGTGATTTGTGATCGAACCCGCCTCGCTATCATCATCATCATAGCAGCCTTTATAATTCGACCCACCGCTGGGATACACGGCCTCTCCTTTTCATCGAAGGACGCTTAGGCAGTAGTCCACCACGCTTGCCCAATGCGGATTGGTGGACGGAGTATAAGGTGATCAATACTCTTTTGCTGATCCATTGGTCGCCTTCTACGACACCCATTCGAGGATATGGGGTGATGCTATTCTACTCTGCCTTCAGCACATGGCTTCGCCTCGCTAGCTACTAGCTAATTGTCAAAACACCTTATTTTCAATCATTTAAATTAGGTACACATCACCACGTCGAAATGATTTATGAAAGTCTATTGACGAAAAGGATATATAGTATGAACAGAGATTTATGGATCAAAAGAAAATATCTTGAAAATGGCTGGGGCAAAAGTACAAACTGGCCGCTATCCAATAGAATGTGTGCGTGCGTACTCGGCGCCGTGTACGCACGTACATATTAAATATGGAGGCATAAGGTGGCTGCAGTGCAGGCCGCGCCGTCTCGGTGTGATCGCGCGTTTTTATGTCATTGCCCATTCGCTCGCCCGCTCGTTCTCGCCCGGCACATTTACGAACCCTAGCGTCAACGCAAGAGTAGGCTATAATAACTCGCCGACAGCCTCCAGATAAACTACTGTTCTTGGTATACTGTGCTACCACTTTGGAAGATAGGCGTGACTTTATGTATGTAAATTACAAAGTTTTAGCAGTGACCGGTTTGGTAGCGCTCTCGCCTAGTTATCCATGTTTTAAAGTTGATTTTATTCAAAACCCAATAGCAGTTCCCTGCCAGAAGTCACTTTTCAATGAGCTTCTTCATCTATAGATTCATTTCGGCCATTCGCCCCAGTTTCAGTTCAAAACGCATCTGTTGTTTTCACTCCGCAAGCATCAGGAAACATTCCTCGTCGTTCAAATTTGCTCCGTTAGTCAGTCGCATAGGTGTCGATTTACTCTGTCAACAGCACAGCGCTTCCCAGATTTTGCTGACCACATAAACACATTTCTACAAATAGGACATCGAATTTCTGTTTGATCGTAATCAAAAACTTCGTTATCTATGGCATACTTTCTAATTGGATTTTATCTATACTGTTTTTATTGCATGAACATGGGTGTGGTGGATACACATGCACATGTCTCTGAGGCTCGTTTGAACTGTGAAAAGCGCGAGTTCGTGCGAGCCCTTCCGATTTTACCTATTCTAGCTCAAGTTGTGTCATCATCAACAGCTCATTATAATGTCCCCACCGAGGGGCTCGACTCTACCCCACATTAGGGGCGATTAGGCCTTAGTCAACCACGCTGGCCAAGTGCGGGTTGGTGGACTTCACACACAACCTAAGAATTTCTTCATAGGTGTGTGCAGGTTTCCACACGATGTTTTCCTTCACCGCAAAAGCGTCGATTAAACGCACATAATATGAATTCAAAATTTGAAAACACATTGGTACGTGGCGGGGATCGAACCAGTGCCTCCCGGGTGGGAGACAATGCTCTTACGCACTACACCACCGACTCTTCCCTAGTCGTATAAAGTGTCTTATACGGGGTGTGGCGTAAATAGTGGTCCAAAGCCAAGGGTTCGGCGTACTAGGTATTCAACTATAACATACCACTATTTTTACCCAATTTTACCCAAGGGTTTATAGAAAAACATATTTAAACCTTTTTTATACTTTTTTTTACCCTTTTTCATAAAAATAGATGCAGTTTTCACAATAAACGTTCTTTTCTTATTCCGTTTTCTGTTTCTTACTGCTGGATACATTAGCTATCTTAAAAAAATACTATCTTTGATGTAAATTTTAAGATTTTAATGCAAAAATAGCTTATTCTTAATTTTTAACCCAAACTTTAACTTATCATGGATAATCAGACGCGATTTTTGCAAAAAAAATGTACTACACGCTTAGTGCCCATAAACTTTAAAACATGCCTACTAAATAACGATTTCAAAATGGTATTACAATAGTGGATCCTAATAATAAAAAAAAAGTTATTCGTAATAAAGAAGAAGTTCATCAAAATACTATGGAAACTATGCGAGCGAAGGGCGACCTCGGGTGTACAATGACGGAGAGGTATTGAATTTGATTGCTCGAGATTCAACGTCATCGATCCGTGATTTATCTCGCAGAACCGGCATTTCTACCAGATCTGTGAACCGAATTCTAAAAAGGCATGAACTGTACCCATACCACTATCAAAGAGTACAGTCGTTGCTGCCAAGAGATTATCCGCTACGAGAAAGGTTTTGTAGAGAAATGCTGCGTAGGATTAGAGAGAACCCACAATTTTTTAATAAAATATTATGGAGCGACGAGTCATCCTGCAAAAAAGATGGATACCTTAACCTGCACAATCTGCATAGCTGGCAGCTGCAGAACCCGCATCTCATAAGGCAAAATAGGTCGCAATACCAATTTAAAATAAACCTGTGGACCGGAATAATTAACGGACAAATAGTCGGTCCACATGAACTGCCAGACACCTTAAACGCAGAAAGGTACTTAAGTTTTTTGCAGAATGACTTACATTCACTGATGGAAAATATTGCTCCAGAAGTTCGACAGAACACGTGGTTGCAGAACGATGGCTGTCCCGCTCATTATGCTCTTAGTGTTCGAGAGCACCTCAACTCAAATTATCCTAATAGATGGATAGGGCGCTTAGGTCCAATATTGTGGCCACCACGCTCACCAGACCTAAATCCACTGGATTTCTTTTATTGGGGTTGTCTAAAAGAAAAGGTGTATAAAGAAGAAATAACGAGTTTCGAGCAACTGAGGACTAGAATCCAGACAGCAGCACGAGAAATCGAAGAAAGCGGGTTTGCTCGTCAAATCAAAAGATCATTTATCCGTCGATGCAGAGCGTGTATAGCTGCGCATGGAGGACACTTTGAACATTTGGTGTAATTTGTTAACATTATGTCAAAAACATTGATTGTTATTAATGTAACTACATTTATTGCTATTTTCGGCTTTATTTCACAAATTATTAATGGTTGTTTAAAATTGTTATGTACTCTTACTATTTCTAAATGTAGCAATTAATTAAGTATTAGCGATAAGTAAAGTATTCTTTAAAGTAACATCATAAATATTATACAACACGATCCTATTAATGTGTAATGCTAAGCGTATCGACGACTCTGGTGTACGGTAAAACTTGAATAAGTTTATGTTTACAACTAATTTAAGAAATCACTACTGTAATGTTTTATTTGAATAAATAAATAAAAATAATGACATCGCCATTATGTTTTTTATTTATTATTTCAATTAAGTTAGGTCTCAATCACTACAACTTGGTTGTTATTTTCGAATTAAATAGCCATAACTATTGCTAGGTTTACTAAATAAAAATTTTATTTAGTAAACCTAGCAATATTGTAGCATTTTAAAATGTGTATCTTGTAAGGATATTTTTGAATGCATTGCCATTGCCAGTATAGTACATTTTTTTCAAATAATGCTTTAATATTAACGTAACTAAATTTCCATAGTATTTTGATGAACTTCTTCTTTATTACGAATAACTTTTTTTTTATTATTAGGATCCACTATTGTAATACCATTTTGAAATCGGTATTTAGTAGGCATGTTTTAAAGTTTATGGGCACTAAGCGTGTGGTACATTTTTTTTGCAAAAATCGCGTCTGATTATCCATGATAAGTTAAAGTTTGGGTTAAAAATTAAAAATAAGCTATTTTTGCATTAAAATCTTAAAATTTACATCAAAGATAGTATTTTTTTAAGATAGCTAATGTATCCAGCAGTAAGAAACAGAAAACGGAATAAGAAAAGAACGTTTATTGTGAAAACTGCATCTATTTTTATGAAAAAGGGTAAAAAAAATTATAAAAAAGGTTTAAATATGTTTTTCTATAAACCCTTGGGTAAAATTGGGTAAAAATAGTGGTATGTTATAGTTGAATACCTAGTACGCCGAACCCTTGGCTTTGGACCACTATTTACGCCACACCCTGTATATAAAAGAGGTACCTATATACTATTTCGAATAATACCATTTCTGTAGCTGTCTGTACGTTTACATCAGATTTTCACGATCGACCGAGTTGACGACAAAAATAATAGGTAAAATCGGAAGGCGCCAGTTTGCGCGCGCTCGCGTGTTTCAAAGACGCCAGTTGACAAACAATCTGCGCTCGTGCTCCCGTACATCTTCAAAAATGCTTCATGATCCTGTGTCCATGATCAATATCGCAGTCACCTCAAATCATTGAAATAAAGAAAAAGAAAGCACGAAGTTCTTTATTGAAATAAGTCGTTTTAATTAAAGCTCTACCATTTCGGGATGAGAATAATTATTTACTTTAATAACTATGTTTATAGCATGCTGATTGCGAAGAAAAGGCTAGAGAAATTCCACAAGATATTATAATCGTTACAGATCAATAGATATAGCAATATGTGTGTAAATTAAAATGCCTAAATTTTGTGCAGATTTTACTTAAATGGATTTGGATCATTTCTTTTTTTTATGTATTCAAGGCTGAGCGTTTGACCACAATAATGCCTGATGACACGCTCGCCGAGAATATGCCTGTTCAGTCTGACCTTATTTATATTTTCATTTACTTAATAATAAAGCGTTTTATGTAACTTAGTAGTAGTACGAGCTAATGTGAGCAAAGCCATCTCCCAACGCATTGGTGACCGATTTAAATATAAGTTTGAAGTTGTTAAATAGTAATTTGGCTGCAGATAAGCTAACGGGCTTCGTAATTTGGCGGTGCAAGCGCCCGTCGTTAGTTTTGGTCTGACGAAAAATGAAGATTTAATTTTACTTCGCTAGCAGATGTTTCTTTAAATATTAGGCACGTACTTATTTTATCGGTGTAGTTCCCGGTTACCAATAAAACTACCCCTTCTCATTCTGTGGGTGTGCTGAAAGTAGACTGAGGGACATTCTGAGCCACGAGCAGACATCGCAGCAAGGGTCACTAGCACAGTGCCACTATACCACAGACAACAGTATCCTAAGGAGAGTTGGTGTCAGGCGAGCCGCCGGCTATAAATACCTAACTACCTAAACTAATTATTGACATATTTATAAATTAAAAATAATAATAAATTATTAAGCAATTAAAATTATCCATTAAATGAGGTGTCTAATTATTAATCGGGATCTCCGCACGTGAGCGCAACTACACCGAGACCGTCCCAACGCTGCCCGTCTAGGCACTCCTTGTGCACCAATTGGTGGCAAGTCACACTTCCCTACACTGGAATAGACTTGAGTACTACAGTTGGTAGTCAGTCATAGGGCCTAGATAAGAGGCAAACGTTACGTTTCTATTGAACGAATTATAATTTTTGACTACTACTCATACATTTGACATGACGGTCGCCAAGGAAATTTCTCATTATGTCGTAAACCACTTTTCCAATGAGGTCCCGTAATGGTATGGCTTTTCCTAAAACGACATACATAGTAACATTCCTTTTTGTACCACAATAAAGATGTTGTTTAAATCATCAAAATCGGTCCATCCGTTGCAAAGTTATAAAGCAATTTGCGTCAACTGATTTTATTTAATCCGCTGCGCTCTACGGCATGGCTGTGACGTCACCCGGCACTATCCGCCCGCTCCGAGTCGCCGCACCTAGGAACTTTGACTCATTTTCGTCTCATTTAACTATAACTTCCGTGTTAATAAAGATATTTACATGATTTTTTTTACTCGATAATCTTGAATAAATATGCTTTAAAATAATGTATATTCCGTGAGTAATAGTTTATTTCTAATAGTTAGAAATAATAGAGGAATAAGTAGGTAGGTACTAAATAATATTTTTTCTCACCTTGACATGATAAAACTTTATTCATCATCATCTCATAAAGTTATAACTTCAGTGTTAATAAAGATATTTATTTACATGATTTTATTTCTGATAATCTTAAATACATACATATATTATATACTTTTAAATAATGTATAATTCGTGAGTAAAATTTTATTTTAAATAGTTATAAAAATCGAGGAATGCTTAGATTTTTTTTTTCATCATTTCAGCCGAGAGACACCCACTGTTGGACATAGGTCTGGACATTATTTCTCACTTTGACATAATATATTTAAATGTGTTACGCAGTGAAACCCCAAAAAACATATATTTATCCGTCAAATTATATTGTTATTTCCTAATAAATAAAACTATAACCAGAAATTCAGCAAACGTCGGCAAAATCTCTAACAGAAAATTTGAGAAAAGAAAATAGTAGGTACCTACCTATACATTATGATTGCAAATTATTATGTATATTTGGATAAGTAATATTTGACTAAACCACTGTAATGATAGAAGATAAACCTTGTAAACTAAACTAAACTGAGTAAAAAAATCCATTTTTGTTCAGGAAAGTACCTACACATTCCAAGATTTTGAAAATTGTGTGTATAGTTTTGATAATATAAAATCATACATCATACAATCGCCATCATATAATCGAAATTACACTTAATTATTTTAGTAAGCTACTATTTATATGTAGCTGTAGTACTAGCTTTTGCCCGCAACTTCGTCCGCGTGGAATAGTTATTTTGGGCTGCATTTTTGGGACTTTGGATTTCCATGCGACCTTTCATCACCCATTTCATCCTTGTGAGGATAAAAGATCATGATTTCACCTATTAGGGAAAAAAAACAATGCCTAAATTATAATTTTGACGAACGTCCATGCAAACGTTTATCTCTCACATCAACCCTTTCAAGCCTTTTTTCGAAATAAAAGGTAACCTATGTCCTTTTCCAGCGTCTAGTCAATATTTGTACCAAATTTCATCAAAATCGAATATAAGAAAGCGTGAGTTTGCTTAGTCTTACATACAACCTTAGATCCCCAAACGAGTCAAACTTTAAAAAACATGAACAAAATATTTATTTATTACTTATCAATTTATTATTTATCAAGCCTAAATTCAAAGTTTCATGTTTTAATGTTCAATAATGACGAACTCCCATACAAACTTTCGACCCATAATTCAACCCCTTCATGCCCTTTTTTTACAAATAAAGGTAGCTTCCTACAAAACATCCTACAAAAATATACTAGACCTAAAGTCTAGTATATGTTGTATGTACCTAATTTTAATAAAATCGAAGGCGTGAAAGCGTGGCTTTTGGACTTCGATACGAACTTTCATCCCCTATTTCATCCCCACTCTGATCAAAATTTTTCAAAAACGCTAAAACAAATATTTATTTCTTTTTTATCAAGTGCCTTAATTCAAGTTTCATGGCTTTTCTTTAAAAATTAAGAACTTCCATACAAAATTTCATCCCTTATTTCAACCCCTTCGAACCCTTTTTCGCAATAAAAGGTAGCCTATGTATATGTTATTCTGATGTATGAGCCATATTATTACAAATTTTAATTAAAATCCATTCCGTAGGTTTTGCGTTAAAGACATAGAGACGTATATACGCTCGCATACTTCTTTCACCATCTGATCCATACAAACTTTCGTGTTTATAAATTAGTAGGATTGCTCAAACTGCACTTAATTGGCACTAAACCTCTTGAAAAGGCTTTGTCCACCACTATAACATCAAAAAAACAATATGTATAGTATTTAATACGATATGTTCGCAAGAAACGCTGCGCGCGGGTATAGTCGGCAGTGATGTAGTGCCGAGTGACGTCACACGCCTGCCAGGCGGCCGCTTGGCGGAACGATCCGTTTTTTCGTCATAACTTCGTCAATTTTCATCGTAGAAAAAAAAAATTGGTACCATTTATTTTGTTTTTTAATTGTCTACAAAGCTACATTCATAGTTAAAATCGTTACGGATCCTCATTGTTACAGGCCTATAATATCCATTAATAACCTTTATAAATTAATAGTAATAACCTATGTTAAACTTCATCTTCCTTTAAAAATTAGCTAAATCAATGGTAATGTTGATTACTTTTGTTCAGTTCGCGCCTAAATGTTTGTCAGCGTAATTTTAATGGCTACTATGAATAACTCCTCATTACTACTTTTATCATTATTTAATATTATATTCTTTTTATAAATTACTAAAATGTTTATTGATACATATTTTACTAGTCCTTGGTTATGTTTAAAGTAAAAAGGAATGTTATTTTAAGTATCTTCTTGAATTCGCGCCAAATGTTAAGACAATATAGCGCCAATCCAGCGGTAGTAGTAGGGAGTGAGGACATTTAAAACGTCTCCTTTAAGCGAAAGGTAGTTAGTCTGTTTGAGGTCGTCGGGTCAAGAATAAGTGTAAAGAGGTGTATTGTTGATGTAGTCACAAGTATTGTAATAAAAAGTGTCATAATTTTGTTCGTTTAAATTCCGACACCCGCTATTCATGAGTTTATATATAATTAGGTAACGTCACAATTAATACCTCAATTTCATACAATATAATCTTTTCGTTAAACGTTCGATGCAATCGATTGGCCACGTGGCTAGACCCTGGACAGATGTTACACTCTTATTCATCACAGCAGTCAGGCCATTAAAAATATCGCAGTGATAATAAAATTATCTGTATTTGGAAATCGGTTAATTCGCTGTCGTTACCTTCAGCATTATTAGACTAATAACTCCCACATAAAAGCCCATTTGCAGTTTTAGTTCTTAATCCACTTAAGTACTTACTAGGATTTGGCGCGAATTTCGTAACGATTGCAAGGCTAAATACGCCTTCGTTGATGAGATTTAAAAAAACAGGTGACGTCTCACAGGCCAGTTAGCCAAATATTGGAGTAGAAAGCGACAGTTTTGCGCTCATATAAATATTTGAATTTGGAATTTTAGATGTTAAGCGTCCCAATATGGCTGACTATTATTGGCGGCAAATCGATTGTCAATTGTATTCACACGGAAAATTGACGCTGTTGTGGTAGAGTGCTCAGTAAAGTTGCTTACACATCAAACGGTCAGAGTTCAAATCGAACAAATGTTTGTGTGATGAACACGAACATTACTTCGCGAGTCATGGTTGTTTAAGTATTATTAAAATGAATCCTGACTGACTGACATATCAACGCACAACCTAAACCGCTGGGTGTAGAGATTCCAAGTTTGGTACGTAGGTTCCGTAAGAGGTCCAGGGGTGCACTAAGAAAGGATTTTTGGAAATTCACCCTCTAAGGTGGTGAAAAGGGAGTGCAAAGTTTGTATGGAAATCCATCATTTTTAAATTAAAATCCATTAAAATTGCGACATGGCCGTTACAAATTAAGAAAGACTAATTTTAAGATTTTTGGAAATTCAATCCCTAAGGAGGTAAACGAGGGGATGAAAGTTTGTAAGGAAATCCGTCATTTTTAAGTAAAATCCATGAAAATTTGTAGGTATATAGCGCTTGGGTTAGAAGAAATAATAAGAAAATTTAAATGCTGCCCGAAATAACGGTTTTACGCGAACGAAGTCGCGGTCAAAAGCTAGTTTATTCATAAAAATAATGGCGTGCAAAAACAACAAATGTGAAACCTAAATACACGCTAGTTAAATCCGTAAATGTTGGCTACGATGCGATGACTTGGTTTGTCCAACATTAACATGAACTTCTGAGTACTGTGAGTCAGCGTTATGTTTCGTTAATAAAGCCAGTTAACAAGCCGCCTTTTCATTAAAGAAATTGTCCAAATAATCCAAGAGACACCATAGATTCTGTAAGTGACAGTAGGGATGGGAAAAATAATAACTTGTCGATCAATTTTCATATTCAAAAATATTAAGAACATTGCTATTGTACATACTAACTATAGATGAGTTATTTTCGGATAAGTGTCATGCACAAAAATAATTATAAAGAAAAAACAAGAACTTATAAAGTTGGTTGGATAGTACACTTTTTACTACACATAAATAAGAATAAAATTTGTTATATCCTATATTATATTTAGCTAACCAAAGGTAGTTAGAAAATAAGATAAACAAAATAACTGCAAGACTAGAAAAAATACACTGAAAAAAATCGACCTGCCTCAGGCGAGAAACGAACCCAGCATCTTCCGCAATCTAGGCGGCTGCGTTAATAGGCAGGTCGATCTTTTCAGTGTATTATTTCTAGTTTTGAAAATATTACGAGTTTGTAAACGTAAAAAATATCCCTTAAAATTATTGTACCTAAATCTATGTAAGTATAACATTTTTTTTATTTAAAATAAATAAATAAACAAGGCAGGATATTGATGTATTTGGTTACTATACTAATATTCTAAAGAGAATGATTAGTATGTTTGTAACGAATAAACTACTGCACTAAAATTACTGCACCGATTTCAATAATTCTTTTACCATTAGAATGCTACATAAGTCATAGACATAGAGTATATTAGATTTAAAAAATGAGTGAGTTTACTTGTGTACGCGCGTAAAAAGTTATACTTATTTGCACACAGCAGAGAAAATTTATTTGTTTTTTTTAAATATTAAATAATCATAATAAATATTTAAAATTAAGAGTCTGATAATATTTAGCACAAATTATGTCATATATATTTATTTCGAGACTTTTAGCGGGCAGCTTCAACCTGTGACTTTTGAGTTACAGTAATGCGTACGCATCTTAAAATTTCACTCTCATATTTTTTTCATCACGCGCCTAAAGAAGTATATCTTAAAAAAAACTCCACGCGGAAGAAGTCGCGGGCGGGGCGCTAGTAAATTATATAGGGCAATGATATTTTTACCAATTTTTAAGAAGTCAGAAGAAATACTTATTAAAATATTATAATCATTTATCTTAGTAATGTACAAAATTACCAAGGTAAAGAATTTCTAATATTCTTTTCTCTAAATTGTATATTCAATTGGTTAGAATATACTTTGATAGTATCATTAAAATTGGACATCACATTATTAAACATTCATTTCATTAGGAGTACTTGCATTCTGCTATATTTTAGTCTTAGGTAAATTTTAAACGTAAACAGAAATAAAAATATAAAACTTAAACTAATTTACAATCGAATGCTTTATTGAAACTGAGATATTAAAGTAACGTAAAATAAAATAAATAAGCATCGATACTGTCACATCCCTAGTTCATAAAGAAATTGGGTAATTGCAGCAACTAGCTTAAAAAGTACCAAACTAGAGTTAATTATTGCGCTCTGTAACAGTCAACATAATTACTGATGTTATTTTACTGATGTCAATCTTTTTTAGTTCAAAATGTCGATAGTTTAACTTTTATTTATTATTTAAAATCAATATGAAATGTTTCTACCTTATTAAATATAAAACGAAACACAAGAAAAACTTTAATTTTATGTTTAACTAGCTGTACCCTGCCACGCTTCGCAGTGGCACATTGTGATTGAATGGTTGAGAAATGAGAAACAAAACAAAGAATACATTTCATATAAGTTTAATTTTTGTCTATAGTTTTTTGATTGACGTTGATGGCGGTTGCCTAGTTACGGTTGTTATTTTTTCATTACTATTGCATATTACCGTGCTATTGCGGTTGTCAGCGAGTGTTTTCCTCGCTTCTGGCAGATGGCGCGGTCACTGGTACACAGCTGATCGTTAAAAAAACTGTTTTCTCTGATTTAATTGTTAATATTTGACCTTAATATTGTACTTACTAAATTAATATTTGTACACCCTTTTTTGGGTTGAGTATAGTGATACGACAAGTTCCTTAACATCTGATATGTAAATTTACATATATTCACAAATAAATATATTATTATTATTATTATTATTATATAGCAGTTAATTAAGGAAAGTTAGCTAAGGAATATTTTGTAAAAACAAGTTAAATAAAAGTTCGTAAAAAAATACCGACAAAAAAAACTTAGTTTAGGTAAATACTAAAACCTAACACCTTATTGAAAAGAAGGTCAAATCAAAAGATTTATCGAAAAAGAACTCAATATACCGTTTATTGGAACATTTTCTCTAATGGCAACGAACTGCGGTAATGTTCATAGTCTTGGCGAAGAGAAATTATGACCAAAAAACGCGTTATCGCAAATTGAATTTTAATCGGCTATGATAAAACCGGTTTTGATATGAACTGTGGTGGAGATAGGCTTGAATTGAAATTGTAGAGATTTAATTTCTCTTTTTGTTTATTAGTATTGATGGCATTAAGGTGAAATGTATGACTTATGTATTTTAGATGTCAGTTTATTGTGTGAATGTGTGTAATCAATTTACTGCGGGCTCCGTTTGGATTTCGTTTGACTTATAACCATAGATTACTTATATAAGTATCATTAAGAACTTGTGTTATGGATACTAGATAACGGGCATTTTTAATATATATAATAATTTTAGATATTTGTTTTTATAAATAAACTTAAATCAATATATAAACAACCATGACTCGCAAACAAATATTCGTGTTCGTCACACAAATATTTGCCGCTACCAGGATTCGAACCCGGACCGCTTGATGTGTAGGCAGCTATACTGACAACTACACCACGACTGCGTTAATAAGTAAGTTAAATGTACTATTCCATCGTTATAAAAAAGGGCAGAGAGAGAGAGAGAAGCCAGGGCAGTGGAGATGAGTGCTCGTGCATTCCCTTAACCCTACACATGCGCATTCCTTTAACCCTACGCAGCGACTTGAATCCTAAGGACTACATCGAAAGCGTGATAAAAACAGCTTCACGGAAACTCGGAGTCCTGAACAAAGTGCGGCGTTTTTTCACGCCAAATCAACTGTGCTTGATATACAAGACGCAAGTACGGTCCTGCGTGGAGTATTGCTCGCACCTGTGAGATGGCTCTGCCAAATACTTACTCGATGCTTTGGATAGGTTGCAGAGTCCCGCGGTCCACATCATCGGCGACAAAGAGGTGACTAAACATCTTGAGCCTCTCCAATTGCGTCGCAATGTTGCGTCATTGAGCGCTTTCTACCACCTTTCTACCGTCTGTACCACGGCGAGTGCTCCGAGGAACTTTTTCCCCTAATCCCACCATATCCCTTCCCTTTAACGACTTCGCGTGCTGGTCTACGTTGTCACCGACAAACTGTGGCTACCATTCCAACGCGAACTAAGAAATTTGGCAACTCGTTTCTTTGTCGCACAATCAAGAAAAGGAATTCACTGCCAGCACACGTGTTCCCTCCTTCCTACAATCCTGAGTCATTCAAAAGAGGCGTGAAGAAGCACTTTGCAGGTCGGCAAGGCGAGGGTGGCTAGCGCGGCAGTTTATCTCTCACACCAGCTATCTTCGTATTTGGACGCTACTTCTGGTTACCATCAGGTGGAATGGAGTCATTTGCTTGACCTTGTTATGAAAAAAAACATGAGTCACAAGTCCCAAACACTGTTCCTGGTTCCCTTCTCTGTGGTACTTTGAACCCAGCCCTCCGCACGTTTAATCTATGCAAATTATGCAATGCTACGATTATATACTCGTATATCACCCAAGCCTCTCTCTCTGTCGTCTAATGTGGAACGGATGGTGGAACATAATAAAAAACTACAAGGTGTAGTGTTTTAAACTTACCAAACCATATTTGATAATTGTTCTTATTATGTCTTGACTTGTTTACTGGCGAGTGAAAATATTGCCAATAACCAACCACACTTGACGATAAAATTTGATTTGTACTTGGATTTTAAGAATTGTTACTACGAATTTTCCAAGATATATACGATAGATAAATAAACTAGTTATAATTTTCACTTTATAATAACAGTCAGTCATTTTATTCAATGTCTTAAATATCTAACCTAACATAAAATATTTCTCGTTATAATTCTCTTCAAACTCCTATTAGCGTTTTTTATATTTATTATAATATTTAAAAAATATTATTTGGAGTGTAATGGTTTCTCCTTAAACCAATTAACAGCTCTTATACAGCTCCTATACTGTTAAAATGTTTATTCTGCAGCTTATGTCAACATCCCAATTCATCTACAAAATATGATGAAAAAATTAATGAAAAACGAAAATACCATCTGCGGTCGTAAAAAAATACTCAAAACAACTACCTACCTCGAACGCAAAAAAAAACTTGTAATTTTGTTCATTAAGACGCACTTGTTCTAGTTTTCTAATACGTAGTATTATAATGCTAAGATACATTTTTTACATGTATTTACAAACCATTAGCAAATTATATTTGCACAAGACAAAGGACTTATCTGAATAAACGTCTGCAGCACTAACGCTCTTGTCATAAGAGTCGTTTTGGCCTGACCCTATATTTAAGGTAAACGTCCCAGTATCCGTCAGTTTCTGAACTTGGCTGACTTTGCAGTGATGCTGTGCTTAAAGTATATCAGATAATGAAAGGTGTATTGCATGACTAGGTGCAAAATGTATCTTAGTTTTTATTTAAATATTAATTTTAAGTCAAAATAATTAAGAAATATAATAAAACTCCATCAATATGAAAAAAAGACGATTTGTACCAGTACTCGACAGGTTTGTCCCATTAATCGTCAAAATGACCCAGAAGTCGTCAATTTTTTGATACCAAATTGAACTCTACGCCCTTACAGATAAGTTTCACAAACTGTAGAAATTACTTCTCAGCTTTGAACCGAAACATATTATTTTAAAGAATGTGCTAGCTGCAGTTTGGTCAGTGGAACATAAAACAACTAGTTTTAATTAATTCAGACTTTATATGTACCTCTTTATATGGACATCTAATAAACAATCAAAAATATATCTACTGTTAAAAATTTACATTGAGAAAAAAAAAATTCCGTAATCTACTGAGTACCTACTTAACCAGTCTCTCAATTCAGGAACTTAGGTAATACGGAACTCTAGTTATACTCTTCATATTTAACATACATCTACCAAACATAAGGCCCAATTGAAGAATTATAGACCCATCACGCTCCTGAGTCATGTTTATAAGCTGTTTTCGAGGGTTGTAACGAATGTTCTCGCACGCAGGTTTGACGACTTCCAACCTCCCGAACAAGCCGGATTCCGAAAAGGCTTCAGTACCATAGATCACATACATACGCTGCGGCAGGTTATACAGAAGACCGAAGAGTATAATCTGCCATTATGCTTAGCGTTTGTGGACTATGAGAAAGCCTTCGATTCTGTCGAGACCTGGGCCGTGCTCCAGTCACTCCAGAGGTGCCACATAGACTATCGATACATCCAAGTGTTGCGGTCACTGTACGAAAACGCCACTATGTCAGTCCGCCTTCAGGACCAGAACTCAAAACCCATACAGCTCCAGCGAGGCGTGAGACAGGGTGATGTTATATCGCCGAAACTGTTCACAGCTGCGTTGGAGGACGCGTTTAAGCTTCTGGACTGGAGAGGACTTGGCATCAACATAAATGGCGAGTACATGACTCACTTTCGCTTTGCCGATGATATCGTAGTTATGGCTGAGACCTTGGAAGAGCTGGGCACAATGCTCGACGATCTCTGTAGAGTCTCCCAACAAGTGGGTCTTAAAATGAACATGGATAAGACGAAAATCATGTCTAATATCCATGTCGCACCCACTCCTGTAAAGGTTGGAAGCTCTACACTGGAAGTTGTCGACCATTATGTTTACCTGGGACAAACAGTCCAACTGGGTAAGTCCAACTTCCAGAAAGAGGTCAATCGACGAATCCAACTCGGCTGGGCAGCGTTCGGGAAGCTACGCGGCATATTCTCGACCCATCTACCGCAGTGTCTTAAGACGAAAGTCTTTGATTCGTGTGTGTTGCCAGTGATGACCTATGGAACCGAAACGTGGCCGCTTACAATGGGCCTCATAAGAAGGCTCAAAGTCACCCAAAGGGCAATGGAGAGGGCTATGCTCGGAGGTTCTCTGCGCGATCACATCAGAAATGATGAGATCCGCAGGAGAACCAAGTTCACCGATATAGCCCAAAGAATTGCGAACCTTAAGTGGCAGTGGGCAGGGCACATTGCGAGGAGGACTGACGGCCGCTGGGGCGGAAAGGTCCTTGAGTGGCTACCACGTACCGGGAAACGCAGCGTTGGTAGGCCTCCCACAAGGTGGACTGACGATCTGGTAAAGGTCGCGGGAAGCCGCTGGATGCGGACAGCGCAGGACCGACCGGTTTGGAGATCTTTGGGGGTGGCCTATGTCCAACAGTGGGCGACTCTCGGCTGAAATGATGATGATGATGATGATGATACCAAACATTATTATACTCTAACAAACAAACATTATTAAATTAGGTGCACAACGGTACCACTAAGAATACCATTCTGCGCACGCTGAATGCAGAGTATATTGGTCTTACTAGCAAGGCTCCACATTTGGATGCCGTAGGTCCAAATTGGTTTCAATACGACGTTGTAAATTAGAAGCTTATTATCAACTGATAGTACCGAGTTTCTTCCCATGAGCCAGTGTAAGTTTCGGAACTTGTGATTCATTTGGTCTCTCTTCTGTTTGATATGTTGCTTCCAGGTCAGTCTCCTATCAAGGTGAAATCCCAGGTACTCCACGCAGTCTCTGTGTGGCAGTATATCATCGCCTAGTCTTACGGCAGGAAGGTCTGAAGTGAAGATGTTATACAGTACTGGACCAAGAACTGAACCCTGCGGAACTCCTGCCTGTATGCTGTATAGATTTGGTCGTGCCTCTCCCTGTTTCACTTGAAATGATAGGTCGTGGACCTGAAATGGCCGTCCGGAACTAGCTGTGGTGGGGAAACAAAAACAACTCGACGATGGCATGTGACTTCGAATGCCAAGGGGACTTGACATCAAAATCCACACACCCGCCGAGAAAGTTTCCCCACCACGTTACCAGGGTCCGCCACGAGGAGGCTTTCGGACGAGGACCAGACCCTTCTTAACCTAATATGCTTTTCCAGGATAATTTGTTTAATGGCAAGTGAATTGTTAGAGATCATGCTTTTTACATTTTGAGTCGGTGTGTTAATCCAGGCCGCAACTTGAATTAGGTTGGTGATATATCTGCAGGCCTCATCCACCTCATTTTGGTCCTTAAGAGGGATTGACAGAGTAATGTTTTCGTCAATGTAGCTTTTGAAACCTTCCCAATCTGTTTTACGATTTGTTAATATCTCCGAAGTTTCTCGTGTAAATAGGCAAGTGCCTAAGTCCAGAATGACTGACGTGTGGTCTGAAGATCCATCTAGACTAGACTCAACAGCTGTATTTAAATATTTCCCGATAAAGAAGTTGAGAAGATCGGATACTCTCCGTTGATCACTTGGCCAGTATGTCAGTTCACCGGTCGAGATCGGCTTAAGATGTTATATGATATAGATGATTTATGTTAATGCAACGTTTCAGTTCTCGACCTCTGGTATTGGTACAGCGAGAGCCCCAAAAGGTATGTTTGCCATTCCGATCACCACCAGCTACGAATCTTGGGCCCAAGGTTTAAAAGAAGTCACCAAACATTTGGGTTGTTATTCTATGCCTTGGCGGGCAGTATATTGAGGAGAGCGTAATGCTACCAGCACGGTCTTCCAGTTTTATTGAAGTGGCCTGTAGGTGAGATGTAGAGTACGGTTCCATGATTGAGTGTTTGAGGTTAGTTCTAATTACAAGTGCCGATCCCGCATGCGCTCTGTTTTAATTAATTAGTGAATTAAGTTAGTGAATTAGTTAGTCATTAATGAATGTGTTACTACACATTATAAATATGTTGCAATCTGATTTACCTAAGTATGCCTAAAAATTAATACAAAAAAAAAACATGCGCAAAGCGGTAGAAAAATAATGTTTTGTCTTACTCCTGAAAGTTGCTATATGAATCATATCAGATTTAGCAAGCGCACCAACCGGAATTCCTTGGAGCACAACAATACGACTTACAACTACTCAAAATTAAAGAACTGGCATCTTCCGACTTCAAAAAAAAAGAAACGAAATTTTTAATCTCGAAATTATAAGTTAATGCCTCAGGTTAATGCACATAAAACCAAAGCCCGAACCACTTTGTACGACTAATGCTATTATTTAATTTAATTTAGTCCGTATTGCATGGTTATAAAGATTTAAATTCGATATAATGACGGATTTATGTTCAAACTTCCAGATATGTCCCTGTTACCGACAGATTGCAATCAACTTTAGATCGTATTGCCGGCACATTAAATCTAAATTACTTTATTGACGGAAACAGGATCAAATTTTAAAACGTGTCCTGGTAACCGGCAGAATTACAATTAACTTTAGTTTTTATTTCATAGTGATAAGAGCTAAATTCCTGTGACGACGGAATTAGGTTCATACTTGAAGCGTGTCCTAATTACCGTCAGATCAATGGGTAAACTGACGGCTATTGGCTCATGTGACGGTTTTTGTGACCCAAAATATGTCACTTACAAAAAACATAATCTAAATATTAAAAATGATTAATTTTATAGGTTATATTGCTAGACAATTTACTTATCTATTACAAAAAGTATTTGCACTCTCCCTGTAAATAAAAAACACTGCACGACAGAGGAAGAAACATAAGCTGGTAGACGTCAGTTCTAGTACCTAAATTAGCAAAAAAATTAAAAAATCGGCAATGCTTACCTTCGAACGCGTGTGTTGTAGTCGCCATATGTTTTTCAAAAGAATGTTCATATTATAATTATGCTAAATATTTCTAAGAATGTGTTGCCAACAAAAATAGAGCTTTGTGTGGTAGGATATCAGTGATATTTGCATTTTTTGGAAAACTGACGAGTACTGGGACACTGTCGACATTACGTACTTCTACCTTACTGTACAATGTACATTCCTGTCCGTTGGTTTTAAAAGGCTAATATTTAATTATTTACTATATTTGTTACAGGTAAACTATCTTACGGAGTTCTCACATTTTTTCCTCAAGTAAGTCTTTAAATATAGTTTTTATCGTCAAAACATCTTCATTAATGACTGTCTTGGTTTGGTAGAGAGGTCAGTATATATACTTAAGGCAACAATAAGTGGTGGCGACTATGGCTAATAGTGGGCGAAGGATCCCGCGGGTGAATAGCTCACTCATAGGCCAAGCCGGCGTTTAACTTGTGACAAGTGTATGCACAGCGGGCATACATTGCCGCCAGTTCACCTTCCGATAAAGTCAAGTGAATACGTACGTGTGTCAGAAAGAAATATCCGTTTTTCTTTCAAAATGCAGTCCTGTTCAACTGTAACATGCCTCGCTTTTCCGTTTCATAGAATTTTCAAATCACAACGATTCTAAGGAAGTTTCACTTCGAAAGTCACGTCCGCCATCTTGGATCTCGAAATAGATGATCTATTAGTCATTGGGACCCCCAAGAACCATGACAATGATAGATACCCGTATTGGTATTATATTAAAAAGTCGCATCCGCCATCTTGGATTTTGAAACAGATGTTGTATTCGTAATCGGAACCCCCGAAAACCACGTAAATGATATTGATATTAAAAACTTTTATGCGTCAAACACAGGTTTGGTGTCTCTTTTCCGTTTCATCAAATTTGCAAATCACAACAATTCTAAAGAAGTTTCGCTTCAAAAATCAATGTTACTACTGACGCTGGCGCCGGCGCCCGCCGTCTATATAAACCACATATTTTTTTTTCTCCCCAGACCCCCCTCGCTGCTTTCCCTTTCCTTCCCCCACGGGGAGGAGCGAAAGACAGACCAACGAAGACAGACAGAAGAATCGGACAAGGAGGGGGTAAATCCTCATAGGATAAGGGCCGGCCTCTAGGTTTATATCATACTTTTACTGACTAAATACCCCCTTTCTGCCTATTGCCAAAGTGGCTATTAAGCTATCGGAAGCAGCCGCCTACTCAGGAGAGAGGGAGGTGCAACAGATTTAATAATACAAGTTAATAATAAAGCTTAGATTGATATACTTAACTGTGCTATAAACCATTCCTTATTTCCAAGTCCCCTTTCTCCTCAACTGGTGTACCGGTGACAGCGTGACAAATTAGCGACACATTTTGTTTTTGTTTTTAATTAAATAAGTTGTCAGTGTCAGGATGTATGTCAGTGGAGAGTTTATTTAAAGGGATATAATTAATTGAGAACAATATTTTGGATTGTTCGTAAAAAAACATTAAAGTTAAATTACATAAAAACTTATGTCAAGATCAATATACAAATGCGTGGGTGTAAAATCTGCCTGTAAAGTGTAATTTACTCATGTTTATATAGTCATTGATCTGTAGTGATGTTTTTAAATCATTACCAAATTGTAAACTGTGGAATTTCTTTCACCGTGTCTTCTCCACAAGCAAATAAATAGTTTTTTTTTATATCATGAAACGATACAACACTGTGAGCAAACCGTAAGGTTTTAACGATTTAAAAGTACGAGTAGATAAGATAGTCTAACCATTGTACAGCAAAGTGATCTCCAAAAGTGTCGAAACATTACGTTCCGCCGCGCGCCGCATCGAGAGCGACTGGCTTGAAATTTGTCCTCACGACTTTGTTAAGGGTTAGCCTTATGTATGAAACTTTTCAACACATTTGCTCATAAAATACTATATAAACGGAAAAATTAACGTGTTTGTTAAAACATATTAGCGCCTGACATCCTCAGCGAGGCCAAAGGCGTTATAATGATAGTCTAATACTTAGGTATGATTTAAATTGAGATTGAAAACGAAAAACGAAAATTTTTGCGTTTACAAACGCGTAAATATTTTAGTTATTAGAAAAAATACACTGAAAAAAAATCGACCTGCCAAAAGCGGAGATTTGAACTCAGCATTCTCCGCAATCGGGGCGGCTGCGTTAACACAGATATTTTTCAGTGTACCTAGGTGTTTTTTCAAGTTTCAGATCAATTTAAATAAAATCTAAAACGACTTTTCTTATTTATAAAATATTCAAGTCACTTCCCGCTCTATGCCTTAATTAAGGTGACGTTCTCTTATTTCCACGCTATGTTACTGTGAAGATTGTCAACATTCCCGCGGCCGTTTGGTTTGATTTGCTTATTAAATTCACCGTGAAATTACATTTTTTTTCGTGTCACGAGAAAAATTGCAAAGGATTAGTGTATATTAAGTTGCGGCCTGACTTGAAGCTGCCGACAGAATGCAATTATAATTCTGTAAGTCTTACTATGTAGTGTTTTTATGCTTCACGGATGGGCTTTTAGCAATTTATAAATCCTACTTATATTATAAACGAGAAAGTTTGCTGGATATATAGATCTATGGATGGATGTCTGGATGTGTGTTTGATACTCTTTCACGAAAAAAACTACTGAAGTCCATAGAAGTTACAGTCAGCTAACGGGCAAGTTACAGTCAGCAATCGTGGGGGGGCCGCGGGACGAGAGGAGCGCGGGTGGCGTTACCAAACTGCCATACACTCGTTCGGTAGACGCTGGTTCACTGCGTGTTGGACAAAAGCGGCTTTTTCTTCAACTTCAAAGCCGTCGAATCACTATAAGTTTTCACTCTGTGTTATAAGCTAAAAGCTTTGCCAAACTGACATAATTATTGCATGAAAGTCGTCTCACGTCATTTAATTATTAAAAACAAATCGTCATTATTAAAAGAAATTTGATGGATAGACTTGCAATCTTTCCACAATAAAGTTACCGAAGAGTGTTGTGCATTAATCAACAATTGTTCAAAGATTGAAATATTTACACAATTAAAAACTTAGGAACATCTTAGAAAAAAAATACTTTGGGAAATAATTTTTGAAATATTAAATTATAACAATAATATACTTATTACAACCATTGTCTAAGTATCAACCTATGTCAACAGAATCCCCATAATTCTAATTTCATTGCATATTTTACGAAAGTTTTTCGACAAAACCCAATAAAGCGCACGGAGCAAAAAACAGACAAACCTCCTAATTTTATTTTATAGTGATGGCTCAATCAAAACTTGGGATAAAAGTAAAAAGGGACCACACGCGAAGGCGGCAAAACAAAATTCTATATGCGGTAATTTTTTCCGAAAACAGACCTTTAAATTGTATAATGTGTATTTAAGTTATTTAAATTAGGTTAAGCGACGTTTAATGACATTTTTTATTTTATAATTTAATGCATAAATGATAAATTTAATATGTAAATTTATACTAGATATTATTCTTGTTTAGGTTACGGCTAAAGTACGAAGATTAATTAAACTTGAGTGTAACCAATAGGTTAGGTTAGCGGTAAGTGTTCAGAAGCAGCCGGAAACTTAAGTTTTTATTAACTTTAGCTTTAAAATACGATAGCGCGCTAAATAGGTATTACTGATTGAAAATATTCTGATAGACCAAAGATATTTGTAATAAGTAATAAGATAAAGTACAGGGCGATCGTGAGGGGACGCGGGAGGCGAGGGCGCGGTGGCACCACCAAACTGCCATACACTCGTTCGGTAGACGCTGGTCCACTGTATGTCTACTGCATGCTGACTGGACAAAGGCGGCATTTTCGAATTGAAGGCGGCGAATTCGTCCATTGGAAGGCGTGGACATTTTGCCCCCTTAGGGGTGGAATTTCCAAATATCCTTTCTTAGTGGATGCCTACACTGTATAGTATTAGGTATCTATGTGCAAAATTTCAAGTGTTCTAGGTTCAGCGGTTTGGGCTGTGCGTTGATATCTCAGTCAGGACTTTGATTTTTATATATAACTAGCTTTTGCCCGCGAATTCGTCCGCGTGGAATAGTTACTTCGGGCAGCATTTTAATTTTTTATCGTATTTATTTCTTATCAAGTGCTTGAGGAAATAATTCCCATGTTGATTTTCAGCCTTTGTAATATCACCCCATTTTCCCCTACATTTCCCCATACATCCCCCTTTTTGTACCCTTTAGGATAGAATTTATATAAATCTTAAAATGGTGACCACTGGCTCAGTAATATTTTTTTAAAACGCTTATGACTTTATCTTACGTAGATTTTATGATAAGCCCCTAGAAACAAAATCACGTATTTTACCCCATATAGATAACTTTGTTCAAAAGGTGTCCATCAAATTAAAGGCCCTTCATCGAATGAGTGGGCATTTATGTAGTTTTTTTCTTTTCTACAACTTAAAAAGGCTGTCACTGCTTTTCTGATATCAACCTTATTATGAGGCGATTGAGCGTATTATTCTATATGTCGACGCTTTTTAATTTTGTGCGTGCGCTTTGGTGGTCCTCTCAAATCAAAAGATTGAGCTTTCAAAATTGTTGTAAAATAGGCCTTAATACAAAATAATAAGGTTAAATACTTTGTTAGCTTTTATTCCTAATTAAGATTATATGAGAAAAAAATAGAAACAACTATTTTAGATATGTCGACAGTTGTAATGCTCGTTTGAAAAAAATATTATACCTACCCACATGGAACTTTGAAAATAATGTTTATTTTTGCCATTTAACATATTATATTTGACGCCCGTCGTGGTGGAGTGTTCAGTATAGCTGCCTATACATCAAGCGGTCCGGGTTCGAATCCTGGTAGCGGCAAATATTTGTGTGACGAATACGAATATTTGTTTGCGAGTCATGGTTGTTTATATATATATTTATTTAAGTTTATTTATAAAAATATCCAAAATTATCATGTATACTAAAAAAAAATGTCCGTTATCTAGTATCCATAACACAAGTTCTTAATGATACTTACTTTGGGCTAGATAATTGGTGTGAGCGTGGAAGTATATTTAATTTACCTTAGACCCGGCTTGTTAAGTTGGCGGTGTTAAGATTTTTGACGTGACGTCTTATAATTCGATAGAGCCGGCTGCACGCACGAAAAAACATGACGCATGCGGCGTTACCTCGCTCTGAGGCGTTCCATGTAAGGCTTGAAGTGCAAGCAAAAATCTATTAAACAAATGAAATTAATTTTTCTTTTGAAAAATGCTACCATTCCATCAGTATTTTCTTAAGACGTTGTCACGTTCAACTATCGTCAGTAAACCGACTTTACAGACAACCAATTTTTTTTAATAATATGAGTATCTACGTTCATCGGCGGTTATAATACGCACTATAAAGTGGATAATAAAATAATAGTTTAAAAAACTAAAAACCACGCTTTTGTATGAAATCAGACTAAAAAGTGAAAAATAATTATTTAGTAAGTATAGAAACTAAATGATGAACGAAAAGTATACCTAATTATTATTTAGAGAAAAGCGTGGGGTGCTCAATTTAATTATACCGATCGAATATTTTCAAGAACTAATGTTATTGAGCGTTACTTACTAAAAGCTATTTTCTAGTTTTTAGTCTGATTTAATAAAAAAGCGTGTTTTTTAGTTTTTTATTATATTATAGATTTATATAATTTTGTCCGCTATCTTATATCCAGCACACAAGTTCTTAATGATACCTACTAATATGGGCTAGATAAATGGTGCGTGGAAATACATCATCATCATGGCAGCCTACAGTCACCCACTGTTGGACAAATCCCAAGGATCTCCAACCTGTACGCCTTTTTTGCTTTCTTGTACGCAGTATAGAGAAAGTCTTGTAATCGTCAAAAAATTCGACCTCGAGATTTTGACGGATTTACACGTTTTGGACCTCCCTGAGTCCAAAAATATTTTTTTCCGAATTATGTCTCTGTGTGTGTCTGTGCGTTAGCACGATAACTCGAGCATGCTTTAACTTATTGCAACCAAATTTAACATGCGTGTACGACATCAAAATATAAGGTTTCTATCAACTTTTGAGCCGTCGATCTCAAAAGTTAAGCAACCAAGTGCGCGGTCGGTACTCAGATGGGTGACCAAAATTTAACATACATGTTTAAAATCAAAATATAAGGTTTCTATCAACCTTTGAGTCGTTTCCGGTATACGAGAAAGTCAAAGGGAGACCACTCCCGATTTTTTTGATAGATGAAAGTGATGATCACCAAGTGAATTACATTGCTGTTTTTACATGACAAGTGCCTTAATAGCGTATCGTGTAAAACAGCAATGGATATGTAATTCACTGGCTGATTATCACTTTCAACTCTCAAAAAAAGTTTGATTTTTGCAAATTCAATCCCTAGGGGGGTAAAATAGGGGATGAAAGTTTGTATGGAAATCCGTCATTTTTACGTGAAATCCATGAATATTTGTAGGTATATGGCGCGGCGCTTAGGTTGGAAGAAATAATCAGAAAATTTTAAAGTATTATTCTAGGCGGACGAAGTCGCGGGCTAAAGCTAGTATATTATAAAGAGGAATGATTTGTATATTTGTAACGAAGAAACTCAAAAACTACTGAACCGAACTCAATACAACTTTCACCATTCGAATGCTGCATTATTCCTGAGTGACTAGACCATATTTGATTTAAAAAAGCTCCAAAAAAACTCCAGGCGGTGGAAGTCGCGTCGGAGCGATAGCATTAAATATTAAACCTTTCAGTGATGTACATTACAAAGCTATTATTCTAGAATTATGAACATAATTAAGAGAATTCTCGATGCAATATATTTCCTAAACAGCCAATAAAATTAACTTTAATTTCAGTTAAACTTTACAACCGATTTCTGACTAAGATATTTCAAAATCGTCTATACTCGCGTTGGTAAATAAAAGACACAACTTGTGTTTACGCAACAAAATAACTTTATTAGTCTCCAAACTAATAACAGTTAAGATTTCAACAAAACAGACAGTTAAGGTAGCAGTTAAACTAACTGCGGTCGGAAGGTGAAGCCGTGAACCTATTTAAGTACTTGAATCGTGTTAACTTGACAAGTTAAGTAAATATCTATACATAGGTATATAAATTACGTGTCACGTTGTTTGTCCTCAATGGACTCCTAAACCACTTAACCGATTTCAATCAAATTTGTACACCGTGTGCAGTTTGATCCAACTTGAAAGATAGGACAGTTTTTATCGTGATACGTAGTCCTCATTTTTTTTAAACTGCAAATTCAATATTAAACGGCCGGGACAGCTAGTATAATATAATAAAAACTATGAAATTTTTGTGTTTATATTGTTGATGTGCCTAAATAAAATATATTGTAATTTTCTATACTAGTTGTGACCGATAAGTACATTCTTCAAATAATTCATTGCATTTTTTTAAATTAATATAAAAATTCTTAATTGTTAAAACCACAAAACTAACTAGCAATAGTTAAAGTTAATCGTGCCACCCAAGAAGCGGCGTATTCACGCATACTCATGGTTAAAATTAACCCGAGTCCATAACTGTTTGTTTAGTTTAATTAGGGGATCGTAAACGTTAAATATTCGAGGTTTAAGATCTTAACTGACAAATATTACTGTAGATATAAAATATTATAACTAATAACTAAGGAGTACCATTAATTTTTTTATTATTCGAGAAGTACCCTAAAAAAATTATGGTGATCAGCCAATCACCATAATTTTTTTAGGGTACTTCCCGAAGTCCTAGAAAACTGAAATATGGTAGTATGCTAGTATTAGTACACAAACAACAACAAAAGTCTAAAACTTGGAATTTTACGCCCCCAACTGCTTATACTACTTTAAGCAGATGGGGACGTAAAATTCCATGGAAATTTGTATGAGACTTCCGCAAATTTTGCTGCTAGAGCTCTGATTTATATAGGGACTCCTTGTTATAAATAATAAAAAACGTATTTCAGGGATTTTAGGAAATTACACCGAGAAAGAAAAAACGTAAATAAGAAATGTTATCGTAAGTAAAGTGACTTACAAAAAGAAGTGAAATCCCACCAAAAAAAATTTCATGTAAAATGTTGCCAAGACGAGACCATATGGTCGCACTGTCAAAAAGTAATTAGATCTCATGTTGAGCCAAGTTTCTAACTCTACAAGCCCTAACTTCACAAACTCTACATTAGTAAAAATATGTGGCTTGGCCGTTTCGTTACTGCAAAAACTATTGTATAACAGAAAAGTAATAAACAGTGAATAAAATTTTCACCTTACGTCCATAATATGACGGTAGCGAAATGAACAAGCCACATATTTTGACTAAGGTTTAGAGTTTGTGAAGTTAGGACGTAGAGTTAGATGCTTGGCTCTGTTACGGTCCACCTTGCAATCATAGGTTAATGTTCTTTTTGGCTATCAATAAATGTTTCAAGTATATAACTACAGATAATATAATACCACAGATAATATCATACTATACTAGTATAAAATTTTTCCTGTCAGCGATTTTTTATCTACGTCTGATCTGAACACACACCTGAGTGTTTTCGTAGTTTTGAAAAGTTTGTATTTTTTAACAATTTTCATTGTAATATCTATACTAATAATAAAGCTGAAGAGTTTGTTTGTTTGTTTGTTTGTTTGTTTGATTGTTTGTTTGTTTGTTTGTTTGTTTGGTTGAACCCTAAGATCTCAGCAACTACTGACTCAAATTGAAAAAATATTTTTCCGTTGGATAGTCCATTTATCTAGGAAGGCTATAGGCTATATTACATCACGGTATGTAAAATAGGAGCTGAGTATCAATGAAGAATGTTGCAAAAACGGGAGAAAAATATTTCTTTTCAAAGCTTTCACTGCGTGCGCTGCTTAAACGGTTAAAGTTAAGGAAAAATCATGTATGACGGAATTGTTCTCCATTAAATTTTATAAAAAAAAGTCCGCGATAGCATATGTCTATCTTTTATGGTTGGCTCACTATAACCTTTCTTTTTGGTAATCAAATTTGTTTTAAAATAATGCATTATCTGCGATGGTGTTTTTGTATGCATGATATTATTCCTTATCAAAATAAATACATTATTTATCATAAGTATTTAATTTTGCACAAAATTGTTCATGACTTCATTTGATTTCAATGAATATCTTAAGAAATATCATAGTCTATACTAATAATAAAGCTGAAGAGTTTGTTTGTTTGTTTGTTTGGTTGAACCCTAAGATCTCAGCAACTACTGATTCAAATTGAAAAATTCTTTTTGTGTTGGAAAGTCCATTTATTTAGGAAGGCTATAGGCTATAAAACATCATCGTACGTCCAATAGAAGCTGAGCATCAATGAAGAATGTTGCAAAAACGGGAGAAAAATATTTCTTTTCAAAGCTTTCACTGCATGCGCTGCGTAAACGGTTAAAGTTACGGAAAAATAATGTATTACGGAATTGTTCTCCATTAAAATTCCTAAAGAAAAGTCCGCGAAAGCATATATCTATCTTTTTAGGTTAGCTCACTATAGCCTTTCTTTTTGGTAATCAAATTTGTTTTAAAATAATGCATTATATGCGATGGTGTTTTTGTATGCATGATATTATTCCTTATCAAAATAAATACATTAGTTATCACAAGTATTTAATTTTGAATAAAATTGTTCATGATTTCATTCGATTTCAATGAATATCTTAAGAGATATCATAGTTTGAAATAAACGGGAAATAATATTTTTTGATTTTCGGAGCTTTCGTTGCGTGCGCTGCGTAAACGGTTAAAGTTACGCAATAATCATGTCTGACGGAATTATTTTCCTTTAAAAGTTCTACAAAAAAGTTCTTGACAGCATTTATCTATCTTTTAAGGTTGACTCACTATAACTTATATTTGGTAATAAAATTTGTTCTAAAAAAAATGCATTATATGCGAAGGTATTTTCGTTAACATAGTATTATTCCTTATCAAAATTATTACATCATTATTTACAAGTATTTAATTTTGTACAAAATTGTCATAGACATCATTAGATTTCAATGAATATCTTCAGAGATATCATAATTTTAAAAGAACTCCGCAGCAAAATAATGATCAAATACTACGCACGCAAATCTATACTTAATATTTTAAAGATGAGGAGTTGTTTTTTTGTTTGGTTGACCGAATCTCAGGAACTACTGATTACGGTAGATTCGGACGCCTTAGAGACTCTAATAGGTTCAGAGACTCCTCCGAGGGAGATGCTCACCGTTCAGGAATCCTCTCTGGAGTGATTCGACCTTAAAGCTTGAGGACCCACCTAGGTCTTCTCCTTTACTAAAAACCCCGGTGACTCAGAGAAGGTCATCAGAGCCATCCTGCAAAAATAGTAAATAAAAACCGCCAATTGCGAGTCGGACGCGCGAACGAAGGGTTCCGTACGTGCCATAAAATTTATCAAAACTGTCCGAAAATTATTTGAATTTTAAATAAATATTATGTTAATATTTCAAGTTTCTACCTGTTATCGCTATTAAGACCGAGAAAAAAATCACGTTTGTTGTAGGTACGGGGGTACCTTAATGATTTTTATTTTAATGTAATTATTTATTTTTAAAGTGAATAATATAAGTCAATATTCTGTGACTCTTTCAAGCATCTACCTTTTACTGTTATCAATATCGAGCAAAATTTTGTTTTTTTTTAATTCAATCAATTAAAATTTTTCAAAGTAAATATACCTATAACTAAATATTCTGTGAATATTTCAAGCGTCTATCTGTTGCCGTTATCAATAACGAGCAAAAAAATCACGTTTGTTCTATGGAAGCCCCTTCAATATTTATTTCATTCTGTTTATTAGTATTTGTTGTTCTAGCGGCACTAGAAATACGTCATCTGAGAAAATTTCAACTGTCTAACTATCATGGTTCATGGTGACAGACGGAAGGACAGCGGAGTCTAGGATCCCGTTTTACCCTTTGGGTACAGAACTATGAAAAGGGGAACTACTGATTCAAATTGAAAAATTCTTTTATAGTCCATTTATCCAGGTAGACTATAGGCCAGGGCTTCCCAAACTTATTTTCAAAGTGACGCCCTTAGGAATTTTAGCGGAGCCCTCCCCCCGTTATAGTAACAGCCAACTTAGGTACCTACAAAATAAACATAGCTTTTTTTGGAATTATATTGGCGTTAACGAATCCGCAAATATTTTAAAATTAGAAAGTAGACTGAAAATAATGTTACCATAAAAACATAAGTACCAAGCACCGATAAATTTCGATGGCGAAAGCTATGTTCCGGTAGCGTAGTGGTTGACGCAGCCGCCCAGATTGCGGAAGATGGTGTGTTCGATTCCCTCGACTGGACAGTCGATTTTATTCAGTGTATTTTCTTATTTTGAAAACATAACTTCTCAAAACCGGGCTCAAGTTTTGAAATCGCGACTTTCTTTCTCTGCATTTATTTTCGTTCGACTAGCTCCCATAGCTAGACAGCCATTCTATGTTGATCGTCTCACGACGCCTCCAGGATAGAGCCGCGACACCCCAGGGCATCGCGACGCACAGTTTGTGATACCCTGATATAGGCCATAACATCACGACTAATAGGAGTTGAGCATCAATAAACAATGTTGCAAAAACGGAAAATCCACGCGGACGAAGTCGCGGGCACAGCTAGTATTATATAAACATTTGTACAGTCCACTTCTCATTTATTCACCTTTCTTTCGCTTCAGTCTTAAGTTCTGATAAACTTTTTCACGGTGCAAGCCATAATTATTTTCTCGTCTTGGCAACTATTTACATGAAAATGTTTTTGGTCGGATTTTACATTAGTTCAGGTACCCAATGTTGCCAAAATAACCGCCCAGCAGTCTGGTAAACCGCGTGGGCGGTAACCGAACGGCGCACTAGGACATATCTAATTATAAACAACATCTTACGACTGGCTAAAGATTTCTGTTGATTAAAACGACGTGTTAAAGATTCTTCAGCTATGGAGAGTTTCTCTTAGGTATCAAGTTTGAAACGAGTAAAAAAGTTGCTGATTTTGTGCAGGCGATGAAAAAGCCGCCAGCTTGAGTCGGCGGCTTAGGTGTATAGAGTCCTTTACATACTCTATGTTGACCTATTAATTAATGAAAAAAACTATAAAAGCTAAATGATATAAAAAAGCTTATTACTATATAATTGATTATGTACATGATCCAAATGCGTGGGAGTAGGAATAATCTTCCCATAATGTACGTATGTAACTTACACTGCAATTTACAAATATCATTTAAATCTATTGATCTGCAATGATGCCTTGAAATCATTACCAAATTGTAAGCTGTGGTTCTTCCCGCGTATCTTCTCCGTCTCAGCATATAGATCAGTTATTTTGTAAAATAATTACTGTCCCAAAATGATGCCAGAGCTTTTGATGATTTAGGAGTACTTCGCAAAGTTTATTATAAAAAAGAACTCCTTGATTTTTTTATGATTTTGATTTTAGAAGAATGGTACAGACAGAGTTTAAGTATATATTAGCATGCATCAGTGTACCGTCAGTAAATCCGGTCTTTGACCTGGAACCATCAATACACACTCAAAATTCCGTAGCAGCACTACACCAATTGTGATCAAAGAAAAATTTCCTCAAGTATCAACCCGGTTCCTGGTTACATAACAGTTAATTCTGAACTGCAGTCATCTGGCGTTGCGTGCAGTTATTTTGAGCTCGAGTGATAGATGCGATAGCCGGACTACACTACACATTGAGTAATACGTGAACGCTTAGACGGTTAGGGTGGTTACAGACTGAGCGTTTTTCAAACTCTTTCACGCTTCTTGAGGAACCGTCGTGCGTGGGTAACGACCACAAAAGCTAAGCCACCAAGTGTGCGGTCGATATTCGGATGGGTGACCGAAAAAAAATCAACTCATTTTCTTTCATGCTTTGGAAGGATCTCCAAGCTGATCAGTCCTGCGCTGCCCGCAAGCTACCCGCGACATTTACCAGTACCCATAGTATGAGTTTGTTAGTTTTCGAGCTCGATCAAACGTATCGTCTCTTTTCATACATTGCTCACTAGCGCCTCTAGCGTAAACTATCAGAAACAGTGGGCAATGTATGAAAAGAGGCGATACGTTTGATCGAGCTCAAAAGCTATCAAAACTCATACTAAGGGTACATATCGTCAGTCCACCTTTTATGGGTCTGCCACTCGAGCTTCTTTCTATGCATAGCTACGCGCCCATAATCAAGCTAATTCGAGTCCAAAACACGCCAACTATGTAAACGCCCTTAGACATGAAAAAACCAGTAGTTAATTATTAGTGTTTTGATTGGATTATGATCAGAATAGATTACATATTTCAATGTTAAAATAACTAGTGGCTGCCCACGGTTACGCCCGGATGTCTCATACTGCTACTGATACTGACTGAAATATGTCTGTCTCCTTCTTCCTCCTCCAAATTTATTTGGGGGTCGGTGCAGTTTGTCTTGTCCTTCCATTCTCCATCTACTCTCTTTTCTTTCACATAATCTGAACACAATCAAACTATTTACTAGGTGGTAGACCCATATGTAGGGTCGTCTGGGTAGGTACCACCGCCTTTCTTATTTCTGCCGTGAAGCAGTTCGCTGTGTTTCGAATTGAAGGGAAAGGTAGCCAGTGTAATTACTGGGCATGTAGGGCATATCATTTTAGTCCCCACGATGGCAAACGCGCTTGCGGTGTTAAGTGATTTACATTTAATATTGCAAGTGTCTATAGGCGGCGGTGACCACTTAACATCAGGTGGGCCGCAAGCTTGTTTGCCATCTCGAAAAAAAATGTCTTCCACGGCCTTCCCCAATCACTCTCCTCGTAACATGCGTTTCATAACTGAAACTGAAATATGTCCTTGTTATTATAACAATTAAAAACAGAAACAAAAGAGGCCATGAAATGACGAACCTTTTCCTTTAATTCGCTCATAATTGGTTTACAAGGAAAAGCTTAAAATAAACGATTGTATAATAATAATTGTTAATAAAGTACAGTTATTCGAGCTAATTACTCATTCTTCTATCTTCGTGTTCAATTGGCCGGAAATGAAACGGACACGTAATAGGTTTATTTATTAGTGAAAGGTTCTTAAGAAACTGCCTGAGAAGACCGAGAAACTGATTTCGCTTTTCATTTTATGAAAAGTGCTAAGCTTTTGCGACTGTCATAATAAGAGGCAATCCAGACAGTGTCTCTTATGTAAGAAATGAATATATTATGTATTGTACTGAAAACAATACAATGAAAAACTAAGTGCCTATAGGATGTTGCTTACATAATCAAAGACTATGCTTTGTATGACTTCCGCTTGGAATGACGTGTTTGTCATTTCCCTCTGATGTCATTACTAGCGGATTACACTGTAAGCTTTTGTGATATTGTAAAAGATCTCTCGTATCATCATCCTGTACAGTGGCGGGTCTAAATCTACCAACAACAATACTAAAGGATCCCTCTTTCCATCATCGTCATCCTTGACGTCTGGTAGGCGGCTGGTCTTAAAAGCTCCATCCAAATCTTATTTAGTAATATGTACCTAGTAGGTATGTATGTTGTTGAGTAATACGTGTCTGTTGCCAGTGATGACCTACGGAACTGAAACATGGCCGCTTAAAAAGGGCTTCGCAGGCTCAAGGTCACTGAAAGGGCAATGGAGAATGCTATGCTCGGAGTTTCTCTGCGTGATCATGTCAGAAATGATGAAATCCGGAGGAGAACGAATGCCACCAAAGAACTGCAAACCTTAAGTAGCAGTGAGTATGGTACATTGTTAGGAAGACTGACGGTCATTTGGGAGGAAAGGTTCTCGAATGGCGGTACGTAGGTACTGGTGCGTAACGGGAGACTCAGCGTTAGTACCCACACAAGGTGGACCGATCTGGTAAAGGAAACTGCTGGATGCGGACAGCGCAGGACCGATGGGCAGAACAGGGTGGAAATCCTTGTCCAACAGTGGTGGTGATGATTTGGATTCAAAAGAGAATGCATATGGATGGATTTAGAGGAAATATGAATAGACTGGGAGAACGATTATATGGCAAAGATGGGTGTTATTGTGGAGATGACGGCTGATCCCTCGATCAGATTGGAACAACATATTATTACAACGAACAGAAATAAAATTTGAAGCAAGACAGTTAAATGATGATGAAAAATAAATGTTACACCATTATTTTCCTTCTACATTGTGGACTTTGCCCACTGGACTTTCTATAGCGTTTGTTTATGTAGGACTCATTGTGAAATCGAGCAAATAGGCGATGCAAATGCTGTTCCAATGTTTTCTAAGAGAAAACCATCTCATTATTTTTTAGCACACGCCAAGCAAATTTGGTTTAATGCGTACTTTTACGTGGCAAGACTAAAGTTTTTTTTAACCGACTTCATGAAAAGGCCGAGGTTCTCAATTCGACTGTATGTTTTTATGTGTGTTATCTTATAACTTTTGACTGGGTGTACCGATTTTGATGATTCTTTTAACGTTTGGAAGCTAGTACTCCTCATGTGGTCCCATTTAAATTTTTAAGACGAGTAGTTTTTGAGTATCGTGTATCTTAGATGATATCGTTATGTTAAAAAAAGTCTTAACTTTTTTTGAGGTCGGTGCCAACCTCAATATTTAAAATAAACTGTTCCAAAGGCAAGTGACTACGCATAGTAACTTGTCTTTGGCACCGATCTCAAAAAAACATTTAGATTTTTTAAACATACCGATTACATCTAAGATACTCGATACTCAAAAACTACTAATTATTATATCTCCGTTTGTAATTTTGAAGGCATTTTTCATTTATTAAGAACAATTATTTGTTCGATATTAATCTACAAACATACTGTAGGTACTATCACGCTCAAAATGCTCATATTAATACACCAAAATTTTACAAGTACAATACTTATCATCTATTAAGTATCTATGTATGCTAGACCGATAGCACACGGCGTCAACTTCAAACGCAAGTTCCTATCATCAATTCAAACGCAGCAATCAGCATCTACGGCGCCGAAAACGAACGTACAGTCGCACCAACTGAATCATGACCCACTTGGCCGATCATTTCTTTAGAATCATAAATTTAGTTAGGTTTTCTTCGCTATCATGCGTGTTGCACTTAGTACGTTTTAAATATGAATAAAAATGCGTCATTACGGGTCAGAGATCTATGCAATTTTAATCTTTCTTATCACTGCACTATAGTCTCAATTGGAATTTTAAATAAGATGTCGTTCATAATCTAAACTCTTTTCACTACTGAGAAAATGGAATAACTATTATATTTTTAAAAATAAAATGACGTTATGTGTCAGATGTCAAGGAGTAGTCTGAACAAATTTTAAAAAGCCATATTTATTTGACACTGTCAGTGTCTAACAGATTGATATTCAGGTTCGTTACTTAGAAATGTCCGTTCAAGCGAATTTCATCCTACTTTGTATAGTGTCTGTAGGAAAATGATCTTAAGGTGGGTCATGATCCAATTTGGTCGACTGTACCTAAAACCAGCGTCGTCGGCGCGTTTAAAATACGCCTTGTGCTATCGGTCTTATAGTTAATAGAAACAAAACACTAGCGTTAAAATGAAGGCCATGGCTGTTTAATATCAGTCAAAGATAAACCGTCAATGTCAAGGGGAAAAATGGCTAAGATTATCGTGAGCACTTAACGATAACCATTGAAACGTTATTGCGTTATTGAACGCGAATGACGATCTGTAGGAAAAATTGTTTGCATCGAACTTCCGAAAGGATAGCCTACAGAAGTAACAAGTATTTTTCATCTCTCCAGCACCAAAAGAAGAAAAAATGCTTTTTGCTACGAGCTTTGAACAAGACTGTAACATTTAATCTAAATTATTTTAGTAATATTACTTTTAATTCTCAATGGTTATTTGTAAGATAATAAACATGTATTAAAGTATTGCCTTGTTTTTCTCACCTATGACAATTTTCTCGCTGGAGAGGTGAAAAGTTGTATGTTTCACACGAGAGCAAATTTTTTTTGTCCCATGCCTTTAAATCACTCACTGCGCTCAGTATTCTATTTTAGAACCTCAATTCTAGACTTCGCTGGTTCGTGATTTAATATCGACACTTGCAGCAATAAAAATAACTTTGCTCACTTGTGTAACTAATAACCATTGTTTATTTATTTGGCTTTGCAAGATAATATTTATTATGTCGATTTTTACGACACCCATGACTAAGTAGGGTAGTATTCCCTGCCCTCCTCGGGATTGAAATTTTTTTTTTGCGTCAGAAAATGCTTTACGTATACTTTGGGGTAGGTGGGGCCACCCCAAAGTTATATTGGGACTCACCCTGTCAGGTCATACCCACTGAAAACTGACGTGTTCCTCTAGGTCGTGGCTTTAGCGTACACACGCTATGTGTGCGACCTCAGGATCTGAGACCAATGGGCGAACTACTACAGATGTGGTTGATATATAACTTCTCATTTATAAGAAAACATGGAGATCTACGGAACATGGCCGGCCGTCTATTGTTATGAACACGATGGAAACTGGTTCTCATAGTCTCAATCTTGTTTGAAAAAGTAAGTTTCATTGTATATACGATCAACTTACTTGAATTACATGACGTAAATGTTTGTGACGTTTGGAAGATCCGAACTAGAGACGATCTTCACCTATCAGTTTATTATTGAAAAGAGTGTAACAATTGTTTGTCTCCTGATCGCGCTATTCACAACGTGTTAAGTAAATCCTTTTTAAGGGCAGCGGAACTTGGGTGGGCCTCCTTGAGCAGAACTGGGAGTCTGTCGTGTCTGAAAAGCCTCTGCGACCTCTGGTTTGGTTTTCCGTTGTGTTGTCACGGGGGGTAGCGCCGCCCTTTCGAAGTTAGCGCCTGGTGCCTACACGGCAAAGGCTAAAATGGGAACGGGTGTTCCGGATAGCTGCGGCCTTGGGTATATGACTTAAACTGCACTGAGTCTCATCCAAGCCACCCTTGACACCACTGTGGGAACTGAGAGACCCTTTTCAGGGCCAACGGAGCCTTGTGCTCGGTGGAGACTAGTCTGAAAGAACGGCGGTCCACTGTCGGGTATCTATGCTTGACAGCGGACAGATGACTATTCCCATTGAAAGTGATGAAAGTTCACGATCCCTGTAGTAGTATGCCTTGGCAGAATGCCTGGAGAGGATATCAAGTTGGTAGTGGGTGGAAAGCCTTTATGTGTAACAAAAGTTACCTAAGTATCTGCTTAACCTCTCATGGGATTACTGGCGTGTTTATCGTATTGTATATTGTCAGGGATATAGAAAAGGACGTAAGGTTACCTCTTATTTAAGAAAAAACTATGCTAGTAATACCTTTACATTTATATCTACTAACTTATTTCTGAATGTAAAGCTGCTACATGCAAACTATAGCACAACTAGCAACTAACTACAAGCAACGGATTACTGGAGTCCAATCAACTGAACTTATCGCACCAACCCGACAGACACCACATAGTTCTACTAGTGTTGACCTAGAAATCGTGAGTGGTCCTAGCATGTATTTAGCGCATTGTTAAGATTTAGATCCTGCTCATAGTTTAGTAGTTACCAGTATAGTAATTAAACATTTTAAGTAGTTACCAGTATAGTAATTAAACAGAACACAGAAAGAACCTCTCAGACACAAAAAAAGAAAATTAATCTCTCGGCCTTTTACACCTATTAATATTTTTAAATTGAACGTCACCGCCTCGGAGACCGCTAATCCATACTTTAGAATCATCAATATTCTATTTTGAACTTTGATTTTTTTTTGAACTTTTTATTTGAACTTTGGTTTATTTACTTAGAGGTCCCCCAACGCAGCAACAGTCATCTTAAAAATGTTAATAGGTACTATTAATGAAGCAAAAAGGCCGAGAGAATAATTTTCTTTTTTTCATTTTTTTTGTGTCTGTGGTTAGGTACTTAAAATGTTTAATTTTATTTTAATTTATTCTTTTTTAATTACTCGCGGACCCTAAATCCGATAGGCGGCTAGGTACTTAAATTATATTTTTCTTCAATATTATTCAAGAGAGAGCTGATGATCTTGAAAGGCCTGAACATATTTTCATGAATAGTAGCCAAGAACCATCCCGATCACGTCAGCTTTCGAACAAAAAAATCGCATCAAAAACGGTCCATTCGTTTAGGAGCTACGATGCCACAGACAGACCCACAGAAATACACAGACAGTTCAAACTTATAACACCCCTTTTTTGCGTCGAGGGTTAAAAACAGAAGAAGATAATTACTTGATAGAACCTTTTATGTACAGAGCTTCAATTATGTATTCGTCTTTACCAAATTGTCATCATCATCATTACATCATAACAGCCTTTATAATTCGACCCACTACTGGGACACAAGGCCTCTCCTTGTCATCGAAGGAGGTACAGGCAGTTATCCACCACGCTTGCCAAATGGTGAGTATAAAGTGATCAATACCCCTTTGCTGATCCATTAGTCGCCTTCTACGACACCCATTGGAGGATATGGGGTAATGCTATTCTACTCTGCCGCCATCACACGGCTAAAAGTGTAAGCTTAGATAATTACGTAGGGCACAAATACTGTACTGACTCGACATTTAGGTCGCCTTGTTGTAGACGTGGTCATGTGCGAACTGGTAAAAAAAAATTAAGCTGGTGAAGTTTGTTGCGCCGTTTTCTCCACCAGCAGATTATAATATTTTTTCAATATATTCATTTATATTTTGTCTTGAACTGTAACTGAAATTTCAATACTTGTCCTGCTTGTTATAAATTGTAAGCATTAACATACTGCTTAACTTACACTATGGCGGTAGCAGCTTTTGATTACTGTCGGGGTTAAGTATGTACTTTCATATCGTGTCAGGTTTGAGCATAATAAACTAAGATAAGGCGTGTAAGCTAGTCGTAATGTTGCTTACAATCTGAGATAAAGCAATGTGGGACTCTATGAAATTGTTAATGTATTGTGAACTTCTGGAATATGTTACGTTATAAGTCCGGACTGCTGTTTTAGAGATTTAGATCTGTACTAGTTGGTGGCTTTTGTTTTTTGGTTCACTATATTTTCTTTTCTTTTTGGGTTTGCTGCTTTTATAAGGCAAAAGGCTGGCAACCTTAAGCTTTATGTAAAAGTTTCTGCCCAACCCTTTGAGATTATGAGCGTAAAGTATAAAGTCAAACTAAGTAATAACTATTGAGAAATCAGTTAAATATAGGTAACTTAGCCGTGTGATGCCGGCAGACTAGAATAGCATCACTCAATATCACCTAATGGGTGTCGTAGAAGGCGACTAATGTATCAGCAAAGGGGTATTGATCACCTTATACTCCGTACAAATCCGCATTGGGCAAGCGTGGTGGACTACTGCCTAAACCTCCTTCGATGACAAGGAGAGGCTGAGTCCCAGCAGTGGGTCCAATTATAAAGGCTGTTATGATGATAGGTAACTAGTTTCTACTAGTACTACTAATACTACTACTACTAGTCTGCGTACTAGTGTACTAATACTAGTCTGCGCAAGATTAGTATAATAAATAAGCCTCCATGTTATTCTGATGTATGAGCTATATTATTGTATTCTTAGTTTAATTAAAACCCATTCAGTAGTTTTTGCGTGAAAGAGGAACAAACACACATCCATACATACAGTTATCTAGACATCTATCCAAACAAACTTCTGCGTTTATAATTTAATTAAGATTTTAGCTAAAGATATTAGATATTTAAATCTTGCTCTCAAACGAGTAAATGAGCTTAAGTACCTTGGCCATGTGGTCACCGAGGACTTGAAAGATGACCGTCATATTGAAAGAGAACGGAGGGCGTTAGCTGTTCGCTGTAATATTGTAACGCCGTCGTGGTGGAGTGGTTAGTACAGCTGGCTACACATCAAGCGGTCCGAGTTCGAATCCTGGTAGCGGCAAATGTTTGTGTGACGAACACAAATGTTTGTTTGCGAGTCATGGTTGTTTATTTATTTAAGTTTATTTATAAAAATATCTAAAATTATTATGTATATTAAAAAAAAATGTACGTTATCTAGTATCCGTAACACAAGTTCTTAATGATACTTACTTCGGGCTAGATAATTGGTGTGAGCGTGGAAAAAAAAAAATATGCTGGCCCGCAGATTCGCACGCTGTTCGGCCGAAGTAAAAATTACTTTATTCAAGGCATATTGTCAGTCACTAATATACACGTGCGCCCTGTGGGTTAGGTATACGCAGCGGGCATACAGCGCCCTCCGCATTCAATATAATAATGCTTTCAGGATGCTGCTGGGGCTCCCACGATACTGCAGTGCATCAGGTATGTTTGCCGATGCCAACACTGCTGGTATTTGCACTATCATTCGCAAAAGATCTGCGTCTCTGATGAACAGGGTTCGTGGGAGCGTCAACAGTATTCTGAACACAACCGTAGGAATAAAACCTGAATGTTCTTTTTTGAGACACTGGGTACAGGTGCACGTTCTTATGCCCGGTTCGTCAAATAGGTACATGAACTAACTTTAAATTTTAATGTTATTTAATGTTAATGTTATGTGCTTTGATGATTTGTTTTGTTTTGCTTCTTGGCTTCTTGGTTATTTTTTATGATCGAGTGGATGCCCTTTGCAGTAGAGTCAAATTAAGAATGCGATGACTGTTTTAAAAAGACCTAGAACATGAATATAAT
Organism: Elophila nymphaeata; assembly: GCA_955850985.1. Classification (NCBI taxonomy): domain Eukaryota; kingdom Metazoa; phylum Arthropoda; class Insecta; order Lepidoptera; family Crambidae; genus Elophila; species Elophila nymphaeata. The sequence continues at coordinate 14,572,764 of OY039090.1, read as the reverse complement.
ATAGTTGTAGGTAAAGTGGGAAAGGAATACATCTGGCAGTATGGGTCAATTAGAGCCTCAAAATAGTGACAGATTGTCAGCCTGTTGCTTACATAACAGGGGCAAACTCATAAAGTAACTGAGTATACCATCAGTAAACCATAGTCCAGCAACTAAGACCGATGTTACAGTATAACACCCGTATTCACAAGCATTACTCTGAGGTTTCTCGGCTCTTGGATAAGTAAACGCATTGCATTGAATAGAGCTCTGTCATTGGTTCGATTCTGTTGCCTGAGGCCTTAGTATGAGTTTTGATAGTTTTCGAGCTCGATCAAACGTATCGTCTTTCTTCATACATTGCCCACTGTTTCTGATAGTTTACGCTAGGGGCGCTAGTGGGCAATGTATGAAAAGAGACGATACGTTTGATCGAGCTCGAAAACTAACAAACTCGTACTAAGGCCTCTGGTTCATATCGTTGAATGTACTGACGTTTTATTACTTCAAACTCTAAACTTTTGACATCTGGGCCCCGATCGCGGTAAATGATTTCAAGATGAAGCGCAAATGGAACACAGCATGCAACTCAGACCAATGAGAGGCATGCAACTTTTCAATGTTTTCGTATCGCGACGTTGATTTGACAGATGCTGCGAACCTTAGCCTGCTGCGAACCAATGACGTAGGAGCGAACGCATGTCGAACGCAGATGAAACAAACGCTGTCAAAGTGTAACGTTTGAGAAAAAGTAGCGTCTTTTGAAATGTAACAGAAACATAACTTTGACAGCGTTTGTGTTTAATCTGCGTTCGACATGCGTTCGCAGCATCTGTTAAATCAACGTCGCGATACTAAAACATCGAAAAGTTGCATGCTGTGTTCCATTTGCGTTTCATCTTGAAATGATTTACCGCGATCGGGGCCCTGGACGTTGCTTTTGACATCTCGACCTGTGCGTTGTGTAATATAGCTAAGTAGCTACCTAACCTGCGCGTTCATTTTAGAGTACGCATAATTCCGATCCCCACTTAAGTATTGTATATTATGAATAGGTTTTTACGACCGTATGCGTCCACTCGCACTATGAGACCTCAAAATCCTTTCCATATGGCACGCACTGGGAAATGCCTTATTTTGCATAGCATTGTTTTTTACTATGATAAGTATTGTTTGTGAATACGAGAGTTAGGCACGTATTAGTATACGTAATTTTGTAGTTTTTATTAAAACCTGTATTCACAATCAGTCTAGTCTATACCTACATGATAATTTTATGATCAGATGTTCATCACAGCGCGCGCTAGACGGGCGGGTAGATTACAACTGTCAAGTAAAAGTTTACGGTGTACACGGCTTGTTATTGTTTATGTTGGCTTCGGACACGCGCCTTTTGGCCGACAGCTGGATGAGGCAAAGGGAATTGGGTCATGGGGAAAATTTTAAGACACGTTAACGATCGGTGTATTGTTTTGGGGTGTAGGATTAGTTAACGAGATTTTTTTAAATGGTTAAAGCTGTTTAAATCGTCAAGGAATTTTTAAGAAAGCGACGACTTTGGTGCCTTGAAGACAAACTTTTGTGTAAGGAACAAGGTAATGGCGCAATTTTCCAACGCGTCCCACTAGGTACATTGATCGTTCTTTGGTTTTGTTTTTGTCGCAGTTTTAACCCAACCTAACCGATTTTGATAAACATGGGCTATTCAATCTGATGGCGAACTGTTCATGAGCCAAATATTCTTTGGGTGAAAAGTTAGTGGATATAGAGTTCTGTTCGCGAACGATTCAGGGAGCAATAGTTTGTTGGAAACCGTATTTCACACCACTTCAAACTTCAAAAACTGAGCAGTTATTTTGAAATATAACAAAGAAAATATTTCAATAAAATTAAATTGTTTAGATCTTCATCCTTCCAGTCGTATCTAGTAAATCTAAATCTTTCCGTAGAAAGCGCGTGGTTACGCGTGGGAAAACTAGTTGTTAAACTCACTTGCCTGTTAGACCTCGCCGGGCATGAGACTGGAGGCGCGATCGCGAAGCTAAATGTATAGCTACTTAGAAGAAAAACATCTCCGCCATCCTCTAGAAAAAAGGAGTTAATCCTTAGGTACTTATGTGATCCTTTTTCAACTTTATAATGTCAGTAGTGAACTAGTGACCCAACCCGGATGTGCACGGGTGTAATTGATTATAAGATTGTTTTTATGTATGTTTGTTCCTCCGTAGCGCATAAGATACTCATCCGATTTTGATGAATAAGGTATCAAACGATTCGTTATTGTAATCCAAGTAACATAGGCTACATTTAACTGACTTTAACAATAGGAGGAGTCGATGTTACACTGAAACCCCCTATTTTGAAGGATTACATTTTTATTAATAGAAAAAATGCACTGAAAAAAGTCGATATGCCTCAGGCGGGAAAGGCTAGTCGATTTTTTCTAGTAAGTAATAATAGTTATTTATTATACAAGAGTGGAAAGTTCCTTTTTAACCGCGTGCTCGATTTGGATGACCGAGCAAGCGAAGGATTCTAAAGTTGAATCACGAGCGCAGCGAGTGATTCTAAATTAGAATCCTGAGCGTCAGCGAGGGAAACAAACGAGCACAAGGTGAAAAATCTTTCCACTCGAGTGCAATACGTAACTTTTCATCCCACCTCAGCGAGGAAATGACAAAATGAAAAAGAATTTTTTCACAATTTAAAAAGTTCTAATCATAAATTTGGCACCATAGAGGTTACATTAAATAGGTTTAATGACGTTTTGAATTTACAATTATATTGAGTACTCATTATATGTGATGTTCTAAATTCAAATCTACTTTGCCACTCAAGCGAATAAAATAGAATTTTCCAGCCAGATTTCGAAGCGCAAAATTACACTTTCCGAGGTGGTGGGATGAAAAAAGATTTACGCGTTTGTAAACGCAAAAATAAAATTATTCCATGATTACATTTTTTCTTTTTTCCGTAGTCAGGTTACATTGGTTTACACTTTTTTGCTTGTTGGTCTATTTTTAAAGAAAAAATAAATGTCAATTAACTAAGCGATTTAAATCCCTAACGCTCGCATTTATATGTACCTATATACTCATATGTTTGATTTTTTGACCGTTTTACGTTTTTCACAAATTTATGTTTTTCTAAGTTTTACATACATACCTACACACATACACACCATCACGCTTATAGTCCCGAGAGGGGTTGAGCAGAATTTTAAGTAAAATCTCGTTACACATAAAGCCACTTCTGGCAAGGCAGTGCCATGCAATAAAATCGGACGTAGCGTGGATGAACATCGTGACACGAGATTTACATATATAAAGAGTTTGTATAAGGTAACTTTCTTATTCAAAAATTATGCTTATTTGGAATACACGGTGATCTTCTACGTTGGATGACCTCCTATCTAAGAAATCGTACCCAGGCTGTGACTGTCAAGGGGTATACCTCCAGTTTTATCCCGGTAACATCAGGCGTCCCACAAGGGTCCCACTTGGGCCCTCTCATGTTTAATATTTTTGTGAACGATGTTATGGATTGTTTCGAGCATTCCAACGCTCTTTTGTATGCTGACGATACAAAAGTTTTTGTAAAGGTCAAGTCGCTGCAGGACTGCATTAACCTTCAAAACGACCTAGACCGGCTTTGCTCCTATTGCTCGAACAACAAGCTTCACCTTAATGTCGAAAAATGTAATTTCATCTCATTTTCGCGCAAATCCAGACCTATAGAATTTAATTATAATTTGAACGGGGAATCCTTGAAAAGAGTAGTTCAAATCCGGGATCTGGGAGTTATTTTAGATAGTAAGCTGTTGTTTGCGCCACATATAGAAAAAATATCTAGCAAGGCCAATAAGATGCTGGGTTTCATTCTTCGCCAAACTAAGGATTTTAAGAATCCTCAGACATTAATTTTACTATATTATGCGCTTGTGCGGTCCCATCTGGAATATGCCTCAACATCGTGGAACCCGCAATATACCGTTCACAAAGACATACTGAATCGCATACAGTCTAAATTCCTAAGGCACTTAACGTATAGATATAGGAATCACAACGTCAGATCCTTCAGTGCGGTGCAATCTCTCGAATCTCGTAGAGAACTTAGAGACCAGTCACTGTTATACAAAATTGTTAATAATTTAGTTGAATCGCCCTATCTTAGTAGTAAAATTTCCTTCAGATGTTGTGGTATTAGGACGCGTTCCCATGACACATTTTCCCTACCTCTTTGTAAAACTAGGTATGCCAAGAACCGTTTTCTAGTCCGTGCTTGCACAACTTATAATAATAAATACCTAGATATAGATATATTCCATCAAAATTACAAAGGTTTTGTTTCGGCAATCAAGCAGAAGATGTTTGACTAATGCAATTTTGTGTCTGTCTAATAGTTATAGTATTATATTATCTGTGGTTATAAGTTCATTTTTTTTTTCTTTTGGGTTTCTTGATTTTCTCTCATTTTAATTTTTAAACAACATTGATTATCGCTTTAGCTTATTTATTCATTGTATTCCTTCGATATATGTAAAACCTTATTAGTGGAAACTTTGTTGGCAATCTGTAATGTTCACTATGTTTAATCCGTATGTACAATTGTATTGCTGTGTGTTTCCCTCAATAAAGAAAATAAAAAAAAATAAAAAAAAAACTTGATAAAGTTATTAAAAACCAATCGTAAATTGTTCGTCACACGACAAGTTGCTCCAGGATACAAACCCAGGAATTTCGTTACAGCAGAGGTACTGATCACCAAGAATTGTTCGTACCTACATTGGCGGTCGGATGTACTTTGCAAGGAATGTCCGACTTTGCATTTCCGTCTTATTACGCTTTATGCTCAATAACAGACGAGGAAATCAAAAACGTCACATAACTATTGATACATTCACACTAAATAAAAACTTTTCATTGTCTTTGTTCGATGTGAACAGATAAAAACCACTCCTTCCTACACACGATCGATTATCTTCAAATTAACGTTACAAAGAGAAATTAAAATTTCACTGTCGTTTTTGATCAAATTCCGATTATTACGGCTGTAATTATTAAACAATTAATGAGTTATGCGCGCGGAGTATTTCAGCACAAATATTTCGGTGTAATTGCTAATAAATTCTTTGTGGGGATGTTCGTGATATAGTTTTGGAAAATTAAGAAAAGTAAAATGTGCAATGCATAACCGGACTGCAGCGATGGTTTGGAGTGAAATATCTGTAGGTACTGGGGGAAGCACTTTAGAAAGAAGTACCAAATTTATTGTTTTTTTTGGAGTGGTGGGGAAAAGGGAGGCTGCTAACCCCTCCTACACTTTCTTTTAATATAAATTGCAAAGGTTAAAAAAAACAAATTTGAATGTTCAAAATAAGGACCATTAAATCATCGAGAAACGCTGAACTTCTGCAAAAATGAACAAAAAATGAGTGAAAAAAATTCTAATTGCATCATAAAAACCCCAAAGACATTTAATAGTCCTTTAGTAAAATGTAAAAAAGTCGTTTCTGGCGCTTTGCCGGCCGCTGTTTAGCGGGAGGAAAAGTTGTATGAAAATCTATTTCTAGTAATCGAATCCGGCGCCACTGTACCACACAGACGGATACTTAATTAACCAACATGGCTAATATGATGGCAATCGGATATGCAAATGGAACTTACGAAACAAGTCCAAAAATTATTACGGCGACATATTGGTAACTTGAAGGTTAGGATGACGTAACTTATACAAAGCAAGTGTTTGTTCAAAACTCAAGTTCGTGTTGAAACTGAGAAAAAAGCGGTGCTTAAAAACTTAGTTGTGACTGGACGTAGTGAAATATTTTTCGTGTAAAGCTGTTTATCGTTACAAAATAAACTATATATTATTAGCTGTCCCGACCACGCGTTGCTGTGGTAATTTCATACTACTGACCTATAACATTATATCTGCAGTAAAAAAAATATGACTACTTATCAAGATAAAAACTATCCTATCTCTCAAGTTGGATCAAACTGCACACGGCGTACAAATTTGATTAAAATCGGTTAAGTATTTTAGGAGTACATCGCGGGCAAACAACGTGACACGTAATTTATATATATTAAGATATATAATGTATTACAGACAGAAGCTTTGGTGGCGTAGTGCGTAAGAGCGTCGTCTCCCACTCGGGAGGCACCGGTTCCAACCCCGCCACGTACCAATGTGTTTTCAAACTTTGAATTCATATGTAAGTTTAATCGACGCTTTTACGGTAAAGGAAAACAATGTGAGGAAACCTACACACACCTATGAAGAAATTCTTAGATAGTGTGTGAAGTCCAACCCGAACTTGGCCAGCTGGTTTACTAAGGCCTAATCGCCCCTAATGTGGGGTAGGCTCGAGCCCGAGGTAGGGACATTATAATTATGAGCTGTTGATGATGATTACATTTTATTCGACGTAAGTCACATCGAATTTGGAGCACAGAAACTAGGGTAATGCCTCCTCCTTACAGAAAATCAAAGAGAAATAACAATAATTTTTGTGGTGGTCATAGTTTTAGTGTTGCAAGTGTCTATAGGCTACAGTGACTGCTTACCATCAGGCAGACCATATGCTTGTCTGTCCACAATATAACACAAAAAAATATTAGGTAATAATAAACTGTATTTTTTATACTAACTATTATTAGTGGCAAGCAAGCATACGGAAGATCAAATCAACGTCAAGAAGTTCTCTATGGCCATAGATAAAGGAAACTGTAGAATGGCAATTTAAAAGAGAAAGAGCATACTAACGCGAATATTAGAGCGAGATAGATAGACCAGACCATTTCACGTGCACGTACGGCCTAGCTCGGCCTGTCAGTCACGTAGAAAAGACAGCATCTGTCAGACTGCGTTACTATTTTTCACGCAATCATGCACATTACCCACGCATCGCTGCATTTTTTTGATCTCGCCTTAGTAGATTCATTGCCAATCTATATAGGTACAGTCACCAGCACGTCGGGCTATACAAAACTGTCAAATTTCTCCAAACGATTTTCAACCTAAGGCTATTTAATATAAAGTGCATAATCGATTGGGAAAATTTGACAGTTTGTGGTAACCCAACGTGCTGTTGTCTGTACGTCAGTAATTTATGACTGAGTTTGCCAAGTAATTATTCCCGGTTTCGATAACTTATCTACCAACAGTTTTGCTTACTGATATAAAATTTTGACAGATTTTCCATTTAAAATATTTCAAAATTCAAATGTTACTAAGCGAAACTGTTGTTCCTTACGGTATTTTAACAAGAGGGCTTAGACAAGTGCTCAATCGATTGCGTTGAACCCTTACCGAAAAGGATATTAAGTATTAACTGAAATAATACTGAGAAAAACCATGGCGACCGTCGTGTCAAATCTATGATCATTTGCCCGATCCGTATCGCGTATCAAGCCCCGTATCAAGTTGTGGACGCCTCGATTTGCTCTGTGACAACCATATGAAACCGACATGACATGGGATAGGCCGTATCATAACGGCGTACCAAAATCGCGTATCAAGATCGCGTATCATCACCCGTCCACATATGCGATCATGATACGCGTCGGTGATACGGATACGCTGATTGGATCGGGCAAATGATCATAGGGGTTAAAGTATGAAATTGCCGATTTTTTTCCTCATTATTGATTAGTGTATAATTCCTTTAATACAATAGCTATGTCCATTATTCTTTTTCTTATTTTAAACTTCATTACAAGGACTTATAATTATGTATAAAATTTTATTCCTATTTTTATTCTTTTCACTAGAAATACATCTTCAAAAACAGTTAGTCCTAAGAGGTGCCCGTCTCCGTTATAAAAATATGAATATTTTTTTACAAGTATCAATCCTCAATTTTTTTCTCTAAGTATCCTATAGCTTAATATTGTCTAAATATATCCACAAACTTACACAAAATTTAGATTTGTGGTTCCTTAAAAAATCGCAAATATATTTGTATAGAAAAATGAATTTTCGTTAAATTCTCACAAAACGGCAATTTCATACTTAAACCCCTAATACATATCTGGACGCGGCTTTAGAGTTCGTTGTTACTAGTAGAAATGATTTGTATCGTATCTAGGCACTGGCAATTACCGACTAAAATCCGTCGAGGCCGTTTCTATAACACTGTGTATTGTATTTGACGGGAAAGCTTTTGTGTTTCATCTTACCTGATGGTATGGTGTACGTATGTGACGTGAACGTCGCAGTTTGAAGCAAACTTCTCCCGGAACCATCAACTACGGAGTCACTGGTTATTTTCTTTATTAACTGTCAGAACGTAATCTTTTAACACTATTTTTCATGGAGACAGACTTTCTTGATGGTAGACTTCAAAAAAGTCTTATTAACTACCAAACCGAGCTCTGAATCTCATTCCAGTAGGCCAAACATTGGACCATGGGCACAGAGCACAAAAACCTTGTAGAAAGGATTTTATTCTGGCTGATGATGTGGAGGCATTCCTTTCTAGATTACTGCCATAAAACAAGCTATTGTAGACACCTTCACTAAGTTCATTAAGTTCAAGTTATTTTGGAGAATGTTACTTCATTACAAAAGCTTTATAAGATTTATGGATCAGTACTTGACTACTGCCACTTGCAACAGTGCGTGTTTTCATTGTAATGTGTCAAAAAATAAGTAAAAACAATTTACTTTAACCTGTTACCTAAACTTTCCTTCCTTAAATATAATAATTGCGAAATTTACAACGATCAAGAAAGATGTTTAAATTATTTCATTAAGATGTATCGCATCTTTAATAATAATAAGATATCTCTATGCTCAGGATGCTCACACCTCTAGCCCAAAGTAAGTACATTAGGAACTTGTGTTATGGATACTAAATGACGGATTATTTTAAAATACCAAATTATTTTAAACATTTTATAAATAAATGACGCAGCCGCCCGTATTGCGGAATTGCTTCTCGCCCTGGACAAGTCGTTTTTTTTTTCAGTGTATTTTAAAAATGTTTGCGCGTTTGTTAATGCAAAAATAATTCCATAATCATGATTTGTCAACAAATATTCGTGTTTGTCACACCAATATTTGCCCCTACCAGGATTCGAACCCGGACCGCTTGATGTGTAGGCAGCTATACTGACCACTCCACCACGATGGCGTGAATGTCAATTGTTATGGTTTGAAAATATTTTCATCAATACATTTCTTGAGTAGCGCAAATTATATTTTTCTTTTTCGCATAAAAATCGTCCCAATATTAGCTAATATATTTTGTTTTTTTTTAACCATTCCTTGAAAAAATTATGATGCTTCAAATAAAGTAATAAAAAAATCAGTCATACTTCAAATTTATGCTTATTTATTTTTCATTTAACAGAAATAATACGCAGCAAAACAGGTGATGTATGTAACGTAGGTATACTGTATAATTGTATTAACTCATAGACCTCAGTAGCATTAAAAATGGCTACTGAGAGCTGCATTTGTTTACATCTACACATGTAATTAAGAGCATCATTGTTTAAATATCAAAAACTTTCACTACGAATTATATCAAAGCATTCCTTTGTACAGACCACTTGAAAAAACAATATCGTGCCGCAAAACTACAATGGGAACGCACACCGTGTCAAGTATCAGAAACAACGCATGCTCTCTTCGAAACAGTGCTCATTTATTGCTCATTAAACTGAAAATTTCGACTCTAATACCTTGTAATAAGAGCTATTAGCCGTCGCTATTAATCTCGAACTATCTCCCATTTCAAACCGGGGAATAAAGGCCAATAATTTATGTTAATCCACTTAAAGATGTAATTTAAGTCTTAAATGCATAGATATAGGGTGGTATCTAAGGATATGAAAGAATCTGGTGCACTCGAGAATGCATTCAACTTTGTTAGAACATTATATATGGTTTAAGAGCTATTAAGTTCAAAATAGATTACTAAATACTTTCTAGCTTTAGGAATAAAAACAAAATTAAATTGACTTTGCTAGTAGGTAAGTACATTTTTAAATCTTCCCTACCTATGTTTCGAGACAAAAATAATTATTTTACTTAAATAGTTATTATGCTGAAACCAAAGACTGAAACGATGAAGAAATGGCGAAATAAACAACTTCAATTTAGTAATGTACGTTAAGTGAATTGTAAGTTCTTTGTAAAAATATATATTGTCTTATTACCTAATGACCAAAACATTTATAATAAAACTCAACCAATGAAATAAATAAACGCTTGACCCATTTATAAGACCATAACATATACATGTCATAATCTGTAACATCAAAATAACGTAATTTACGAGCACAACGTTATGTAACGTAAAGGCAATAACATATTATGCAAATACGTTGTGTTTGAAATTTATTGCTTATTGTTAACACTTATCTGATATTGAAATATTATGTTGGTTATTATAACGTTATAATTTGTTATACAAATTATAGTTATTAATGTTGCTGAGATTTTTATGAAGTTAAGAAGATATTGTGAGGCTGATGAACTGATAGATAATAAAATATAATTTTCCTCTCTTAACGTCCTCAGTGTCTCGCTCTTTCCTTCTCCCACAGGGAGGAGTGAAAGAGAAAGAAACGAGTAAGAAATAATAAAACTGTCCGGACACTAAGGGAAGGATCAGGTGTAATCATCGTGGATCCCCCAAGGGTGTCGCCAAACATTTCCTATCAAATTAGGTCTGCTTCAACCACGCAAGGAGATACTATTGTATATGTGATGATAACTAAACAAAGTCTCACATCTGTTAAGAGATCGGAGTTTAACTGAGTTGAGATTAAAATTCTAAGCAGTTCTGAGCTCTCAACATTGTTGATACATACGTCAACAAGGGCCGCAGTCCGGTAGTCGCCTCCAACCTCCCATTATAGCGACTCCTTTCCACTCAACATTATTGAGCTGGTATTCTGAGTATGTCCTGAACAATTTATCTGAGTCTTGAGACTGAGAACGCCCTGAGAACACATAATTCACAACATAATGTATGCCTGAGTTTAAATACTGAGATAACGGTAGGTATGTAATTATCGACTAAATGGACCATAATATGTATATTCAATGCAAAAACATAGAATTAAAGTACATTCGTAAAACACTAAATTGTACAAACTCAGGGTTCCTTGGAATGCACCGTCCGTATCGGTTAATCGGCTGTAGATCGGTGTCTGCCACACGAACGCAAGACGCCCGTTCGCACAGTTGATGTCTACCGCCGCCAACCGAAATATTTCTACAGTTTATGAACCTTCGCGGCATTCGCGACAAAGGGTATGTCGGACTCTTACCGACTAAGCAATCCCTTTATGCCTTTTAGTGTCAGAGTGGTTATAAGGCTAACGGATCTTGTGTATACCTAGAAGTAGCCTATCTACTATAGCCTGTTCAAGGAATTCGTCACAGGCAACGAGTTCCACCTCCTTAGCTGTTCACATTATGAAAGAGTTAGCAAATCGCTTTGTACGGCGATTGGCATATCGACAGGAGTGGTAATTTTACCTGCGTCTTGTGTCGCGATGGGATTATTTGGACAAACTTACGGGCGGAAGTTGGTTACACTTTCTTATTCATTATTTGCGTTTAATGGAGATAACATTTAAAAATAAACTTTATCGGTAACGAGAAAGGATACATTATCTAAATCTGACGGTTCAATGTCAATATTAAGATTAATTTTATCTGTGACATGTGTCACAGTTTTATCAAATTCAATAAATTACACTTAGGAGACGCAAAAGATTACTTGATAACTCAAATTGGTTTAGTTCGATACCTCTGTCCTCATCTTTGTTATTGTAATATTTATACCATCAAGTAGAAAACATTTTATATACGGGTATTCATATTCATTTATTGGCTTAAATTTGTTACAATAAGGCACAATAGTTGATTTGGTAAGGTCCTAATCTAATTGCACAAATTTGCGAATTTAAATAAGTCTTAATTGAAGGAGAAAAAAAAACACTTTAAGAATTATAAAAAAATACTGTACTCGGATTCGTAGAGTATGCTCGATAATTTTCATTGTGGAATATGTATGAAATATTATTTTCCATCTTCATATGAGTAAAGTGAATGCTTCAATGTAAACTACTTATTGTCCTCGTATTTACTTTACCCCTTACACCATCATCATCATCAACAGCTCATATAATATCCCCACCGAGGGGCTCGAGCCTTCCTCATATTAGAGGCGATTAGGCCTTAGTCAAACACGCTGGCCAAGTGCGGGTTGGTCGACTTCACATACAACCTAAGAATTTCTTAATAGGTGTGTGCAGGTTTCCTCACGATGTTTTCCTTCACCGTAAAAGCGTCGATTAAACGTAATGAATTCAAAATTTGAAAACACATTGGTACGTGGCGGGGTTCGAACCGATGCCTCCCGGGTAGAAGATAACGCTCTTACGCACTTCGCCACCGACCCCTTACATCATCATCATCATAATCTTCAAATCGATTTTTCTCCGTGTTTCGTCGGCACGTTAAGCTGTTGGTCCCGGGTGCTGTAGAAAGATAGCAGTCGTCCCCAAGGTGGGTTGGTTGGTGTCAGGCACACACACGTAAGAATTTATCCCCTATTGTGTCGCCGCCATTTTGTAACATTTCGAGCATGTGTCAGTTACCCCCTTGTGTGTCGCGCGGCCTCCTGGAGGTCGCTGTCAAAAATGCCTGTGTGTCGGCCGACCTCCTGGAGGTCGATCCCCCCTCCACAGTTTTCCGATGGTGAAAATGATGATATTATTATTATTATTTAAAAATATAACTGTACTAATTATATTATATTCTGTTAGCTTATTTTATAACGATTTTAGTGACAAAACCTCATCTTTATAGTTTGATTACAATTTTTTTATTATTATTTTTTAACACCCGGAAAATTCGCGACGGAAAGTCCGGAAGTAACTGACACATGCGCGAAATTTTACAAAATGGCGGCGACACAATAGGGGATATTTCCGGATTTCCTTCGCGAATTTTCCGCGTGTAATAAATTTTATAATAAAAATTTAATAATAAAACTATAGCGCTGGGACCGATCCTTGTCATGCGTTTTGGGCTGGCTGAGAGCTCGCATAATAACATCTGTAATAAGAGCAACCAGCATGTGCATTCGAGGCACCAGCCACAAATGGAAGCCAGCAGCGAAGCTGTTTGGCTTTGATGATGGAGCTGCCCTACCATACACTGACTGACAGACCGACTTGACAATTTTTAATGGTTATTAATTTATTACTTTTCAATTTACAATTTAAGTTATATGTACAGTCGAACTAGTGTTGCCCAAATGCAAGAACAAGACGACACTTGGCTAGTCTTGGTCTTGGTCTTGCGCCAATACACCTGGTCTTGGTCTTGGTCTTGGTCTTGCGCTCCCAGTCTTGGTCTTGGTCTTGGTCTTGCAGCAAGAGTCTTGCAAGTCTTGCAATTACCTATTAGACTATTGCTATTTATTACAGTTTACTTTAGATCTTAGGAATTAACATAGCCATAGGAAAGACCAATCAGATTAATAAATGTCTGAAGATTTGATAAGAAATTCGAAAACTGCCACATGGTTATCAACTGAGCTATATGCCGTTTTCCATGGGAGTAACTGTTTCTTAATAAACATTTACGCTTTATAAGCTTACTTGTGCTAAAACATGTAAAAAACAAATTAATTTCAATTAATTGACGCCGTCGTGGTGGAGTGGTCAGTACAGCTGGCTACACATCAAACGGTCCGGGTTCGAATCCTGGTAGCGGCAAATGTTTGTGTGACGAACACGAATGTTCGTTTGCAAGTCATGGTTGTTTATATATTTATTTAAGTTTATTTATATAAATATCTAAAATTATTATGTATATTTAAAAAAAAATGTCCGTTATCTAGTATCCGTAACACAAGTTCTTAATGATACTTACTTCGGGCTAGATAATTGGTGTGAGCGTGAAAATATATTATTATTATAAATTATGAATTGACTGTATTTTAAAGAACAATATATGTCTAGAAAGAGATTGATATCTCAACTTATATGAAATTTAATAAAAGAGTTTTACGATTGATCATTTATTTCAATAAAAAATAAAATACAATAATGTATTCGTTTCCATTCTAAGCACACTGAAACTTATTTATTCTTTGGAACACCTGTGCTCTTAAAACTATACCTAGGCCCTGTTGCGGCAATCAATTAGTGTCAAATGTTGTTGTCAATTGTTGTATGTGATTTCAAAAGAAGCCGCCGGCGCGTGTATCATCACCATGTACTTCCGAAAAGCGGCAAATTTCTTTGAGAAGTCAGTATAAAACCTTTGATGCCGCATTATCAAAGTGCCGATGGTTAAAACAAAACTATTCATGCACTCTGTTTGATTTTAATGAATATTTTTTTATTCGCTATGTATGTTTATGGTAGGTATTGGTCGTAATGCGCATAGGTCCAGTTTTTCATATTCTTTGATACTGTTTTTTGCGTCTCATAGAATTCCTAAGCGTACCTATACACCGAACTATTATACCTAACAACTCCGTGAAATAGCGCTAAGTCCTAGCTGCAAGACGCAAGAGTCTTGCGGGATTAGTCTTGTTCTTGCTCAAGTCTTGCACGGTCAGTCTTGGTCTTGGTCTTGCTAAAAATACGCGGTCTTGTTCTTGGTCTTGGTCTTGCTGTTTTGCAAGACCAAGACCAAGACTGCAAGACCAAGACTGAATTTGGGCAACACTAAGTCGAACCAACTGAATCATGACCCACTTGGCCGATCATTCCTTTAGAATCATAAATTTAGTTAGGTTTTCTTCGCTATCATGCGTGTTGCACTTAGTACGTTTTAAATATGAATAAAAATGCGTCATTACGGGTCAGAGATCTATGCAATTTTAATCTTTCTTATTACTGCACTAAAGTCTCAATTGGAATTTTAAATAAGATGTCGTTCATAATCTAAACTCTTTTCACTACTGAGAAAATGGAATAACTATTATATTTTTAAAAATAAAATGACGTTATGTGTCAGATGTCAAGTAGTAGTCTGAACAAATTTTAAAAAGCCATATTTATTAGACACTGTCTGTGTCTAACAAATTGATAACAGGTTCGTTGCTTAGAAATGTACGTTCAAGCGAATTTCATCCTACTTTGTATAGAGTGACTGTAGGAAAATGATCTTAAGGTGGGTCATGATTCAACTTGGTCGACTGTACTTATAATTATAATAGTTTATAAGTTTTTAATAAATAAATTTGCTATTCTGATAATAAAACTATAAATAATTAAAAAAAGATAATAAGTATAGTTATATTTTCCAATAGTAATAATAATAATCATCATTTTCATCATCGGAAAACAGTGGAGGGGAGGGGGGGGGGATCGACCTCCAGGAGGTCGGCCGACACACAGGCGTTTTTGACAGCGACCTCCAGGAGGTCGCGCGACACACAAAGGGCTAATGCCGAATCCTTAAGCAGTATTGTCGATATCAAGGCATACTTCACCGACCACAAATAAATTGGAAGCAGGGTAGGAAAACATCATCATATTCAGCTCGTTATCGAATATTGATGAGCATAGGCTCGGTCTAACGGTGAAGTTGCGTACACGAGGAGAGCCTCGTGTACGCAACTTCACCGTTAGACCGTACCGTTACCGTAAAATATTTTATAACCCATTTGCTCATAAAGGATCTCTTATTTCCAACGAATTAGAAAAATTCGTTGCTTATTTCACCAATTTCAATATCGTATTGTATCTCATCACGTATTTCTGCGTTAATGTAATGTAAAACGCACGAGTTTTTTTTAATAAAGCAAAACGCACGGTTTATCAAGATGATCCGTCTAAAAACCAACGGTAGTTTTTAAAATCTTAGCAAAGAGTTTTTAGGTCAGAAAAGTGGTCAAAAGTTTACGAATAAAATTATCTTTGGGAGATAAAATATATAACATTTAATTCTTTAATTTAATTAATTTTGACAATAAATTACAACCATTTATCTGTAACAAAAATACTAATTTACTTTATTAGTAATACTGGCTGTTTTTTGCACCTTTGCCTAAAAAAAGCGCTGATGCGCGCGCATCGGTCCTCGCATCCTGTGAACGAGTAAAAATTATTTCGCGCGCTTTTTCTTTTCACTGTATTGTTTTTATTTGAAAATTTCGTCAAGTAGTGATGAATTTATAAATTTACTTTTATTTATTTCCTTGCAAATATGTTATAAAACGTCGTATGTCATACGTGCGCTTTGATAATTACAGCCTCTGCTTTCTTGTAGCCCTCGCCTACGACTCAGGCTAGCAATATCGCCTCGGCTGTAATTTTCAACTTACCGCACTTATGTCATAATATACTATTACTAAAAATATCTTACAAAGTGACTAGTTGTCAGGTGGAATGAAGTCATTTCGTAGAAAAATGAAAATGAAAAAGCTCTTTATTTAAATGAACTTTGCTAAGTACTTTTAAATTTTCAAAAGCCCTACCACCATTTCGGGACGAATAATTATTATTATGCTGAGATGGAGAAGAAATGGCGAAAGAAACTCCACAGCTTACAATTTCGTAATGATTTCAAAACATCAAAACAGACCCTTTTATACCAAAAAAAAGTTAGCAAAGGACCGGATAGATTCTTAATTTAAGTTGCAAACTTTTTACTTTCTCGTATACGTAGTATAGAGGAAGTCTTGTAATCGTAAAAAAATTCGACCTCTAGATGTTGACGGATTTACACATTTTGAACATTTCTGAGTTCAAAAAAACCGTTCATGGAATTATGTCTGTGTGTCTGTGCGTTAGCACGATAACTCGAGTACCTATGCTTTAACTTATTGCAACCAAATTTGACATGCAAGTATGACATCAAAATATAAGGTTTCTATCAACTTTTGAGTCGTCGATCACGAAAGTTAAGCAACCAAGTGCGCGGTCGGTACTCGGATGGGTGACCAAAATTTAACATGCATGTATGACATAAAAATATAAGGTTTCTATCAACTTTTGAGTCGTTTCCGGTATACGAGAAAGTCAAGGGGAGACCACTCTCGATTTTTTAGATTTGTTCCTAACATTGTATTATTATTTTTTCAGGTAAAATACAACATGACATCTTCAAGAAGTGTTAATGGTAAGTTTCTTGAAGATAAATACTTCTGCAATAAGTAAGTAACTTTATCATACCACGCTGGGGATCGTCGTTCTAACTTAGTTCTTTAAATATACTCGTATTATCAATTCATACTGTTGTATGATATTTTTGTGAGTTTCTATGTAAATTTACTGAGACGAGAAACTATCCAATGCATGGATTCACTTGCGGATGCCGGGTGTATCGCGTCAATAGAAAGATGCCAGCCCGCCTAGCATGACCACCGAAACACGATATGATATACTCATTTATCGCGTTGAACTGTCAAAAATTATTGGCTATAATCGTCAACTTGAAAATTTATCGAAACTGCGAACATGTATAAGGCTTATAGATGTTCGCAGTTTCGATAATTTTTCAAGATTGCGGTTATATTTTTGACAGTTCAACGCGATAAATGGCTATATCATATCATATCATATCGTGTTTCGGTGGTCATGCTAGGCGGGCTGTAGCAGTGCGTGTGACTTAGGGCCTTTTTTATAATTCATACCCCTCTGTTTTAAGTATAGAGCTTTTAACGGGACCCTTTATAATGCAATAGCAGAAACACAAATCCACATAGCACTAACTAATAAGCGAACTGATGGTTAAGTGCCTCCGGCTTCATTTTGAAATATCAATATGTGCATGAGTTAAAAGCCCAGTAAACAAATAAAGTTTAGCATGCATATAACTGAACACAGCGAGTTTGCAGACCGACTGGCGCTGTTTAAAATATTTCTTTATTTGCCGGACAGCTGAGATGATATTGAGTGTGTCATCTTTTCTGGTTGTTGGTTTATGCGTTAGATTCTTCGATCATTTGTAGATGATCGAAGGTTAGATTAATAATAATATATCTAAATTTGTCACTAATAAATACTTGGTTTACGCCCGTGTATATCAGTTAACGGTAATAGCCGAGAAAAAAAGGAAAAAATAATCTTAATATATGTATATCAATTACGTGTCACGTTGTTTGTCCGCGATGGACTCCTAAACTACTTAACCGATTTTAATCAAATTTGTACACCGTGTGCAGTTTGATCCAACTTGAGAGATAGGATAGTTTTTATTACTTTCTCGTATACGTAGCATAGAGGAAGTCTTGTAATCGTAAAAAAGTTCGACCTCGAGATTTTGACGGATTTATACGTTTTGGACCCCCTTGAGTTCAAACATATTTTTTTGGAATTAAGTCTATGTGTGTGTCTGTGTGTGTGTGTCTGTGCGTTGGCACGATAACTCGAGTATGCTTTAACTTATCGCAACCAAATTTAACATGCATGTATAACATCAAAATATATGGTTTCTATGAACTTTTGAGACGTCGATCACGAAAGTTAAGAAATCAAGTGCGTGGTCGGTACTCAGATGGGTGAACAAAATTTAACATGCATATATGACATGAAAATATAAGGTTTCTATCAACTTTTGAGTCGTTTCCGGTATACGAGAAAGTCAAGGGGAGACCACTCCCGATTTTCTTGATAAGTAGTCATATTTTTTTTACTGCAGATACAATGTTATAGGTCAGTAGTATGAAATTACCACAGCAACGTGTGGCCGGGACAGTTAGTAATAATATATTTCCACGCTCACACCAATTATCTAGCCCAAAGTAAGTATCATAAGAACTTTTGTTATGGATACTAGATAACGGATACTTTAATATACATAGGTAATTATTTATGATATAAATATGCTTAAGTTATGTAATAAGTTTGTCATTTCTATGCGCACTATGAGACTTCAAAATCCTTGCCATATGGCACGCAATGAGAAAATTTCTTATTTTGCATAGCATTGTTTTTTACTATGATAAATATTGTTTGTGAATAGGGGCGTTGTAAATTGGAAACAGAAGTGGAAAAAGGGAAAAAAATGTGTTTTTCCAATACGTGTTTTGTTGCCGTAAGTTGTATATTTTGTTATCAAAGAGAGTATTGGACGATATCGCGGTGTGTTGACATTACTATCCGTTACAGGAAGTGTCTGTATGACGCGTGTAATGCTTCTACAAATATTACTTCGTTAAAAATAGAAATCTCGACTTGAAGAGAGGTAGGGAATAACCCGTGTATCCCAGTCACGAATAGGAATATCTCATTCGGAGTCGCAAAAGCCGACTGACGAAGTTTCTGGATCTCATGCAGACAATGAAAGTTTTTGACCTCAAAACGAAAGTTTTTGACCAGTGTGTGTTGCCAGTGATGACTTATGGCACTGAAACGTGGTCACTTACAATGGGCCTGATAAGAAAGCTCAAGGTCACCTAAAGGGCAATGGAGAGGGCTATGCTCTATGCTGTTTCTTTACGAGATCGAATCAGGAATGAGGAGATCCGTAGAAGAACTAAAGTTTACGACATAGCCCAAAGAATTGCCAAACTTAAGTGGCAGTGGGCGGGGCACATTGCTCGGAGAGCAGATGACCGATGGGGCCGAACAGTTCTTGAGTGGCGACCGCGCACCGGACGACGCAGTGTGGGTAGGCCCCCCACAAGGTGGACTGACGACCTGGTTAAGGCTGCTGGTCACGCCTGGATGCGAGGAGCACAGGATCGGTCGTTGTGGCGTTCTTTGGGGGAGGCCTATGTTCAACAGTGGACGTCATGTGGCTGAAATGATGATGATGATGCAGACAATGGCACCAAGGAGTCAGTTGCGCGGTGTCAAACCACCCTCTAAAACCCTCTGAGTCACCGGGGGTTTTGGTGAAGGCGAGGCCTGTTGTTTAGCCTCTAATTTAAGCCACCTAAAAGAGGGCTTCTAACCAGCGACCATCTCTGAGATGGAGTGTCTACGCGGAGTAGAGTCTAAGGCGTTCGGGTCGGATGGGAGCGATGCGCCTGAAGGTGCCTCTAAAGGCTCGACCCTCGGCTCAGGCGCGCCGTGCCGTGGAGGGATTGGGTGAGAAGCGCACCGGTACAAGTGTGTAATGGGTATAGCGTGACGTGTGTGATCCGGGTCTTCGATCCCGACTGCGGGTGCGGTGTGGTGTGTATCGAGTGCAGGACGAGAGCTCCGTCTTGATTTTAACTTTCTCGTACGTAGTATAGAGGAAGTCTTGTAATCGATTCGGTATACGAGAAAGTCAAGGGAGACCACACCCGATTTTTTTAATTGGTCTGAGTCGCACTTTTCCATACAAATGGAGGAAACGTTTTCCTGCCCCTATTTCTTATCCGATCGTTATGATGTAATAAAATGTTTTTA
This sequence comes from Elophila nymphaeata, assembly GCA_955850985.1. Lineage (NCBI taxonomy): Eukaryota > Metazoa > Arthropoda > Insecta > Lepidoptera > Crambidae > Elophila > Elophila nymphaeata. The sequence continues at coordinate 14,552,452 of OY039090.1, read as the reverse complement.
CTAGAAAGAAAAAATCTATGCCTGTACGTTTTTTACCCGATTGTGGCAAAGTTTATACAGTTGTTATAATGTTCTCTTAAACTACAGATTGTAAATAAAAAAAAAATACGGATTTAATTCGCGTGTAATTAGGATACACGTTTCGTAATTATTTCAAAATTCGACTCCTATTTAAAATTATATGAAAAAAATGAAATAAGGAAAATTTTCAGTAATAGTTTTTTGTATGTTAAAAACATTCTAGAACATTATAAAGAGCGGTTAAGAATTAGAAAAACGTTTTGTCCATTTACGTTATCTATACTATCTAAATATATATAATTCAAAGATGACTGACTGACTGACAGACTGACATAGTGATCTATCAACGCACAGCCCAAACCACTGGACGGATCGGGCTGAAATTTGACATGCAGGTAGATGTTATGACGTAGGCATCCGCTAAGAAAGGATTTTTGGAAATTCCATCCCTAAAGGGGGTAAAATATCCACGCGGACGAAGTCGCGGGCGGAAGTTAATAATATTATAAAGCTGAAGAGTTTGTTTGTTTGAACGCGCTAATCTCAAGAACTACTGATTCGAATAGAAAAATTCTTTTTGTGTTGGATAGTCCATTTATCGAGGAAGACTATAGGCTGCATAATAACAGACATTAACTCGAGCGAAGCCGTGGGCGACCAATAGTTTTGTAAGAAGTGCTTGCCGTACTATCTTCTCTTATATCAACGCACTACAGCGCTTATGTACCGCCGTAACATGATCGTGATTTCATGCCACATTCGCACCAAACAAACGTTCGCCTCGATCGCGCGAAATTTTCCACAAAATTTTCTATCGAGTGCAAAGGTTACTGCGATTGAGATTCGTTTAATACAATGACTAGTAATTTGCTCGTCGCCTGCGTGTTAAAAACACGCCGTGTGTAGGCACTTATATTAGGTACCCGTGGTGTAAGCTTTTTATTTAACTTTTGATAACCACTACCATTTTGTGTATAAAATTCTATAGTCAGTTTTACGTGTTTTAGAAACACCTATTGGTAAGATTCCGCTCCTATAAAAAAAAATCGGCAGTGGTCTCCCCTTGACTTTCTCGTATACCGGAAACGACTCAAAAGTTGATAGAAACCTTATATTTTCATGTCGTACATGTACGTTTAATTTTGGTCACCCATCCGACTACCGACCGCGCACTTGGTTGCTTAACTTTCGTGATCGACGACTCAAAAGTTACGGTTGACCGCCGGCCACCAACCCTCCTTGGGAACGACTGCTATCTTTCCACAGCACCCGGGACCACCAGCTTAACGTGCCGACGAATCACGGAGGAAAATTGAGTACAAAATTTTTCGGTCACCCATCCGAGTACCGACCATACAGTTAGTAGCTTAGCTTTTGTGATTGTTACAAAGACCTGGAATGACGTTATCGACCTCCTTCAAATACCAATAACAAACGTAATATAAACAGATAAATTATGTTTTTTTTTGTGAAATAGTATTACATATTTTACGGCCGTCTCGTATGATTCAATCGTAAGTCGTAAAAATAAAATTTATTGCAAAAATAAGCTCCTAGTAGTGGTAATTGGCCCATATTTTATGTTGTGTTACACATGTTGTTTATAGCGCAATATAAAGTTTTGTTGTAAAATTACATAAAATTTAGTATACGCGTCTATCGCGCGTAAATCAAAAATCCTCGTAACACAACACTACTATTGTGTTACGAGGATTTTTGATTTATAGGTAAGAATAGACATTTTCAAGACTAGAAAATGCACTGAAAAAAATCGATTTGCCCCCGGCTGGAATCGAAGTCAGCATCCGCAATCCGGGCGGCCGGATTCTATTTCCAGTAAATCTAGTTTTCAAAATATTTACGCGTTTGTAAAAGAAAAAATAATTCCATAAGAATAGACATTTTTTAGTTACTGGATTGAAATACAAACCAAACCGCTGCATTCCAGATACGGCACAGGCAACGGGCCGCTCAAATTTGTACCGCCCGAATGGGGAAGACAACTGTCAACTAGTTTCTCCTAGGTGGCGCTGAGTGTTTGTTCCAAAGGATGTGTCAAACTCAGTACATTTCATATGGATTTCTTAGTATTTCTAGATAAACAGAAATATGGGACGACGTGTAGCTTTCCAGTGCGTAGAAACCGGTACACACAAGTTTTCTACAGATTTGTTTCTCAGGAAAAAGTGGGAAAAGGCTTTGAGAAGGGTAAATTTTAAAGCTACTAAGTACTCCAGAACATACAACAAGCATTTCAAAGAATCTGATTTTGAAACTACTTCCAGACAAACAGGTGTGTTCCAGTAAACACATTTATACCTATATTAATATTATTAGAATGAAATAGAAAAAAAATTGTTCAGCACACAAGTGACCTATAATTATTTCAAAAGACATTTAATGTATGTACATACATACAATAATTTTAAAAACATTAACTTTTAAGTGAACTGTGTTTAAATCACTGATGTTGTTGTTCACAACAGACTTTGACAGGTAACTAACACACAGCGCCCTCTGTAAAAAAGTTTTGCGTTTTCTTCCCCATTGAGGCAGTCGGTAACCTCCACCACAAAAGTGGCATTTTCCTCAACTTTAAGAGCGTGTATTCATCGAAGTACCAATCATATTTTTTTCGCTGTATTATTGCTAGTTACACGTGTCTTTGTGACTCCATACACACAGACATTGCTCGCAGAGCGATATGTCCACTGGCTGGGAAGCCCCGGGGTGTACGATCGAAAAATGGCCGCGAACTCGGATTTAGACCCTTTTACAAATAATTATTAAAATTATCTGAGTGCATCTAACAATATTACAATATCATTATTATATCTAGCATTATATATATTTTAATATAATAACCATATTAAATTATTTTAATAAACTCAGCATAATAATAATTATTTCGTCCCGAAATGGTGGTAGGGTTTTGACGATTTAAAAGTACTTAGCAAAGTCCATTTAAATAAAGAGATTTTTCATTCATTCATTCATTCTTAATTTTAAATACTTACTTTGTAAAAATCGTAATAAAATGTTCAAATTTATAATTTTTTTTGTATCAATTTTTAATATGATATCTCAATTTTTTACTTATTTGGGCTTTTTAGCTGTTTTAATAGTATAGTATATTTTCTACTAATAATTATTTAAGTAAAATAATTATTTATTTCGTCGAAATGGTGGTAGGGCTTTTGACGATTTAAAAGTACTTAGCAAAGTCCATTTAAAAAAGAGCTTTTCATTTTATTTTTTTCATTTAGTTTCATTGGAAAATTAATTTTCGCAAAGTATAACATTATAATGCTTGTATTTCACCTGAAAGATAGCTTAAACTGCATTTTATCATTTTAGTAAGATTCTCCTCGCTTTACAAAACTGAGTAAATTATGATAATTCTCTATAGCGGTTTTAATCAAGATTTTATCTTCCTTTAATATATAATTTCTTTGCAGTTCACATCGCTTCAAAATTAAGTCTAAAAATTCCAATAAAGTGACAATTTTGACGTAAATCGAAAGTAAACTAAGCTTAAAGTCGTAGAACTACTGTACATATGTTTTTACGCTGTGGCATTATGTAGTCTTCTTTACTTTTTGATATTTTAAATCAAAGGACTTTCTTTGAATCGAAACTATTTTGAACATTTCTGTGAACTAATGCTCGTTAAATCGTTCCGCGAATAAGATCAACTCGCTTCTTTTGGTTTCGAAAATAAAATAAGCCGTGCTAACTTCGACTCTATTTCAATATAAACAAGGCAGTTGCTCGTTTTGAAACAGGAAAATAATTTACACGACTATAGGCTTTGTTTTTGGAGGGCTAAAGTCTATTGTATCAAGATAAGATAAGCGATAATTACACTTTCAAATTAAGTCTTTCGGAGTAATTAGTTAGTAATGTTTGTTTAATAAAGTATTATTTTGTTTCACAACGATTGTTTCATGTCTTAGTCATTAAGGAACATAATGGAAATATTTTATAATAAATACAATGAAACTTAGATAATCGTGTTTTGTTCAATCTCAAAAGTTAAGCAACAGAATGCGCGGTTGGTATTTGGATGTGCGATCAAGAGTCCATTTTCTCATTTTGATTTTACTCTCTGGTTTAAAAGGCATACTAAGATTTACAATGAAAGGCCTGAATGAATAATACTACCCCACAACAGAGAATATTTAAAATGACTCATCCTGTATGGTGGATATCCACCATCATTATTATGCTCAAAGAGAGTTGACGTTTGGTGGGCGGCTGATCGTGAAACTTTAGCCAAATCTTTCTTAACCTTTAACTGGTGACAGAGTCAGGGAAATATAAGTTCACATCCTCCGACACGATTTTTTTTTTGAGCGCCTGAGTAGCATCATTTGAGTTGCGTATAGAGGAAAATAGTTTTATCGGACAGGCCCAAATCGGCAAGTTACGTGGATGTAAAGTGGAGCAGCGGCCTTTGAGAACTTTTTACGTAATTTTGCTCAGTTGTTTTTTTTTATTTACACCTATTACTTGCTGTTAAATATTTAGAACTTCCTAAAATGAAGCTTAGGGAATCGGGAGTCATGAATGTAGGCCCAAACACTAGTAAACTGCTCTAAATAGTCATAAATCATAATCGTGAAAGTCAGGAGTCGGGAAATCCAAGAACGGGTCGAAAAACAGAAAACTTGTGCTAGTTGTTTTCCTAAGTTGAGTCGCAAATCATATTGCCAATATAATCCTATCTATTAGTACCTATCTATTATAACATGCATGCTTGCGATATGCAAAACAATTGACGCCCTGACTGCTAAATAAAAATACCAATTATAGAATATTTTTATTTTTGCGTTTCATCAACAGCTCATATTTTTGCGTTTACAAACGCGTAAATATTAATATTAGAAAAATTCACTGAAAAAAAATCTACTTGCCTCAGGCGGGACTTTTCGGGTTTTTCCAGTGCATTTTTCTAGTAAAAATACCAAATTATGACCATTGCCAGTTGTGTTATGACATCATTGGTCTGAGGTATTGACACTTGAGATTAGAGAACATAATTTTTGTTTGTTATATATTGACTTCTTGGAACATAGGAAAAAAATATTTCTTATTTTTTTTGTATGAATTAATTTGTTTTTGTTCTAAGGTTGAATTAACATCAAGGTCCTCGCCATTTTTAAAACCCATAGTGACGCTGAGAAGGCCGTGAGCAGCCACCAGCTATAGTAAAAAAAAGTACAATGATTATCAGTTCACTATAGTGAGTGATCTCCTTCGGAATAAAATAAAAAAATACTATAACTAAAGTAAATGGTGGAAACTGTCAGTTTACTGTGTTTATTTTCAATCGCATGCTTTTCTCAAAACCTTGAAAAAATATTACAATCATATGGAATGTTAAGATTAAAAAGTAAGTGCCTAACCGCGAGCAAGTAACGGTAACTGAAGTTAACCGCAGACTCTTAAACCGAGTTAGTGTTGTATTACAGATACTTTGTGGCTTCAAACGTTTTCTTGTTTTGTGATTAAATTTTCCTTATATCTTGCATTTCGTAAGTAAATATTGGTTCATATATTTAACTGATTTCACACATAAAAATCGGCGCGCCTGACCTGAGGTCTAAGCTCTCGTAAAATGCATTTTTACCGATTTTCGGACAATCATCACGCGTTAACAATGAAAGCGAAAAACTAGAGAAAATACACTGAAAAAATACGACCAGCCCCAGGCGAGAATCGAACCCAGGATCCTCCGCAATCCGGGCGGCTACGTTAGCCACTACGCTACCAGGGTACTGCTTACGCCGTCGAAATTTGTCAGTACTTGTTGCTTATGTTTTTATGGTAAACATTGATTCATCAAATCTTTGAAATTTCCGCACGAAATAATAAATAAATAAATTTTTGCAAATATTTAACGCCCAGTTAAGATGAAACTATCCTATATTAAGGAATAATTATAGCGTTTACAAACGCGTAAATATTTTTAAAACTAGAAAAAAATATATTCCGTAGGTTAGTTTTAACTAGGCGTCTAATATTTGAAAAAATATTTCGTTCGGATCTTAGAAGTGCAAATTTCAAAGATTTGATGAAACAATGTTCACCATAAAAACATAAGCAACAAACACTGACAAATTTCGACGGCGAAAGCAGCCGCCCGGATTGCGGAGGATGCTGAGTTCGATTCCCGCCTGGGGCAGGTCGATTGAGAAGAGTTACTACCCAATGGGGATGTACGCTGCAAAGCCGGAACATACAACATATCTGATTTTTGTAAATCTGCAATCAGTCATTGGACTTTTCCCATGACTTATTGTAGATTTACAAAAATACAAAAAAATAATAATTAATGAATTGCAATGTAAAAAAGAACAGTAAATTTGCAAAATAAAGCACAAAATAGCCTATCAACAAACGCATTGTTGAACTGCAAATCTAATTCAGAAACCCGATACCTCATTCCTGTGGTGTCATGCTCGCCCCGACCACACTTTCTCATTACCGTCATACTGACCAAGTGGAAAATCTGCGGTGCCTATACTTGTTTTTGTTAGTTCACGTGTATGAAACTTAAGATGGTGAGTGCGTAATAAAATTGACAAGACATCGCCTTTCTCATTGCATTGTATGGTCGACTTCAGAAGCAGATTAACAATTTATTACCTTGCCATAATAATTTATGTGCTATGACAGGGAGCAGAAAGCTCCTCGAGTGACGGAAGATGCAGAGCTGGTAGGCCCTAAGGCGGACCGACGATCTTAGAGGAAGCATGGTGTCCAACAGTGGGCGCGTCTCTCGTGATATAATGAAAAATGAGGAACAATTTCTTATTTATTTAATAATTTATTGTACACATAGAAACAATAATGGAAAACACAACAATAACAATGTAAATAAGGTGCGGCTTATTTCTAAAAGAAATCTCTTCCAACCCACCTAGAATAGGAGATGTGCTGCGAGACGTGAATGTCATGTGTACCTAACCTATAGGTAAATTGAATACATAAAGCATAAGTTAAAAATGAATACAATATCAAAACAATACAATATAATACAATACAATATATATATTACGCACATAATTATACAATACAATATATACATACAGGGTGTGGCGTAAATAGTGGTCCAAAGCCAAGGGTTCGGCGTACTAGGTATTCAACTATAACATACCACTATTTTTACCCAATTTTACCCAAGGGTTTATAGAAAAACATATTTAAACCTTTTTTATAATTTTTTTTACCCTTTTTCATAAAAATAGATGCAGTTTTCACAATAAACGTTCTTTTCTTATTCCGTTTTCTGTTTCTTACTGCTGGATACATTAGCTATCTTAAAAAAATACTATCTTTGATGTAAATTTTAAGATTTTAATGCAAAAATAGCTTATTTTTAATTTTTAACCCAAACTTTAACTTATCATGGATAATCAGACGCGATTTTTGCAAAAAAAATGTACCACACGCTTAGTGCCCATAAACTTTAAAACATGCCTACTAAATACCGATTTCAAAATAGTATTACAATAGTGGATCCTAATAATAAAAAAAAAGTTATTCGTAATAAATAAGAAGTTCATCAAAATACTATGGAAATTTAGTTACGTTAATATTAAAGCATTATTTGAAAAAAATGTACTATACTGGCAATGGCAATGCATTCAAAAATATCCTTACAAGATACACATTTTAAAATGCTACAATATTGCTAGGTTTACTAAATAAAATTTTTATTTAGTAAACCTAGCAATAGTTATGGCTATTTAATTCGAAAATAACAACCAAGTTGTAGTGATTGAGACCTAACTTAATTGAAATAATAAATAAAAAACATAATGGCGATGTCATTATTTTTATTTATTTATTCAAATAAAACATTACAGTAGTGATTTCTTAAATTAGTTGTAAACATAAACTTATTCAAGTTTTACCGTACACCAGAGTCGTCGATACGCTTAGCATTACACATTAATAGGATCGTGTTGTATAATATTTATGATGTTACTTTAAAGAATACTTTACTTATCGCTAATACTTAATTAATTGCTACATTTAGAAATAGTAAGAGTACATAACAATTTTAAACAACCATTAATAATTTGTGAAATAAAGCCGAAAATAGCAATAAATGTAGTTACATTAATAACAATCAATGTTTTTGACATAATGTTAACAAATTACACCAAATGTTCAAAGTGTCCTCCATGCGCAGCTATACACGCTCTGCATCGACGGATAAATGATCTTTTGATTTGACGAGCAAACCCGCTTTCTTCGATTTCTCGTGCTGCTGTCTGGATTCTAGTCCTCAGTTGCTCGAAACTCGTTATTTCTTCTTTATACACCTTTTCTTTTAGACAACCCCAATAAAAGAAATCCAGTGGATTTAGGTCTGGTGAGCGTGGTGGCCACAATATTGGACCTAAGCGCCCTATCCATCTATTAGGATAATTTGAGTTGAGGTGCTCTCGAACACTAAGAGCATAATGAGCGGGACAGCCATCGTTCTGCAACCACATGTTCTGTCGAACTTCTGGAGCAATATTTTCCATCAGTGAATGTAAGTCATTCTGCAAAAAACTTAAGTACCTTTCTGCGTTTAAGGTGTCTGGCAGTTCATGTGGACCGACTATTTGTCCGTTAATTATTCCGGTCCACAGGTTTATTTTAAATTGGTATTGCGACCTATCTTGCCTTATGAGATGCGGGTTCTGCAGCTGCCAGCTATGCAGATTGTGCAGGTTAAGGTATCCATCTTTTTTGCAGGATGACTCGTCGCTCCATAATATTTTATTAAAAAATTGTGGGTTCTCTCTAATCCTACGCAGCATTTCTCTACAAAACCTTTCTCGTAGCGGATAATCTCTTGGCAGCAACGACTGTACTCTTTGATAGTGGTATGGGTACAGTTCATGCCTTTTTAGAATTCGGTTCACAGATCTGGTAGAAATGCCGGTTCTGCGAGATAAATCACGGATCGATGACGTTGAATCTCGAGCAATCAAATTCAATACCTCTCCGTCATTGTACACCCGAGGTCGCCCTTCGCTCGCACCGCCTACGCCTGTTCCAGGTATCCTTCCCTCAGTGTAGGCGTTATGGACTCTCCCAAAAACCCGATGGTCCGGATGTCTTCGATCGGGATATCTCTCTCGATAAAGTCGAGCTGCTGCTCTACCGACGCCTCTGCATTCGCCGTAAATAAAATGCATGTCAGCATATTCACGCGGTGTGTATTGAGCCATTTTGTATCCGTCACTGCACAATAACCTTGTCCAAATCGTTGAGCAAATCAAAGTCCAGAAAACGTAGCCAGTGTCGTGAATATCACCAAAACAACAAGTCCAATCGGAAAGTCAATGTAACAGAGTCCAGGGAGAAAGCAATAACAAACGGCAGAGATAAACAGAACACACACGAAACGCAAACGACGCACGAGATCGTACTGAATCATATCGAGATTTTTGCTTATGTTAACTTTATTAATAAAAAGGATAGCAATAGTAAACCATATTCTTTCTTTGTCGCTCGTATGGTGAGCATACCGTCGGGGTGCCCGCTGGAATGCGGGGTGCGGAGGTGCAGGTAGCGCTCAGACGCAACAATGAGTTTTTTATTAATAGTAAGTAGAGGTACCAATTGACCTTTTTTTTACCTGAGACATGTTTTACAAAGTCAGTTAGTAACTTAAATCACATTTTATGAGTGCTTAAAACATTTCACATGAATATTAACGTAACAAAATTTCCATAGTATTTTGATGAACTTCTTCTTTATTACGAATAACTTTTTTTTTATTATTAGGATCCACTATTGTAATACCATTTTGAAATCGTTATTTAGTAGGCATGTTTTAAAGTTGATGGGCACTAAGCGTGTGGTACATTTTTTTTGCAAAAATCGCGTCTGATTATCCATGATAAGTTAAAGTTTGGGTTAAAAATTAAGAATAAGCTATTTTTGCATTAAAATCTTAAAATTTACATCAAAGATAGTATTTTTTTAAGATAGCTAATGTATCCAGCAGTAAGAAACAGAAAACGGAATAAGAAAAGAACGTTTATTGTGAAAACTGCATCTATTTTTATGAAAAAGGGTAAAAAAAAGTATAAAAAAGGTTTAAATATGTTTTTCTATAAACCCTTGGGTAAAATTGGGTAAAAATAGTGGTATGTTATAGTTGAATACCTAGTACGCCGAACCCTTGGCTTTGGACCACTATTTACGCCACACCCTGTATATGACATGAACATATAAGGAATCCTAATGTGAAATAAGTCTAAAATTAAGAAAGTAATTTAGAAAGAAAGAAAGTATTTCTCGTATTTCGTAATTTCTTACAAAGAATTCGAGTCATTAAAATTGAAAGTGAATCCGTTTATTAGTTCATTCACGAATCTAATATGCAGAACTTTTTTGATGCATCAAGTTTTGATTTTGAACACTGACTTCTTGTGTTGCCTGTACTAACTTCCGTGTAGTTGTCGGTAAATGTCAAAAAGTTATTGAGTACCTTGTTCCGCAACGGGGAAACAAGATACTCCATAACTTTTATAATAAAAATGTCAAGAGATTTGTTATTTAGATTAGTTTGTATGGAGAATGGGTAAATGTATTTATTAGCGACCGGTGTCAATGCTATTTAGTAAAAGTAAGCTTACTGAATTTTGTTTGTTAGCAATTATTGTTAAATTACTAAAAATAACAGTCTGCCATCTTGGGCGGTCCGCCATTTTGGATTTAGAGTACCTAAAGGCTTATTTTTCGTATGCTTAATAATAAATTCTTTCATTTAACCTCCATAGCCCCGTTCGCGCTCAGGAGCGCGAGAACACAATTAAAATCAATTGTGTCTGGATATTAATAATCGTCCAGGGATTAAAACCCATAATTATCATAGGAGTGCACTAAAAATAACTACCTACCTACTCTACCATCTTGGGCTGTCCGCCATATTGGATTTATAATATCGTCACTTAGCTAAGCATGCTTGACATCCAAATTAAACGTGTATGCAAAATTTCAGCTTAATTGAATACTAAGAAATGGTCGAATAATGGTGTGCAAATGACGGACAACTTATATATATTACATATTTACACACCTACCTACGAACAGTTCATGTTAAAAGCCAATCTCCAAAGTAGTGTCACATTTGTATAATCAATATCCAAAAAATATAATTTCGTGTACAGTAATGCGGGGCTTCGTGTGATGCCGGCAGAGTAGAATAGAATCACATCACGTAGAAGGCGACTAATGGATCAGCAAAGGGGTATTCATCACCTTATACTCCGTCCACCAATCCGCATTGGGCAACCGTGGTGGACTACTGCCTAAACCTCCTTCGATGACAAGGACAGGCCTTGTGTCCCAGCAGTGGGTCGAATTATAAAGGCTGTCATGATGAATGCGGGCCTGGTCTTCAAAAAAAAACATTTTGCACAATCGAACGTTAAATACATTGGGAATGGGAACGTACTCGTCTCCTTTCTCACTCTGCTTCCCAATTTTGGTCACCCATGCGAGTACTAACCGCGCGCTTAGTAGCTTAAGTTCTGCGATCGTTAGAACGCACGATCGTCGCGCCATCGCCCTCCTAGACGAAGGTGTTCTGTTTGGTTTTATTTTATTTTCTTTATTAGGGACAATAAACAGTTATCACAATATGTATGTGCTAAAAACTTATAAGTAACAATAAATAATCATTGTGAAACCCACAACATTATCCACAGGTTATTTATGGAAGTGTTACAAAAATTTACAAACATCCAAAAATATTTGAAAATAAAAACATTTACAATATTATAATCCACATCAGAGACAAACAATGAGGTTATGAAATTGTAGTACTTATACTTAACAGGTCAAGTGTGATATATATGATGAATATTAAGAAATTAAATAGTTTTTAAAGCATCCAATGCGCGTTTTTTGAATTTTTATGATTAAAATTAACTACAAAGTAGAAATTAACAAAACTTCCCTAGATTCCTGTTTGTTGTGTGATGTAGGCTAGTTGTCAATGTCATCTCTGCATCGAGTTAGTCAGATAACTGGTTCATCACAATCACATATAGTTACGCTGTCACAACTATTACGTAGGGTTATAAAGAGTGATTTGTTATTGTCCTATGTTTAGGCTAGGTTCACTCTGTGGAGTCGGGTTAAAACATCCTTAGAGAATTTGTTTTATTGGTGAAAGCTGAAGAAGATGGATAGATGTGTGATAGATGATATGGAATAGAAGGGTGTTAATGGTTAGCTGACGAATCGATAAGGGCGAAGAACCCGTTGGGAGTAGGGCAGGTAAATGATAAATTAATTTGTTTTTTTTTTCATTTTTTCTCTGACTTCTAAGATGATTTAGAGTTTATACGAGAGAATATCCGTCTTGGTTGTTGGCTTTTGCTTGTTGATTCATTGAAGGATTGTCAAACCTTAGCAAACTGAAGGTTAACTAAACGTATTTTAAGTATGATGCCTTTTATGTAGGCGACAGGCTTGCAACCTGTGAGATGCAGTATTTTGAGGCACTGCGTGGTATATACGACCAGATGAGCCAGAAGTGTCCGGTGAGATAGGCTGCGGGATCGATCCCGAATTCGAACGAGAATACGAAAACTGATTTTTAATAAATGAACAATACTTTATATTCCTAATATCATTACAATGCAAAGAGCAACAATAATAAGCAAAGTCTTAATGTGAATCTAACACTATTTTTTGCACAAACAAAAACTAATAAAGACCCTAACAAAAAAGCAATCAGAAGCCAGCACTACTCGCATTTAGAATTCAAAGTAATTTCGAGTTAACCATGGGGCAAGCATATAATTAAGTGTTCTGTCAGTTACTAGGCGTGGCAAGTCGTATGAAATGCGACGGCTGCTTGTTATTGTATTTCTGTTCACTATAACGATATCTTTTTGCTGAGGAAAGGTCGATAGATACATACGTGTTATCACGGTCCTCAAAAGAGTTTAAGTAGGGAACAATTGGATGCTGATAAGCAAAAATGTGTTAACCCACAAAAGTTCAAATACTAAGTTTTTGATATATTCATATAATACATCACCTATTTATTATCCATTATTCTTTTTGTTAGAGGGAGAAAGGAAGAGTGTATACATATTTTTTGGAACAAACTTTATAAGAATTCGTTTGGCATCTTAAGACGCCATTTTCTCAAAACAAAGTTCATGAGGGTTAACACTTTATTGCTTATCAGCATCCAATTTTGGTCGCACATAAAACCACATTTTTGAAAGAATTGCCATTTGTTGAAAGAGTGAAGATTGACTCCATTACACCTCGTGTTAAGCAACAGTGGAATCCAAATACAAAGATAACGGTTATATACGCACCGCAATCCCTCGCCTTGTGAACCTGCAAGGTGCTTCTTCACGCCTATTTTGAATGACCCAGGATCTGGTTGCATGTATGAGCCGTGTAGTGCTTAAAAATAGTGGTAGTGACACTTACAAAGGGCCTCGCGGAGTATAGGTACCTTGCCCACAAATTTTGGTCTTACTCCGCTACTGTCGGTACGGTAGATTCAAACCAAAATAGGACTCTCAAACATTTTATTACACAACAAGAAATCGAGTGAGAACTGCTTAAAAATTTTGCGTCAATCTCAATTTCGATGGCGAAAGCAGTGTTCCAGTAGCAGTGGTTGAATCAGCCGCGGATGCTGGGTTCGATTTCCGCTCTGGACATTCGTTCTTTTCAGTCTATTTTCTAATTTTAAAAAATATTTGCGCGTTTGTTAGCGCAAAAATAATCTCATAATATAAAGTAGTTTACGTTCGGACCTTAGAAGTGCAAATTTCAAACATTTGATGAAAAAATGTTACCATAAAAACATAAGTACCAAGCACTGACAATATTTAGACGGCGAAGGCAATGCCCCGGTGTCGTAGTGGTTGACGCAGATGGTGTTGCGGAAGATGCCGGGGTCGATTCTCGCCCTGGGCAGTGGATTTTTTTCAGTGTATTTTCTAACGTCAATATCAAGTCAAGTCATCTAGCTTCCCTGCTATTGTGAGTAAGCGATATGGCGAATGAATTTTAGCGCCCATTCTTAAGTGCGGCCTTAAATCTTCGCAATATCTCCATTGCTTACATTTATAAATACGGCATAGATTATTCCCACAATGTGTCTGGCACCAGTCGTTTAACGTACTATTGCATAAGTTACACCGGCAACCTCTCACATGCAACAGGGGCACGTGTGCAATCAGCACGTGTGACAGAACGACGCTGATTGGATAATTTAAGAAAGTGACGTGATTTGATAAGGGTTGTTTCACACCGAGACTGTGCGTGGGGTCGAGAAACATTGCTTGATTCTCAGATAACTAAAAAATCGGGAGCGGTCTCCCCTTGACTTTCTCGTACACCGGAAACGACTCAAAAGTTGATAGAAACCTTATATTTTGATGCCATACATGCATGTTAAATTTTGGTCACCCATTCGAGTACCGATCACGCACTTGGTTGCTAATCTTTCGAGATCGACGACTCAAAAGTTGATAGAAACCTATATTTTGATGTTATACATGCATGTTAAATTTGGTTGCAATAAGTTAAAGCATACTCGAGTTATCGTGTTAACGACAGACACACACACAGACATAATTCCAAAAAAAATATTTTTGGACTCAGGGTGGTCCAAAACATGTAAATTCGTCAAAATATCGAGGTCGAATTTTTTGACAATTACGAAACTTCCTCTATACTACGTATACGAGAAGGTAAAAAGGATGGAACGCACGAAGCAACGAAGTGTAGCCGGCAAAACGGATACAAAATGAAAAGCGCATGCAAACGGCTGTATAATTATTTGACCAAAATATTTTAAAAGAACACCCATAGCCAAATGTTTGCCGCACTTTGTTCCGAACATTCCATCCTTTTGTTTAATAGGAATAAACCTGATTTTTTGTCTGATCATAACCCTCATGATCCCAACAGGGGTTGAGCGGAACATTTGGTTTTGTGTTCGTAAATGATTCATTCTCGAGCACTGAAATCATCGGAGAACCTAAAGCTGTAAATCCCAATGTATTCCACCAGTTTCTTCTTAAATCGTTGACTGTTCAGTCAGCTTTGTTGTGGAATTGAATGCCATCTCAATAAAGAAAGCGCAGTCGCGGAATGTTTTCATCGTTCAAGCTAAAGAACACTATTTCGCAATGTAATTCCTTAAAATGCACTATACGGGACGTCGAGTTTCCCTGAAGCTGTTTTTATCATGTTTTCGATGTCGTCCTTCGCATCTGCATACCCGTGCGGTGATATTACTCAGTGGCGTCAGTGTTGTTCTTTTTTTATATGAAAGATCAAGAAAATGACTCCATTCCACCTGACGGTAAGCAGAAGTTGAGTCAAAGTGTAATTACTGGGCATGGAGGGCATATCATCTTAGTCCCCAGGATGGCAAACGCACTTGCGGTGTTAAGTGTTTAATTTATACTTGATATTGCAAGTGTCTTTAGGCGGCGGAGACCACTGGTGGTGGTGGGCCGCAAGCTTGTTTGCCATCTCGTAACATAAAAAAAAAATGAAAAGATAGCTAATGCGAGAGATAAAGTACCGCACTATGCCAGTAGCCTTGTCTTCTGACCTGCAAAGTGCTTTTTCACGCCTCTTTTGAATGATGCAGGATTGAAGAAGGAGGGAACACGTGTGCTGGCAGTGAATTCCATTTCTTGACTGTGTGACACTGAAATGAGTTGCCTTTTTCAGTTTGCGTTGGCATAGTAGTCACAAGTTGTCGGTTGCACCGTAAGCCAGCACGCGAAGTCCTTTAAACGAAAGAGAGGTGGTGGGATTAGGAAATAATGCTCCTCAGAGAACTCGTCTGGTATACGAACGCTCTCAGTAATGCAATATCCCGACGCAATTGGCGAGGCTCAAGATGGTTGGTCACCTGTTCGTCGAAGATCATAAGCATCGAACAAGTACTTGGCGGAGCCATCCCACAGGTGCGAGCAATACTCTACGAAGGACATATGGTCCTGCGTAGAGTATTGCATCGTCTTGTATAGCACAGTTGATTAGGCGTGAAAAAACGCAGCGCCTTATTCAGGACGCTGAGCTTCCGTGAAACTGTTTTTATTACACTTTCGATGTAATCCTTCGGATTTGAGTCGCTGCGAGCCTCCATAGCGAGGGGTACTGCGGCTCTGTAGCGTTAGTGTTGTTGTGCCCTGATAACGTAAATGTAACAAAAAAGTATTTTAATCTGTTACAAAGTATCGCCGCATCTATGTGAATGAACCATAAATAAGGCGTCCTGTGGGGGGAAGAAGTACAGTTGCAATGAATCTAGAAACTACTTAGCGAGCGATTTGTTATGTAATGGGGATTTCACGGGGTTTCATTCGGGTATAAACCTTTATGAAAGGAAAAGTAACAAATTAATATACTTACTATTGTGATGGCGAAGACCTTGACGGGTCCTTAAGCCTGTAAGTCGAACGTTCCTAGGGAATTACTGGGCGACCAAGCATCTCCCTATCGGGAGTCTCTCGACCGCCTAGCGTCCCTAGGGCGTCCGAATCGGAAGGCGTATTTTAACAACAAAAACTTTTGTTAAATTCATATAATGACTTTTGTTTATAAACAATATAAATCATTTCCATACATTGTAACTCAGTAATGTTGTATTGTACAAGTTTATGCGTGTTTTCATTAGCTCCAACAGTTATTTTACGATCAATTCCAGCGTTATCATAACAACATGCAATTGTGACCACATAAAAGATAATAGACAATGTACAATCGGCAGCACGTGAAGCATGACACCCTACTCAGAAAATGATTTTTATTGCACAAGCATAAAGTTCTTGTACACGTCGAAAGTTTACTTCTGGTGTGTTGTTGATTGCACCTATATATTTTTTTAGTTGCATTTAAGTCTTAATAACTTTTGTAACTTTTACGCTTATGCCAATTATTGTTCATTGAGTAGTCAGCAATCTGCTTAATAAGTTAGTAGTACTGGGTTCTAATTGTGTACATTATGAATTCTTATTTTTACTTTCTCGTACGTAGTATCTATAGAGGAAGTCTTGTAATCATCAAAAAATTCTACCTCGAGATTTTGACGGATTTACAGTTTTTGGACCTCCCTGAGTCCAAAAAACCCGTTTTTGGAATTATGTCTGTGTGTTTGTGCGTTAGCACGATAACTGAAGTATGCTTTAACTTATTGCAACCAAATTTAACATGCATGTATAACATCAAAATATAAGGTTTCTGTCAACTTTTGAGTCGTTCATCAAGATAGTTAAGCAACCAAGTGCGCGGTCTTTACTCGGATGGGTGACCAAAATTTAACATGCATGTATGGCATCAAAATATAAGGCTTCTATCAACTTTTGAGTCGTTTCCGGTACACGAGAAAGTTAAGGGGCGACCCCGATTCCCGATTTTAATATTATGTAAGTATCTATATCTCTGACCAGATCTTAGAATTAATAGCTGAATTGATTTGGCTGATCATTTCAAGAAATGGTTGCATTTCATGAAATAGCAAGACTGACGATATCTTATAACTGTGAAAGTTTGATGATATGTTGATCTAGGTATGGCTATATCAGTAATGTAGGATTTTTCACGTAACAACAGGTGAGATGAGGGCTAAGAAATCTCTTAGCCCTAAATTCACCTGTTGATAAGTGAATCATAAGTTCTCAGATCATGAGGTTTAAGTCCTCTTAACTTCTTTTTTTTTCTTGATAGGGGATTCTTCATCAAGAATAAAAAAAAAGTTTGGTGTATTTAAACCTCATGATCTGAGATTTAAACCAAGTCTTATCTTCAACGAATGAACGCAGTATCTAAGTAGGTATCTTTGGGCCATCTCAGTCGTTTTATTTGTATTATATTTTTCTTTGAAAACGTATTTATTCATATTCTTAGATACCCTCGTTTATAAAAAAGATAACACTGTCAAGGCATCATTTATTATTATATCGATACGATTTGTATAGAGACAGCTTATGAATGATAAGAGGCTCAATTTGCTCGTAGGCGGCGTGAAATTGTGTGCGTTACGTGTAGGTGTGTATCAAATCGTTATATCGCATTCATCATGCTTGTGACGCGTCCCTTCTCATTACCATGCCACGGCGTTAAGGTAATGATGGTTCGATTAAATATTATAGACGTTTACACGTGACGATACGACTTGAAAACGATCGGGGTTAGTGATGTTTGTCTTTGGCAGTCGTACAGGAGATTGTTGCTGAAGAAGAGTGTTTCTGGATGAGATTTCTTTCAGATATTAAGTTAATGCTTTTTATAGGGATCCATTTTGTTTAAGGATGTACCTACTGCATTACTACGACGTCATCGGGATAGTCAGGGGACTTGCTGGCAACTAGATAGTCACTATTTTAAGGCAAGTTATGTCCCTACAGCCAAATGTGACTTTACGTGTAACCTTAAGGCTCTGCTTTTTATGAGCGTAATTGTAGGTATGATAGATTAAAAAATATAAATAACATTAATAGATTTAAGAAGTTATTAAAAGACTTTTTGTTAAATAAAGGTTTTTACACCGTGCAAGAGTTTTTTGAGGATAGATAGATACTTAAATATATTAAATTATGTATTAATATAGTTTTTAGTTAATTAAAAGTAGAAATTAATAAGATATTTTATAAGTAATGTTTCATTATTTTTATAAATTTTATTTGTGTCACGGTACCGTGTTTGTAAATGCTAGAATCTTAATGTTATTCTAATGTTTAATGTTGCGATACCCTAGCAGGGTTCATGTTTTGGTACCGGTTTACTTGTTATACCACCTTTGTAACCACATGAATTGCAATAAATAATTTGAATTTGAATTTGAATTATGTATGTTAATTTATTACGATTTTTACGTTACTTGGTTTACTGACAAGCATATTATGGCCTGCCTCGTGGTAAGAAGTCACCGTAGCCTATAGACGCTTGCAACACTGACGTGACACTCGCCCGCTGACAGCCCCCTTTCCTACCTCGTGGAGCTCTGGCACACACAAAAATCTACCCACATTGTTATTTGACTGTGGACTTCTGTAAGGTAGAGGTATGTACTACCACACTCTGCAAATTCGAGACCAGAGTCTAAGACCCGGACTCCACCTAAGCTGAGATGAGCGGAAATGTTCGAAGTGGAGACGAGAAGAGACGTTTTTCAACAAAGGTGTATCCACCAAACCTGAGCGGAGATGCGTACTGACTAGACTGTAGCGGAGATGTTTGCTTTGTTTGTTAAGATTGCAGTTTATATCGACCCGGAGACCCATCGCCGCTCACATCTCTTCTCGTCTCCGCTGCGTTCAGTCGGCCGGCACCAGCTTGCGAGGCACAGCTCTCATCTCCGCTAGCTCGATCGCGCCATACAAATATGATACATCTCTACTCGCTGGAATCCACTGAAGCTGAGCGGAGACGAGATGTGTGAATAACGAACTTCTATTGGTTGCTTAAAACACAGCTCCTCTCCTCTGTAGGCCTATTCGCTAACTTTTTTTGACAGTTGAAAGTGATCATCACTGAGTGAATTACATATCCATTGCTGTTTTTACACGACAAGTGCCATAATAGCGTGTCGTATAAAACAGCAATGAATATGTAATCCACTCAGTGATGATCACTTTCAACTGTCAAAAAAAGTTAGCGAATAGCCCCCCTGGTCTCTTCTCCGCTTTGGTGGAGTCCGGGTCTTATTCAAATGAGCAGACGACACGCGTTTTTTCATATGAACGTACTTTACGCATCGTCTATGCTTTTGAAAGATTGATGTAATCTGCGTGCGTAAGATCTGCCTATTAAAAAAATGTAAATAGGCTATTATTAAAATCAGCCCTTGATCTATCTGAAGCTTATTTCTACCAATTGACTTTACTAAAATAATCGTGAGGTGTAAACGTCTCGTATAAAGATGCGAGCGTCGATTGCTGGCGTTCTGGCGCGGTGTGTAACTAATAACTGCTGGATCCCTTCGGCTTCGTTAAAAACACGTTCCGGGGGTAAAAAAATACGTCGTTTTTGCAGAATTGAAGCTTAAACGCAGGCTTTAACGATGTTGCCACGGTAATGAGATAGATGAGGGCACTCTGAATAATATGATTCCACGTATTTTCGCGAGTTTATTTTTTAATTTGCTGCCAGGAGACCGATATTATTTTGCCTCTAATTTTTTCTCAGAATTTGTTCTGTATTTGAATATACGTATTAAAAATCAGTATATTTTTTTCTTATAACTGTAATTGGTCTAGCCCAATGGTCGGCAAACTTATTAGCTAAAGAGCCAAATATGACCATTATAACAATTTAAAAAAAATCGAGCCAAATGGAGGGATTTTATTTTAGAAAAAGTATGCATGCGCATGCTTGTGGTACCTTTGTGTCACACCCGAGTGTAATTTTTGTGATGTAATTTTTTTCTTACCAAGTTTTTTTTAATGAAAATATTATTGCGCCTTCCGTGGATATTTGTGCCAGAGCCCCACTTGAGGAGCCAAAGAGCCACAGGCGGCTCTGGAGCCGCACTTTGCCGACCACTGGTCTAGCCTAACCTAGGCGAATGTTATTCGTCCATCTCGAAAACATTGTAAAGAGGGCCAGGTCAAAAGTACTGAGGACTGTGATGAAAGTAGATGTAGTGAAAGGAAGCAAAGATCGTCTTTTGCCTACCCTCTATTTTTTTTCTCTGTTACATTAGAATATTTTTATTAAATAACTTGGTAAGTTACTCAGTTTTTTTTTTTATAAAATATCTAAAAGATAAAAAGGGTTACTGTGGGTTATTCTTAGAAGATATATCATCGCGGTCTTTTTATTGACCTTTTTAAGATAATAATCAATTCATCAATTTGATCTATCTCATAAGGTTTACAAAGAGTTTGCAACGCTTCCGTTGTTGCAAAAAAATATGTTTGTATGACATTACATTTACAAATCTTTAAATTTTTCTGTTACAATATGCATGTATTATACATGTCGTGGCCCGATCGTTTAATTGGCTAGATCATGAAATGCTACTGGACCATAAAATACTCGACCACTGGTCGTATAAACGTATAAAAGCGTCGATTAAACGTACATATGAATTCATAATTTGAAAATAAATTGGTACGTGGCGGGATTCGATTCGGTGCTTCCCGGGTGGGAGAAAACGCCCTTACGCACTATGCCACCGACGCTTAAATCGATTAATTTGACAGATATTCCCCATTTAACAGATTTTATCCCGTTCCTTTTTTGCGCGGGTTTAAATAATTTCCGCGGTTGGGTTGCAGTTTTTTTAAGTTTTTAATTGTTCGTTTCGAAGATAGCTTCTCCGCAAGAGAACATAGAGTTGTCAATGTAGAAAAGTTCCCTTAAAGAAAGCTATCCGGGAAAGCCGTTACGTATATCTTGTTTCGAATCGTCAATTACGCAATTCGATCTTTCAAGTTATTTAATACTGCATTCGTTTACCATTTCCCTTAATAAAAGCTTTATTTTATGTTTGTTTTAAGCTGGGTACACACCGTTACGTAATATTTAATTATTTCTTTTCAGCGATGATCTTGTTAAGCATTGAATAGGGTCCCTTAAATCTCTACCATGGTCAAAAGTTCTGGCCCTACTTTATGTCATACGATGGACGCATCTCCTTTGGTACGGTAAGGACGGATCGGTAGTAGGAAGGAGACGAGTGCTGTTGCGCATTAAGGAGCCCCTTAAAGGTCTTAGCACACTTATCAGCTTGGAAAAAATAAACTTTTAGACTATTTACACAACAAATGAATATGAGAACATTTTAAAATTTGTTCAGTTTAGCGTGTTAAAAAAATCTCGAAAATAGGTCTTAAAAACAGGCAAAACGTGTAAAACACTGTATTATTGAAATAAAACACTGTGTACTGAATCATTATAAAACTGCACTCGATTTCAACATAAATCGTCAATCAAACTAAAATCATTACCCTTCCTTTTGGCTTCGCCGTAGTCGGCTAAAAAGTGAGTTAAAAAAAAGTAAAAAGGGAGATATTTTCATAAAACTTTATTCATCTTGAAGATAATTTGATTATCTAAATGTTAAAATCAGAAAAATAGCATCTTCCTTAGAAAAATCATCAGTTTAATAGTGTTTTTTTGCGAATTTTCTGAGTTTTTTACGCACGCGCGGGACGCTCCATTTAGCATGGCCAAGGTCGCGAGCCGGTCGAAGTTTTACTATCAAGGCCTCCGAAAGATGCGGGTGTGTGACTAGCTCTAGTCAACGCACGCGAAAGCCCAAAATCTAGTGGCGCATTAATGCTACCATCCGCATTCTCCGCTTTATCGGCACATCTGATTCTGAAGTTAGACTTAATTAATTTTATAGCGTCTTACAGCGATTAAAAAACAGCGGTGAGGGCGATCGCAAGTGCTCGGTTATAAAAACTGATTTACGATTTGCTTCCTAGATATTTACGTAAGTTATGTTGCTCGTGTCGGGATTAAAGACTTGGATTGTAATTTCTGGTCTATTTCCCGCTTGATCATGGTAATGTTCCTAATTCCCTTTTTTGTTTGTTATGTAAAGTCCCAATGATGATCCCTGATTGTAAACGGAGGTGGCTTCTGAATGCATATTTGAATAGTGCTATTTTAATGACTTCCGCTTCTTAGTTCATGAAAATTTATTAACAAGACAATGACAGGAGATGCTCACCGACTAGGCCCGTATTACAGAATGACACTCAGAAGTCAAACATGTCTTGGGAATCGTTTGTCACTGTCTATCACGCACAAAGTGATGGAGATGTAGGACGCTCTAGGGGATAGAATACGGGTCTAGTATTTCATGGATGCACTGTGCAACGTCAACCGCGAAGCGTCTTATGGTTACGCTTTCGACTCCATCATCACTATCGTCATCTATTCTACCCATCCGAGTGCATTTTTATACTCATGGTTATGGAACCCAAGATCTCTTAAGGGCAAAGAACACTTATCGGCTCGAAACCGCATTGCCTCTTTTTATCATCATCATCATCGTCATCATCAGCTCATATAATGTCCCCACCGAGGGGCTCGAGCCTACCCCACATTAGGGGCGATTAGGCCTTAGTCAACCACGCTGGCCAAGTGCGGGTTGGTCGATTTCATACACAACAAAGAATTTCTTCATAGGTGTGTGCAGGTTTCCTCACAATGTTTTCCTTCACGGTAAAAGCGTCGATTAAACGTACATATGAATTCAAAATTTGAAAACACATTGGTACGTGGCGGGGTTCGAACCAGTGCCTCCCGGGTGGAAGACGACGCTCTTACGCACTACGCCACCGACGCTTTTTACCATGGAAAAAAGGCGATGTGCTATTATTGCACCGTTTTGTAGCCGCTGTTCTGTAACGTTTATACTTGAATTTAATACCCGTGTGGCGAACCACTAGATCACAAAGGCGGTAATTGCTGCATCAATAGGCGATCACAGTAACCTGAACTACTGAGATTTAAGATCTGTACTAGTTGCTTGTTCGCTGAAGTTTTAATTTTTGGGTGTCGTGTCTTTAGAGTTACAGAGAGGGAGTCAAAAGCAGTGCCTGGAACTATCACCCGGGCGTGTGTTTAAAGGATGATTATGATTTATCAGCATTCACTTCCACTTGCATAGCTTTCCTCTCTTTCCATCCCTCATCATCATATATCATCAGAGTTACGTATTTTGTCAGCTGAAAAAAAAACTTTGGCTAGCTTTTTAGGTTCACGTTGATTTAGAGCGAAATTTTTAGTAAAAGTTCTTGAACTGATTTGACTATTTCTGAAATGTCGACGTAAACAAAAAGCAGTTTCTATGCCCTAAATAATTATTATAATTATAGAAATAGATAGTAAGGTCGTCAACCACTCGTCTGCCAACGCTGTGCCATTTGAACACAGCTGAAAAAGTCAACAACCGAATGACGAATACAAATTGTTAGGTATAAATAAAAAAGCTAATGTTAGGTTTGTATTTTAGTCAAAGCAGAGACCATGAATATAAAAATATAAACATTTTTGGACAATGACAATATGACAATAGTTATTTAACGACAGTAGGGATGAAGCAGGATGAAGCCTGTCAATGAGGTTGAGATACTTTTATTAGCTGTCAAAACATTATTCCTCCATAGAGTTTCTCCCGAGTTCTTGTTGCAAAAACACGAATTGAGAGAGTCCATTTTTAGTCTATTTATCCAATTAGTATTTACAATTCAAAGTAAAATGATTGTCATTGTGTAGATTGAACGTCACAGTCTTGTTTGGAGATTGCAGCAAAAAGCAATTTTGCATCGAGATTTTCTTAAGCAAAGCTCTTTTGGTGCTGGAGCGGCGAAAAAGCTTTTACTAAATAGGATCTGCTTATTCCTGCACTGGTCTACATTTATTTGAATGCAGTATGTCACCAAACAAAACATAAACATTCAAAAGCACTAATCGAACCATACTCTCGTAAGCGCACTGACGAGCTACTGAAGCTCAACAGCGGCAACCTTAGCGTGTTGATCAGGGCTCTGACTGGTCACAAAGCTGAACAGACATCTCTACAACATGAGACTAAAAGATACTGATGCTTGCAGATTCTGTAAACAGGAGAGTGAAACACCAATGCACCGCCTGTGTTCTTGTGAAGCTCTAATTCACAAAAGAAGCCGGCACTTGGGAGACACATTCTCGACCCAGACGATATCAAAACAATCCAAGCTGGGAATATCTTAACATTTTTAGATAGTGCCCAGCTAAAGGAGTACATGTAAGGCCTCAATAGGACTTGGAGGCTAGTCACAATAGATCTTTACAGGTCACAGTGACGCAAAAAGCCCCGAATTTACGAAATAATAAATAAAATGTCACCAAACAGCTATAGATTTTGTCGTAGTTGCATTTCCGTGTGTATGTCTACTCTCGTTAGGAATTCTCTTGTGTGTGGTTATTTACACAGCGCGAGTGACCCGTTGCTGCGATGATCAGCACTTCAGAAACTCCCATCCTTTAACCCACCCATCGATTAACGCAATTATGACGAGAAATATTGTGCACTTGGAAGAGTTTGGTGTATCGATCATATAAACTACGAAAGATTCAAGCCTTAGTCGTCCCTAAACTGGCGGTTAATGTAGTCGTTCTGTTAGTTCCAATACCAGTCCGATACTACTGAAAATCGGACTTTAAGCTGTAACATAAAGACTAAATTTATGCTTTGTTAGCCTTTTCTGAGTGGTCCAGGAGCTTGATCGGCTCCATAGTCACTTGTTTCACCAACCCCCTTTTGACCCTTCCTTTATAATAGCTAAGACTCACATTTGAACTGAAAAGAACAGTTATAAATCGTTCGCGGTCTGTTATAAATAATTTCCGCGTTGCCATTGACCGGTATCGATACTTAAGCGAATTTGTTTACAATTGCAAGCTATATTGAGAAGAGAATTAAAACAATTCAGGTTCTAATTACCATAACAAAAGGTTCTTTCTTTGCGTTGTAATGTTTGATGTAGCCACTTCAGAGTATAAACAAAGTCATTCCACGCTCAATAATACTTAAATAAAAGGGAATAACCAATGACTCCATTCGAATACTAAAGATAGTAAACGGAAGTGTACGTAGTCCAAATCTTAAAAAAATAAACACATTTATTTTGTTCCTGATTTTCCCCTTCTCTAGCCCAACATATATACTACTATATAGGTACTACCAACATAAATACAACAACACAGAAATGTAATGACTTTTGACTGTGGTCTTCTATAAGGTCGAAACCACAGATATATCAATCTAAGGAGATCGGGCGAATTGCCGAATTCATAGGAAGACCGAGTTCATAGACGTTCGAGACCATAACATGGTTCTAGTTCAGCTAGCCGTAATATAAACCTTATAACGCGCGCAATGAATTTGCGCGCGTTATAAGGACTGCGAAGCAATGAAAGTTAGGCACAGCCGCAAGGGAGTTCGGTCAAATCGCTGAGTTCATAGAAAGTCCGAGTGACGCGGACGGCGAAGTGGCAGAAATGTATGCCCACTGGGCATACACTTGTATGGCATACAATTATTAAATCTGTGGTGGAGGCACTACCCTAGTTCAGGCGTTCCGCATTCGGGATTTCCGGAGGCGTAGCGGAAAATATTTTTTTCACTAGTGAAAAAAATATTTTTCCGCTACGTCCCCACCGAGGGGCTCGAGCCTACCCCATATTATGGGCGATTAGGTCTTAGTCAACCACGCTGGCCAAGTGCGGGTTGGTCGACTTCACACACAAAACCTAAGAATTTCTACGTAGGTGTGAGCGGGTTTCCTCACGATGTTTTCCTTCACCGTAAAAGCGTCGATTAAACGTACATATTATATAATATGAATTCAATATTGTGAGACACATTGGTACGTAGCGAAGATCGGGTGTGTGTGTCTCCCGAGTGGGAGACAACACTCTTACGCACTAAGCCATCGGCGCTAAATATTAATTATAGATAATTGTAGTTTACATAAAATATAAAAATAATAGGCTGTCCTTCTAATTACTAACCTAATTTAAGCTGGTAACAATATTGTGATTGATTGAAACACATTACGATTTCACTCAATTGTTATCTTGAATCAAAATTGTCTTGCGGTAAATTACTACTTAGTATGTAATACGATTACAATTATAGATTATAGAAGGAGAAACATGGTTTGAACTCAATCGACTTTGTGGCTCAGACGAGTTATAAAGTAATATTTTGACTTTTGATATAGAAGGTGATGACATGAATATAGATTAAGTAGAGATAGAGAAAGAGGATGACTGATACGTGAATAGACTAAACAAAGTCATGGCATAAAATCGGGAGTGGTCCCCCGATATACGAGAAAGTCAAGTCTCGTATATAGGAAACGAGTCAAAAGTTGATAGAAACCTTATTATTTTGATGTCATACATGCATGTTAAATTTTGGTCACTCATCCAAGTACCGACCGCGTACTTGGTTGCTTAATTTTCGTGATCGACGACTCAAAAGTTGATAGAAACTTATATTTTGATGTCATACATGCTGTTAAATTTGGTTGCAATAAGTTACTCAGGGAGGTGCAAAACGTGTAAATCCGTCAAAATCTCGAGGTCGAATTTTTTGACAATTACAAGACTTCCTCTATCCTTATAGCCTAAGAGCCAGTGGAAGGCTACCTGTATGTATTTGACCAGACTTGGGGTTTTGTACAGTGAGGCCCCTATACCTACCATATATGAGATGGGGGTTCACTAAGCCCCAAGTGGTGGACACGGCGCGCGCTCAAGCAAGACAGGTATCGATTTTTGGCGAATTTTTAATGCATTTGACGACGTCTGCCGTTTTTAAAATTTGATAATATATTATTATTATTATCTAAAAACAACAATGGCAGACCATTATCGCGCGGTTAACATTGTGGCAGACAGTTTTGAAAGTGCTGAAAAAAATTAAATTTTGAATTTATTTGAAGAGATCTGCCATTGATATATTTTATTTATTAGGGTCTTGAAAACTTATATTCATCACGGCAGACGACTTCATTGAGTACACACATCGGCAGACAAGAAAATCTTTGCTACTATCCGGTCAGATGTATGTGTATTACGTTCCCTATTTTACATCAATATGATTTACTTTATCACTGTGATTAACTAAAATTGATAAGTTTGATGATTAATAAGTTTGATGATAAAAAAGTTAGTATATTTTGGAAGAATCTCAAATATTAAGGTATATTGCAGATAACAAATAATTATTCAAATATTTATTTAATTTTCTTCTTTTTATTTATTTAAGACATAATTAAAAAAAATTAATAACAAAATATGAAACGTGCATGCAATAAAAAAAAATGTATGTTTTTTTTACTTATTTAAATCTTTATTCATCGTCATCGGAATCATGGTCGTCGTGGTGTGACTCGTCTTCATCATCCATAGAATCGGAATCTGTAAAAAAATAATTTCAAAATAAAAATAATTTGTAAAGTGATCCGAATATATTCGATTAAATTTGGTTATTAATGAACTTACCATGGACTTGGGTGATTAAGTCGCTCACAGAAGTTGGAAGTTGATCACCTTCGAACCATTTGAATAAAAATTTATCATCCTGTTCAATCCAACCATACTCTAATGGGTCCAATGTGGTAGGTTGCTTCTTATACGCATTTCTCCAAACACTTGAAATATAATGTGCTCTTAGAAGTTGCTGGTAAAGCTCACTCTTACACAGTGGTATTGAGCTTGCATCAAAATTCAGTATTTTTTCAGTTCATAATAACCAAATTTAATCGAATATATTCGGATCACTTTACAAATTATTTTTATTTTGAAATTATTTTTTTACAGATTCCGATTCTATGGATGATGAAGACGAGTCACACCACGACGACCATGATTCCGATGACGATGAATAAAGATTTAAATAAGTAAAAAAACATACATTTTTTTTTATTGCATGCACGTTTCATATTTTGTTATTAATTTTTTTTAATTATGTCTTAAATAAATAAAAAGAAGAAAATTAAATAAATATTTGAATAATTATTTGTTATCTGCAATATACCTTAATATTTGAGATTCTTCCAAAATATACTAACTTTTTTATCATCAAACTTATTAATCATCAAACTTATCAATTTTAGTTAATCACAGTGATAAAGTAAATCATATTGATGTAAAATAGGGAACGTAATACACATACATCTGACCGGATAGTAGCAAAGATTTTGTTGTCTGCTGATGTGTGTACTCAATGAAGTCGTCTGCCGTGATGAATATAAGTTTTCAAGACCCTAATAAATAAAATATATCAATGGCAGATCTCTTCAAATAAATTCAAAATTTAATTTTTTTCAGCACTTTCAAAACTGTCTGCCACAATGTTAACCGCGCGATAATGGTCTGCCATTGTTGTTTTTAGATAATAATAATAATATATTATCAAATTTTAAAAACGGCAGACGTCGTCAAATGCATTAAAAATTCGCCAAAAATCGATACCTGTCTTGCTTGAGCGCGCGCCGTGTCCACCACTTGGGGCTTAGTGAACCCCCATCTCATATATGGTAGGTATAGGGGCCTCACTGTACAAAACCCCAAGTCTGGTCAAATACATACAGGTAGCCTTCCACTGGCTCTTAGGCTATTATCCTTACTAATATTATAAATGCGAAAGTAACTCTGTCTGTCTGTCTTTCTGTCTGTCTGTCTGTCTGTCTGTCTGTTAAGCTTTCACGTCTAAACCACTGAACCGATTTTGATGAAAATTGGTACAAATATAGATTAGATCTCTGGGAAGGACATAGGCTACTTTTTATCGCGAAAAAAAGGTTGAATGGGTTGAAATATGGGATGAAAGTTTGTATGGAAGTTCGTCATTTTTGAAGATAGAACCATGAAACTTTGAATTTAGGCACTTAATAAGACAGAAAGAAATATTTGTTCCGAGATTTTTGAAATTTTGACCTGTATGGGGGTGAAATAGTGGATGAAAGTTTGTATGGGAGTTCTTCATTGTTAAAGATAAAACCATGAAACATTGAAATTAGGGACTTAATAAGAAAGAAAGAAATATTAGTTCTAGGATTTTTGAAATTTAGACTCGTGTGGGGATGAAATTGGGGATGAAAATAAAACATCTATTTCTAGATCCAAGATGGCGGACGCGACTTTTTGACAAAATGTCAATATGGGTATCATTTTCGTGGTTTTCGGGGGTCCCGATTTCAAATACGACATCTATTTAGAGATCCAAGATGGCGGTTGCGACTTTTTAATATAAAATCGATATGGGTATCATTTTCGTGGTTTTCGGAGGTTCCGATTCCCGATACAACAACAATTTTTAAAAAGACCCAAAATGGCGGATGCGGCTTTTTTAACATAATGTCAATAAGAGTATAATTTTCGTGGTTTTTGAGGGTCCCGATTCCGAATACGACATCTATTTCGAGATCCAAGATGGCGGTCGCAACTTTTTAATATAAAATCGATATGGGTATCATTTTCGAGATTTTTGGGGGTTCTGACTCCGAATAAAACATCTATTTCGAGATCCAAGATGGCGGACGCGACTTTTTGACAAAATGACAATATGGGTATCATTTTCGTGGTTTTTGAGGGTCCCGATTCCGAATACGACATCTATTTCGAGATCCAAGATGGCAGATGGGACTTTTTAACATAAAAGCGATTTGGGTATCAATTTCGTAGTTTTCGGGGGTCGCGATTCCAAATACGTCATCAATTTCTAGATCTAAGATGGCGGACGCTACTTATTATTAATATGGATATCATTTTCTTGGTTTACAGGGTTCGAATTATCCATTTTGAGATCCAAGATGGCGGACGCGAATTATAAACTTTAGATGGGTATCAGTTTTGTAGTTTTCGGAGGTCTCAAAATGGATGTTGTATTCGGAGTTAGGATTCAGAATACAGCATCCATTTTGAGATCCAAGATGGTGGACGCGACTGTTTAGCTTAATCGCTTTCACGCCTAAACCTGAAACGAATTTAATTAAATTTGGTACAGAAATAGACTAAACCTCGAAATGGAATAAAAGCTACCTTTTTTGTGAAAAAGAGAATGAAGGGGTTGAAATATGAGATGAAAGTTTTTATGGGATTCCTCATTACCATGAAGATAAAACCATGAAAAGCAAATATTTGTTCTAGAGTTTTTGAAATATTGACCCATGTGGGGATGAAAGGTTGCGTGTAAGTTAGCAATTGATGGAAAAACATAAAATGGTAGATTGTAAAAATGCCATTTACTGGTAGTGCACGGCAGTTGTTATGTGTATTTCTTGCATAATAAGTACCTATAACAAAAAAAAAATCTGCCTAAATTAACTATTCCACGCGTACGAAGTAGCGGGCAAAAGCTGGTACTACATATACGAGAAAGTAAAAAGGAGCTAATGCTGAGATGATGATTCAATACTCAACAGTTTATTGCATTACATAGGTATGATTGGTCGAGAAGTGTTTATTTAAGGGAAAGTGCTCTAACGAGCATATAGTTCACCCAATGGTATGACTATCGACGCCCATTGAGATCTGCAACAAAAGAGGGATCGCAAATGCGTTGGCCTTTATGGAAGAAATACGCTCATTTTACTTCCTCGTATACTTAGTATAGAGAAAGTCTTGTTTTTGAAGATTTTGAGGTCGTATCGATTCGGGAACACCGCAGGCGACAGTTGGTTCTACAGCCTTCTGGTTCGCCGAAAATTGCGCGAAAAACGGGTGTGGAAAACCAGGCATCCAGACTGAGACTGCAAGAGGGAAACATGACCAACTGAGAAAATTATCACAAATTTCGGAACACATCACTGTTCACTCTATTGCTGTGGCGGCATTTTAATAAGATGGTGGGTGTTGACAAAACAAACTTAAGGCACACACTCATTAGCTTGGAACCGTATCACTTCTTCTTACTATGATAACTTCAACTAAAACCCTCAACCACTTCTAAGCGGGCTATTTTATCATTACGTTGGGAGCACCGCCCATCGCACGCATCGCGTTCTATGTGCGTTGCTCTGCAGAGATGCGGTGCAGGGCGGGTGGCAACCGCCCCCGCGTCGCGTTCAATGTGTGGTGCATCTTATACACGCATACAAAATTCGCCAGCCACGGTCGCCGCGCCATACCGCGTGCGGTGTGCGGTGTTCCTTAGACTGATAGTTTTTTTATTTGCTTTACCTTTCCAGTACTCGAGTGTACTGAGCCGAGACACAGATCAACATTATACTGACTATTGGTTTAATTTTAGACTTTATAAATATACTATTATGGACTAAGAGCCAAGCTTAATTTTACAGGCTCTTTTGAGACTATCTTAAAGTGACATTTGCATATATTAACGCTTTAAGTATCTAGTTATACTTCTTTATAGGTTAAGCTGCGTCTACATTGTACAGAGAAAGATTCTTTCTTTTCGTTTTGTTTTATGTCCTCATTGAAACCTTAAGGGGACCACAAACCAAAACGTCTTTTATTGTTTTTGATGATTGTTTCAAAAAGCGCTGAAACTACGACCTACGTAACAAAAAAATATCATCAAAATAAATTATTGGCGGAGTAAAACGGGTTCATTGCCAATCCAAAAATTAAAATTTTTGCCCATAAAGTTTATTATGTATTTAATTGCATTTTTCGTATGATTCTATAGGCCACGCCCCCTTTACAATAGTTGAGTCCTTGCTCTAGAGGCCTATAAAATACATTTGCGACAACACTACGACCCATGGATTATACAAAACTCATTTTTATACAATACTCTTAGGAAAATTCACGCGACGTCGCGTAATGGGCCAAATTGAAGATCACCGGGAATGTGTTTGTAATGAATAGGCTTAAAAACTTCTTTTATACTACACCTGATCGGAACAGTACCTATTATTCCCTCAAATTGAAAAGAGAAAGTTGATCTTTTCTTAGACCTAAATATGCGGGAGGAAAAGTTGTATGAAAATCTATTTCTAACGTGTTTAGCGGGAGGAAAGTTGTATGAAAATCTATTTCTAACGCGGCGTCGGCTGCGCCTTCGGGCCACAAACTGCTCCCTCGTTGGTAATCTGTCACTTTCGTCCCGCGGTGAACAATGTACTATTTAAGCCTATTCATTATATTTTAAACATTCTTGCGGCGTGACGGACGTGACCGTATAATAAAGCAGTCGAAAAAGAAACTCACACAGTGTGAACTCGGCCTAACAGTAGACGTATTTAGCAAAGTGTATTGGTGTAACCGTAATAATTGTCGATGGACATGCATTTATCCGTTTTACGAGTTTACTTAGCTGGTATACAATGGAGTTGACGAGTTTAGCAACACGTCGCCTCGGGGACACGGGTTGACGAAACTTTATATTGTACCTAGTACCTACTTGAGGATAGTGGTTACGGCTGTAATAAAGGTATTATAGAAATCGTACTGTCCCTTCCAAACCCGAATTGTGCGGAAGGGAGCATTATAGGTCATGTTTTTACTTTCTCGTATACTATATAGAGAAAGTCTTATAATCGTCAATAATTCGACTTCGAGATTTTGACGGATTTACACGTTTTGGACCTCCAGCTGAGTCCAAAAATACTGTTTTTGGAATTATGTCTGTGTTTGTATCTGTGTGTGTGTCTGTGCGTTACCACGACGACTCGAGTATGCTTTAACTTATCGCAACCAAATTTAACATGCATGTATGACATCAAAATATAAGGTTTCTAGCAACTTTTGAGTCGTTTCCAAATATTCATGGTTAAGTACATCTAAGTTTTTATCATAGATCCACGTTTCTCAACATATCTCCTATCACAGGTGGGTTGGAAGAGATTTCTTTTATAAATAAGTTTCACCTTTTGTACTATTTATTAATTGTAACTTTTTCTATTTTTGTATAATAAATGATTAAATAAATTGGTTTCTTACATTGTATTAATGATATGGACCAGGTCTGAAATAAGTTTATTTTATTTATTTTATTTTATTATAAATAAATAATTTTACAATTATGTACTGACGTTTATAGATTAGAAATGGAACGACTAGGGTGAGACCACAAAAATGCATCAATGTGTGAGTACCTAATGCACATGTGTGCGTGAAAAGTACTGCAGTCTGACAATAATTGTTGTATTTTCTACGTGACTGACAGGCCGACCTAGGCTGCCTGCGTTGACGTGAAATGGTGTCGTCCATCTATCTCGTTCTAATATACGTGTTAGTTTGCTCTTTCGCTTTCACATTGCCCATCTACAGTTTCCTGTATCTATGGTTTTTATCATAAAAATCGTGATTTGCGGATCATATAAATTTGAATGTACGTCGAATTTTGAAAGACGAAAAACGTAGGTACACACATAGCTTTTTACTATGTTAAAAACATTTTAAAATAATCATAAAGGTCAGATTAGTAATAGGAGTACCTAGTAAAGCATTTTCTCCGTTTGGAGGATGGAGTCGTGCTCGCCCACTATCCTCTAGTGTCGTGAAAAATGTGTCAAATACTTTTAGGTACCTACTTCTATTTCAAGAGAAACATATACTCCTTACTACTTCGATCTAGAAGATGAAGAACGAGACGAAGAACCTAGAAATGGGCACCAAAGAAATGACCATTTACATTCTTAGTGCCAGCCTAGCGGCACTTAAAGCCTTAACTACCTACAAAGTCAATTCAAAACTAGTTTTGAATGCGATACACACACTAAACAATCTAGGCAAACACAACCTAGTCAGACTAGTGTGGGTACCGGGACATTTAGGGATTGAAAGTAATGAAAATGCTGACAAACTAGCAAGGAAAGGATCGGCTCAAGACCTTAATGGGCCCGAGCCTTTTGTAGGATTATCTAGAAGTACCATAAAAATGGCACTAAAGGAGTATTGTCAAAAGAGGCACCTCAGGGAATGGCTGTCCACTCCCCGACTGACACACTCAAAGAAATTTTTAGGATCCTCACACATAGGCTACCTTAAAAGAATAGGAAGAACAGGACCCAAATCCGCTGCCTCACAGGTGCTCTCACTGGCCACTTTGCCACTAATGTACAATAGGCAAAGCTGAAAACCCTATCTGTACAATGTGCGGTGAGGAGGAAGAAAGCATGGAGCACATACTATGTGACTGCAATGCACTAGCCTATATAATAGGCGACTAAAGGTCCTGGGTCTAGGTTACCCTAAACCAGAGGACTTTATAGACCTTATTCCCGCCAACATCGTAAAACTCATACAAAATGTTTTCGATGTTGGCGGGGATGGGTGATAAGGAATGGGCAAGCACAAAAGATCCCATAGAGACGAAGTGCCCTGAGACACAGTCTCAGCCCCTTGCATAAGAATAAGAATACTACTTCGATAGTCAAACTCACAAAAAAAGAGATGTCATTAGTAACCATGACATTAGTAAATTAATCAGTTATTAAAGTAGTGTAAAAATTAAGAACAATAC
This sequence comes from Elophila nymphaeata, assembly GCA_955850985.1. Taxonomy (NCBI): domain Eukaryota; kingdom Metazoa; phylum Arthropoda; class Insecta; order Lepidoptera; family Crambidae; genus Elophila; species Elophila nymphaeata. The sequence continues at coordinate 14,517,465 of OY039090.1, read as the reverse complement.
GAAAAACAAAATAATTTTATTTTAAAAACAATCTCATTAATAGACAAAAATTAGCACGTTAAATAAATATAAAACACTAATTACCTACCTAGCTACGACGTTTACCAATAGGTACTTATTTAATTATTTTCGTGGTTCGTTTGTTTATAACTTCATATTTTTTTACTAAATTTTAATTGACCACACTGAAAATTGCTTGGCGCATAACGGCATTAGGTTACAGTGACCGCTAGCCATAAGACAGGCTGTATATTTATTTATTTGCCAACTAAAAAGCACGGCTAGTTTGATTCACTGTATGGCCCATACTTCCAGATGTGTCGCTATTTATAAATCAGACAAAATTTTATCCAAAGCTCTCTGATCTTTCGGGATTATGAGCATGATATATATTTATACTAATATTTTAGAGGTTAGAGTTTGTTTGTTTGAACGCGGTAATCTCAGAAACTACTGATTCAAAATGAAGAATTTTATGTTGGATAGTCCATTTATTGAGGAAGGCTATAGGCTATATAACATCATAACACGCTAACAAATTCGCGGGCACAGCTAGTGTTATAATAAAGCTTATAAACTTTTTTTTTTAAACCGGGAGTGGTCTCCCCTTCACTTTCTCGTATACCGGAAACGACTCAAAAGTTGATAGAAACCTTATATTTTGATGTCATACATGCATGTTAAATTTGGTTGCAATAAGTTAAAGCATACTCGAGTTATCGTGCTAACGCACAGACACACAGGTATACAGAGGCACACAGACACACACACAGACATAATTCCAAAAACGGTATTTTTGGACTCAGGGAGGTCCAAAACGTGTAAATCCGTCAAAACCGAGGTCGAATTTTTGACGATTACAAGACTTCCTCTATACTACGTATACGAGAAAGTAAAAATCAGAGAGCTCTTCCTCTCTGTCCTGCACTCGATACATACGAGAAAGTAAAAAATCAGGTTTGAAATTAAATTGAAAAAAGCACCTAACCTCGATGCTTTTTCTTTCTAAAAATCAATAATAAAAACATTAAATTTTGATTCTAATTTGATTTTAAAAAAATAAATAAATTATAGAATGACGATTGGCTACCCATCTTTTCACAATGCCACCGAACTGATTGACAGCTAAAATAGGAAGGAAATACTCTTAACTTTTACTCAAACACAAAAGTCCATAATTCACTTTTAACAGAGTAAAACATTCTCCGTGGTATAACCCAACTCTACCTTATCTAAGACGCATTAAAAAAGAAACTTTGGACAATTAGCGCGCTCGAGGGGTATTGTACCATTGTTGGGTCTTCTTTTGTTGGCGTCATAACTACACCATGATAAAGAGGTGAGCAGTAGGGTAAGTTCTATTTGGTTCATCGAGTACCTTGTGGATTGGTAGTGCACTGATACTAAAATGTAAAGTAGGTATGCTTCTCGGAGTAGTAACGTTGGTTATAACATTCGTCGCTTAAAATTTTCAAGCATTTCCAAATTAAACTATAAAAATGTATTATGCAAAGCTAATGTTTAGCATTAAGACACTTTTGTATAGTTATATTTTTTTGATTAAAAGTTAAATTTTTTTATTATGGTTAATTACTACTTTATTAAAGACTTGCACATGTGAATTATCACTCTTTCCAAATCAGTGCTATAAAAACTGTGAATGGAGGATAAAATTTGCTGGATTTCTTACCGGTTCTTCCCAGTGCAAGACTTTTGAGCCGATGTCATCAAAATTGACTTCCATAAATGTACAAATTGTACCTAAATGAATAAAGAAATTTTGACTTTGAATAATAAATGGTCACTTATAAAATTTAATCGATAACTTGTAATTCATGAAATCAATTATTTTATCATTAAAAGTTAGACCATATCATTCTTCACTTATTAAAGGCAAGCGATATGATTTTTGTTTGTTTTGCATGCACAACATTATTATTTAATAGCGGAATATGGGTATTTTTATTCTTTCATAAAATATAATTTTCTCACTGACTTACACGAAAACATTTCAATGAGGTCCCCTAATGGTATGGCTTTTCCTAATACAACATACATAGTAACATTCCTTTTTGTACCACAATAAAGATGTTTTTTAAATCATCAAAATCGGTCCATCCGTTGCAAAGTTATAGAGCAATTTGCGTCAAATGATTTTATTTAATCCGCTGCGCTCTACGGCATGGCTGTGACGTCACCCGGCACTATCCGCCCGCTCCGAGTCGCCGCTCACTAGGAACTTTGACTCATATTTTTTTTTATTTTAAATAGTTATAAAAATCGAGGAATACTTAGAATTTTTTTTTTCATCATTTCACCCGAGAGACACCCACTGTTGGACATAGGCCTGGACATTTTTTCTCACTTTGACAAAATATATTTAAATGTGTTACGCAGTGAAACCCCAAAAAACATATATTTATCCGTCAAATTATATTGTTATTTCCTAATAAATAAAACTATAACCAGAAATTCAGCAAACGTCGGCAAAATCTCTAACAGAAAATTTGAGAAAAGAAAATACATTATGATTGCAAATTATTATGTATATTTGGTTATGTAGTATTTGACTAAACCACGGTAATGATAGAAGATAAACATTGTAAACTAAACTAGAGTAAAATTTTTTATTTTTGTTTAGCAAAGTACCTATTCCAAGATTTTGAAAATTGTATGTAAGTATAGTTTTGATAATATAAAATCATACATCATACAATCGCCATCATATAATCGAAATTACACTTAATTATTTTAGTAAGCTACTATCTATATCAAGCTGTAGTACTAGCTTTTGCCTGCGACTTCGTCCGCGTGGAATAGTTATTTTGGGCTGCATTTTTGGGACTTTGGATTTCCATACGACCTTTCATTACCCATTTCATCCTTGTGAGGATAAAAGGTCAAGATTTCACCTATTAGGGAAAAAAACATAGCCTAAATTATAATTTTGAGGAACGTCCATGCAAACTTTCATCTCCCATATCAACCCTTTCAAGCCTTTTTACGAAATAAAAGGTAACCTATGTCCTTTTCCATCGTCTAGTCAATATTTGTACCAAATTTCATGAAAATCGAAGCCGCGGAAGCGTGACTTTGCTTAGTCTTACATACCACCTTTCATCCTCAAACGAGTCAAACTTTAAAAAAACACGAACAAAACATTTATTTATTACTTGCCTAAATTCAAAGTTTCATGACGAACTCCCTTTCTTCAATAATACAAACTTTCGACCCTTATTTCAACCCCTTCATGCCCTTTTTTTACAAATAAAGTTAGCTTATATCCTATTTTTGTATTATATCCTAATTTAGTCGAAGGCTTGAAAGCGTGACTTTTGGACTTCGATACGAACTTTCATCCCCTATTTCATCCCCACTCGGATCAAAATTTTTCAAAAACGCTAAAACAAATATTTATTTCTTTTTTATCAAGTGCCTAAATTCAAGTTTCATGGCTTTTCTTTAAAAATGAAATATCCATACAAAATTTCATCCCTTATATCAACCCCTTCGAGCCCTTATTTGCAATAAAAGGTAGCCTATCTATATGTTATTTTGATGTATGAGCTATATTATTACAAATTTTAATTAAAATTCATTCCGTAGGTTTTGCGTTAAAGACATAGAGACGAATATACGCTCGCATACTTCTTTCACCATCCGATCCATTCAAACTTTCATGTTTATAAATTAGTAGGATTGCTCAAACTGCATTAAATTGGAACTAAACCTCTTGAATAGGCTTTGTCCATGACTATAACATCAAAAAAACAATATGTATAGTATTTATTACGATATGTTCGCAAGAAACGCTGCGCGCGGGTACAGTCGGCAGTGATGTAGTGCCGAGTGACGTCACACGCCTGCCAGGCGGCCGCTTGGCGGAACGATCCGTTTTTTCGTCATAACTTTGTCAATTTTCAGCGTAGAAAAAAAAATTTGGTATCATTTATTTTGTTTTTTAATTGTCTACAAAGCTACATTCATAGTTAAAATCGTTACGGATCCTCATTAGTTAATGACATTATTGACTAAACAAAATGGTGTATTAAACTTGTTACACTGTTTGTGTTTTCACTGTGGTGGTCATAACTGATTGTTTTGATGTATTTCTATGACATCTCGGTCCTCAGTTCGCATCTTGCTTCGGTCGAGGATCGTTGCTATAATTAGTGTGGTGTGTTTTCGGTGTAGTGTTAAGAAATTCTTTGCATTCAGTTGTTACTGATTTTAGAAGGTTTGTACAGTATTTTCTTTAACCCCTATTGTGTCGCCGCCATTTTGTAAAATTTCGCGCATGTGTCAGTTACTTCCGGACTTTCCGTCGCGAATTTTCCGGGTGTTAAAAAATAATAATAAAAATTTTGTAATAAAACTATAAATATGAGGTTTTGTCGTTAAAATCGTTATAAAATAAGCTAACAGAATATAATATAATTAGTACAGTTATATTTTCAAATAATAATAATAATATCATCATTTTCATCATCGAAAAACTGTGGAGGGGGGGATCGACCTCCAGGAGGTCGGCCGACACACAGGCATTTTTGACAGCGACCTCCAGGAGGCCGCGCGACACACAAGGGGTTAATTTTAATTTTGTGATTCTTTTATTTTAGTTATTTTAATATGTATCTCAAATTTATTTTAATTTTGGTATTTTCTATCTCAATTTAAATTTGATATTGTGATTCCTTCATTTTAGTTATTTTAATATGTATCTCAATTTTATTTTTATTTTGATATTGCCATGTGGTTTTTTAATCCAATCCCAAGATTTATGCTCAAAGTACTAATGGTATTTGTACCATAGCCAAACAAGTTGTATGGCACATATTTATATCCGAAATCAAAGGATGTTTATATCCTACAGAAATATTTATAAAATACTAGTGGACGCTCGCGACTTCGCTTGTATCAATTTCGGTTAAATTATAGCCTAAGTATATGTTATTCTGGTCTATTAAAATCCGTTCAGTAGTTTCTGCGTGAAAAACAAACACACATCCATACAAACTTTCACGTTCATAATATTAGTAGGATTGTAGACAAAGGTCAATTCATCATAACAGCCTTTATAATTCGACCCACTGCTGGGACACAAGCCTCTCTTTGTCATCGAAGGAGGTTTAGGCAGTAGTCCACCACGCTTGCCCAATGCGGATTGGTGAACGGAGTATAAGGTGATCAATCATTATTTCTTTCTTTCAATACCCCTTTGCTGATCCATTAGCCGCCTTCTAAGTCGGTAACGGACAAAATATATGCATACATATTTATTTCGATATTAAAAAAATAATAAACAAGAACAAAAAATTTACATTATAAAAAGGTTACTAACTGGATACAAAATACATAATTATAAACTACTAAATTACAAATAAGAAAGCTCGCCTAGGTCCTCCAAAGCACCAATATATAACACTGGCTACATCCTCTCGCTGAATCGCGACACTAATTTTTTTGGGAGAAATATAAACCAGTCTTATTGCCACTTAGGTACTGTCTTACGTTAGTCGTTCTGCAATATCGCAAGAAAATAAATATACCTATAAATAATAAAACTCATGTTCATTACAAAAAAATATTTGCCCCTACCAGGATTCAAACCCCGACCAGCGAATACAGCCACCTCGACGGCGCGTCCAATGGTTACTTTAAATTTTACTTAAGTTATTTGATAAAAAAAATAACCAAACCTTATCTTTCTTTACAGGTAGCACGATGAAGTGATTTAGTGATCCAAAGTGAAAGTGTAAAGTTAGCAGCGATTTCTTAGTGAAAATACAATTGTAAAAGCAGTGTTAATGTGCGCGAAGGCAGTGTTAAGTGAGAAAATGACGAACATTACGCCAGAGACGAGGATCATGATCATGAGGTCTACAGACAACCGGGGCAGTTACAGGAGACAGGTGAGAAGTTCTTTGACATTATCTACCTTAATCCTTAGGGCGCGATTCCATTGGGCAAGTCTTGTATGCAAGTATGACGTCACACACGTCACACAGCTTGCATTGGAATTGTGATTTCCAGAGTCTCCATTCCACAACTCTTCAACGTTGAACCCTGAATCTCTCGCCTTAGGACTACCTCAAAATATCTGTCCCTGTCCTTTTTTTATGACGATGGGAAATCCACTTACGGACCATACCGCACACTGGCTAGGCGAATGGCGTGAGCGGGACTCACCGGCGCGCAGCAGTGCCGGTCCTACCTCGCTAAAACCACAGATTTAATAATACAAGGAGATAGGCCAAGCCGGCGTTTAACTTGTGACAAGTGTATGCCCAGTGGGCATACATTGCCGCAAATTCGCCGTCCGATAAAGTCGAGTGAATACTTACGTATGTCAGAAGGAAATATCCGTTTTTCTTTCAAAATGCCGTCCTGTTCAACTGTAACATGCAATCATTGCAGTGAATCAGTTATTCATCAAGTAATGGAATAACTTTTCACACTTAAGAACCGAAAAACTTAGATTTATATTTGAAAAACAATATTTAGACAAATAGTCCGACTTTATTTAAAAAACACAATCGCTTTAAATTATGCGTCGTTATTGCTTTAAGTTATCTGACAATTTGTATCATATTGCGACTGTGCTTAACTTTCATTGCTTCGCAGTCCTTAATACGCGCGCAATCAATAGTGTATATTACGGCATACTCAACTAGAACCACGTTATGTAGTACGGACGCTGATCGCGACACTTGGTCTTCCTATGAATTCGGCGATTTGACCGATCTCCTTAGATTGATATATCTGTGGCTAAAACCCACCGGTACCCTCCTAAGCCCTTATGTTTTGGGATCGGCACACCAATGTGCGTCATTACACCAAAACGCCTCTAGAAATCTCTCTCTGTCCTAGTCAATCTCTCTCTATTATGCTGTATATAAAAGGAACTCTAGTCTAATTGTGTAAACGTACACTTACACGCACAGACAAAGTGTAATTGCTCCTGTATTTGTTTGCTTTATGTTATTATGTTTGGGTAAGCTTATTCCGTATCTATTGACTTCATAAACAAATTGAGCTGACGATTATAATTGTATGCCATCGATGAGTAACCAATGAACAATAAATCATTGTATTAGAGGAAGTTTTAAGGTAACATCAGAACAGAAATATTTAAAGTTAAAATGTTTCTCGTCAGTCTGCTTATAAATAACTAGCTGTGCCCGCGATTTCGTTCGCGCGATTTCCCGTTTTGAAACATTTTTCATTGATGTTCAGCGCCTGTTAGTAGTACCTTTATGTTAAATAGCCTCGATAAATGGACTATCCAACACAAAAATATTTTTTCCATTTGAATCATTAGTTCCTGAGATTAGTGCGTTCATCTAACTAAACAAACAAACTCTTCAGCTTTATAACAACAGTACGTATGGATAAATTCTTTCGTAAAAGTTTTGAGCCTCTCTCTACATTTTCCAGTTAAATCGTCACTACAATGTTATATTTATTTTTCGGGTGAAACTGCAACTCGGGTATAGTACTACTAACTCTACGATTCCCTTCTGTCCTGAATCCTCTTAGAGACTCTAATCAGTAAAGAGATTCCCCTACAGTCCCACAAAGGTCCTCGTTTTCTTCCCTGTGACTATTTGCAGTCAACTCAACAGCAATGGTCAGGAGAAAGAGTTAGAAATAGTCAGAATCTAGACAACATATTATTTCACCAAACATCACTAAAATGACTGCTGTGATGATTTTGAGTGTAACATCTGTCCTGGTTACGTATGGGTATGGTGAAGGATTCTTGCTTTTTGGTTTTGGTGCCCCTTTTATGTAGGCGACAGGCTGGCAATCTGTCACTATTTGGACGCATTGCGTGGCCCATACTGCCAGATGTGGCTTAATGTGTAACAAAATGTTACCTAAGGCTCTGCTCAACTACTGCTGGACTACAAGCATGATCGCATGTATGTATGTATCACTAAAATTCGACAATGAACCAGCTATAACGACATCGCCAAATTTTCCATTAATTAAAGTCTTGAATGATAATATCCTAGCCATTCTTCAATTATCAACTTATTATTTCTAAAATTCTCGGAAAGCATTTCCCAAACTAATAGCTCCATGTTATCTCTAACACAAACATGACAGCAAGATAAACATGCACGTTGACAATTCATAAAACAAATGATTTCAACGAAACGCTGTCCACCATTAATTTTCTGGATGACGTATGACATAAAACTCTATAATGCGTCTCGATTGTTTGCAGTGATTCTCTCACTTACAACATAGGTATTAAGATCGAAATTGCTATATTGTACCCGCATCTGATTGTTGGTAAAGGGACGAAAATGTGAGGCAGTGTGTCGGTCATTGACCCAACCGAAATGCTCTGTACAATCGACCGAACGCTTTCAGATAGAGTGGTCAGTGAGGAGATGTTATCGATAATAGAATTATGATTCCGTATTTATTGCTTAGCTACTATTTTATCTCTTCTCTAGCTTCCAATTTTAACGAACCGAGGCGATTGATTTCTGTTATTACACAGAAATCAATTAAATATTTAATAACACATCGGCAGCAGACTGTTGAGAATTTGAGTGTTTTAGTACACCCACATACAGCTTTATGCTGTAGTTTGTTTGCATATTAGAGGCTTATTAATAGCACATTCATAATATTAACTTAAAACGGAAATAGATAATGACAGACCGAATCACGGGTGGCTGCTACTTACAGGCAGTTTGTTTCCAGTACATCTTAATCTCGATAGCTTTTTTGCTCTCTTCTAGAGTCTATAATCTTTCTCTCCATTTTGTATATAGGGTGGACAAGGGCTCTATAGAAATATCGTATATGTACGTAATTGTTAATTACTAGGGTTCCCCCTGCAACTTGTGCTCAGTTTCAATAACTTATGTATCTTCACGTTTGCTTACTAACTTACTAGGCATAAGATTTGGCCAAATCTGTACAAAATATGTCAAAATTCACCGTTACCAAGGGAAACTGTTGGTCGGGTTGCGTTTTTAAGAAAAAAAAAAATATTTGTAGCCAATATTACTCAGTGTCAACGTGGTATTATATCAGTGAAAGATTTCTTTTTATAATCGGTCCATTAATTTGTGAGCTTCATTACACACATAAATGAAGTTACACTTTTATCCCATAGTGGAGGCAGATATTACTTTTAAAACTAGAAAAAAATACACTGTAAACAAGATTTCCTCTATACTACATCATCATCATCAGCTCATATAATGTCCCCACCGAGGGGCTCGAGCCTACCGCACATTAGGGGCGATTAGGCCTTAGTCAACCACGCTGGCCAAGTGCGGGTTGGTCGACTTCACACACAACCTAAGAATTTCTTCATAGGTGTGTGCAGGTTTCCTCACGATGTTTTCCTTCACCGTAAAAGCGTCGATTAAACGTACATATGAATTCAAAATTTGAAAACAGATTGGTACGTGGCGGGGTCGAACCAGTGACGCTCTTACGCACTACGCTACCGTAAAAATCGACCTGCCTCAGCACCTAACGCAGCCGCTCGGATTGCGGAGAATGCTGGGTTTTCAGTGTATTTTTTCTAATTTTAAAAATATTTATACGTTTGTAAACGCAAAAATTATTCCAGATATTACTTCTTTCCACTTACTACGATCCTTACACTTAATTTACTCTCATCAAAGTACATAGGTATACGTACATACGTTTAATTTACTTTATATACTTAAGTATTGATTTAAAAGAACTGTTCATCACAAACATACAAAATACATTACATTTTTCTTTATAACATTAGGACGTAACAAAAATCACCGAAAAATGTAGAGCTTGCTTTTTAATAAAAAAAAAACTGACCTCCACGTTGACGTAATACAATGAGTACTTAGTTTTATCTTAATTTCATCTTTCAAACCTGTACCCTTGTTTATAAGGCATTCGTATGGTTGTAGTATTAGTGTACACGTGGTATTTTAGAATTATTATTTTTTTCAGTGCATTTTTCTAGTATTAATATTTACGCGTTTGTAAACGCAAAAATAAAATTATCCCATAACGTGGTATTTTTTTACAAATAATGAACATTTTTCAATGGAATTTTAGAAGCGAGAGACAATTGGTTTTAGTATTTTTTGTAACATTTAACTACTAGAAGCTACTAACGATTTACTTAGAATTATCTTTTGGGTTAGCGGAAATACACTAAATAATTGTTCTTAAATTAATTATCCAAGTGATATTCAGAATAAGCAATTTCCTTGCAGTATCGTCCTTTAATTGAAGAGTCTTCACATTTTATTTATTTGAAACGGGATAAAATTGTAATATTTAACAATTAACGATACAACAGTGGTATTTTTTTCCTTACTTGAAGGGAAGCTATTAGGCTTCATCTAGGCTATTTGTTTTACAAATTTTACTTGCGGCTCACATTTGCAATTTTCCATACCACTTTTTTCACATTTCATTTTAACGTCGATACTTTAATATGAATTATGTATTGTCACTACATATCGATGAAATAAAAATGCCTCGTCCCATCCCTATAGTTCCATTCACACTTGCACATGGTGTTAGTAACATTGATCGATTCTGTACAATTCGTGTAATGGGAACGTGTAGCTCGTAGCTGTATGAGCCCGGTACAAAACATAGTGATATATCTTGGTGCCAGCTATTAGGCCCTGTAGTTTGGGCTTTGGAAATTTATGTAGCATTCCGAATTAAATCACTCGTGCCTCGAGTTAGGTAGAAATCATGTTACAATTAAAAAGCTTTGAGAATATTTTGGAATCTAACTCATTGATTCTAAAAACAAAATTTATATTATAGTTTTAGGAATCGTTTAACGAGATTCTGTGTTCCACACAGTAGAGATGCACAGAGTATGCGATGTAGTAGGCGCAACATTTAAACTTGCAATTTTTTTTAGACTACTACTAATTTGATTTATTTAGGCATTAAGCCTTAGAATCAAATTTACTGGCTCTTTTCTCCTACCCTGCTCCCATTTTAACTGGAGTCGGTGCAGTATCGACCATCGGCATACCATACCGCTAATAGTAAGTTTCGTTCGGCATTATGTTTTTCGGCCGGCGGCAGCTGGCCAAACATCAACCCTCTAAAAAATCGACATACATACATACGATCAAGCTCATAGTCCCAAGAGGGGTTCAACAGAGCCTTAAGTAACATTTCGTTACACATAACGCCACATCTGTTAGCATGGGCCATGCAGTGCCTTTTTTTGTTGATGGGGAGGTCAAATGAATTTATGGATCGTCCCTACGGGGTGGTGCCAACCGCAGGGGATATTTGGGACTCGAGGTAAATGCGTTCCCTCCCACTAAACATCCTCCCCGTCCTGACATTCAGTGCGCTTTTACGGGACGGCTCGGGATCTGCGCACGTGAGTGCAACTACACCGAGACCCTCTCAAGGCTGTCCGTCTAGGCACTCCTTGCAACAATTGGTAGCCAGCAGATGGGCCATGCAGTGCCTTGAAATAGAGACAGGTGGTCTGTGTCCAATCAAAATTGTCTATCCTAACTAATATTATAAATACGAAAGTGAGTTTGTTTGTTTGATACGCTGTCACGCCTAAACCAATGAACCGTTTTTGATTAAATTTTGTATACAGATAGTTTGTTGGAGGAAGGACACTGCATAAGTACTTTTTGGTACATTAACGCGAGCAAATCCGTGGGCAGATGGCTAGTAATTATATATTTATGAGTTAAGGGTATATGGAGCGAAAGTAATATACAACATGTAAATGAAATAACCAACACCCTGAATACAGGTGGTTGGGGATCGGCTTTTGAGTTGATTTCATAATACTTAAAAAAAAAGCTATTTTTTTTTAAAAAAAACGAAAGTACCCAGAAAATGTTGTACAACATTTTCTGTCTACTTTTTTATTTGTTTTATTTTTTTAAAAAATCGTTTTTTTTAAAAATTAATCTTGAAATCAACTCAGAAGTCGATCCCCAGCCACCTGTATTCAGGGTGTTGGTTATTTCATTTACATGTTGTATATGAATCGTAGCAAGTAAAAAGAAGTATTAGGTATTTGCGTACTATGCAAGAAAGCGGACGTAGGTGAATAGTTTGAAAGAGTAGTTTTATTTTTTATGTTATTTATTACAAAAAATCACATTTCTTACTACTTCTTTTTTTAAGATAGTAATTAAGACGTGTTTTTGCAGATCCTAGCAGCGCTGGCAGTGTCCCTGGGCCCTTTTGCTGCGGGCCTCAGCAAAGGTTACATGTCACCTGCCATCTCCTCAATGCAGGAGGCGAATATCCCCGACAGTTTCCCGGTCAGCAACCAGCAGGCCAGCTGGATAGCCAGCCTTAGTTTATTAGGTAAGTTTTGCTTCTAATATCCTTGCATATATTTTGTTTTCTGTTAAATGATCCAAATGTGTGGGAGTAAAATCTGCCCAAATTTACGCCATTAAAATTTGTAATTTATTAATATTGATATATCTATTGACTGTAATGATGTTTTGAATTCATTAAGAAATTGTAAGCTGTGGAGTTTCTTTCGCCAGTTCTTCTCCATCCAAGCATAGTAATATTTCTTTAAGTAAAATGGTTATTTCGTCCCAAAATGGTGGTAGGGCTTTTGACTATTTAAAAGTACTTAGCAAAGTCCATTCAAATAAAGAGCTTTTTCATTTCATTTCCTTTCTGACTGAACTGTGTGGAAAAATGATTTTTAATTTACAATTTCAAAAATTTTGATTACTTATCTGACTATGTAACTTATACAATTATATCATTTTCGTCAATTGAAAATAATTGCTAATTTTTTTTTATTATAAGAAATAGCACCACAGACAACATCAAAAAAATCTTAATAATGTCTCTAAGAAAAGATCAGAGATCAAATATCAATAAAGTTGGAACTAATCTTAGTTATTAATTGACTGTGCCTTTGAGAATTCGAATTATAATTAAATTATACAACTTAGGTGAAAGTAACTCAATTTCTTTATGGAAATGAGCATGCCTTGAAACTTAATTAACTTATCTTACATAGTAATACGAATAACTTTAAAAGTCAATAAATTACTATTTTCCCAAACTACAGATATGATTTATGGCCGATTTCAATATTCTATTCACAATTACAGATCGCCCTACCAGGGTTTGGTTGCTAAGCGACCTCTGTTATTTTTAGTAGCATAACAATATTTGTTAAGAGGATAATATCATATGCGGTGAGTATCGTCTTCATAAAAAATACTACCAATAGAGAAAAGCTTTTCCTACCCCTAATATTTATCCAATCTTTATGAAATGATATTTTAGTGCCTACTAAAAAAACTATGTCATTTCGTTTTCCTTTTTTCAAAGTTTTTTTAATTACTTTTAAATGACGTGTTACAAATTTTGAAGTTGTAAGTATAGAAATTTTCGGGAAACTACCTCAAGATCTTTTAGACTAACGAGTAATTTAAAATAAGAACAATATCATCGATGCCAATTAAATGCGCATTAGTAGGGATAACTCCAAAACTACTTGTTAAATGTAGATCAAATTTAAATGGGACCACATGACAAGCACTAGCTTCAAAATGTTAAAAGAATTATCAAAATCGGTACACAAAGTAAACAGTTATGCGTTAACACACATAAAGAACATACAGTCGAATTGAGAACATCCTTCTTTTTTGAAGTCGGATAAAAAATATCTCTTTCTTTACCTACGTCAGTAAAATTAAAAACAACACATTCCACTTAAATTTTCAAAGGAACGTAATAATAATAATATAATAATAATTTATTCAATTTCAGACAGTAAAAAGTCCACATTACATTTCATAAAATTCAAATTACATTAAATTACTATAATTCTAAATATATAATAAAATAAAATACTCTTAATCACAAAAATAAAACATAAAATAAAATAAATAATGACTTCCTCTGTTAGCTAAATAACTATTGTTCATTTCGTTTATGGCACATAAACGCGCGAGTGAGAAAAGTAATTAAATTCGTTGGCTATAAAGGCCCCGCGCAAATTGGCGTTGCTTGTACTGAATTTGTGACGAGAATGTCTCGCGAAGTGAACGATGAAATTGAAGAAATCTATTTATAGACAATTTTGCAGAAGTTCCTTGGCCATATAAGAAATATTTGCCAAAGGAAATTGACTGAGTCTGAACCAATAATAGTACATTATGATATAAGTGCGGTAAGTTGAAAATTACAGCCGAGGCGATATTGCTAGCCTGAGCCGCTGGCGAGGGCTACAAGAAAGCAGAGGCTGTAATTATCAAAGCGCACGTATGTCATACGACGTTTTATAACATATTTGCGAGAAAATAATTAATAAATTCATCACTATTTGACGACATTTTCAAATAAAAACAATGCAGCGAAAAGAAAAAGCGCGCGGAATTATTTTTACTTGTTCACAAATTAGCGATGCGCGCGCAGCAGCGCCTGGGGATTGCCCTAGTGCAGTCTGACCTGCTATTAGGTCGGGCATCCCGGAGAGTTTTCGGAGACGAAGCGTACACTGTGCGCCGTTCCCGAAACGTCCCCATAAAGGGCTGTAAGGGTACCGCTGGTTTTTAGTGGGTATTCCCAAGAACTCTCGGGAGAGCCCCACACTGGCTGCATTGTCTAGCAATGCGGTAAGGTCCGTAAAGGAAATTTCCATCGAAAAAAAAACAGTGGAACATACGCCAGTACATCCATACAGACTGCTAAAGTCATAAACCTTTCTTTTTGGCTTCGCGGAGTCGCGTAATAATACTTGTAGCTACTTAGTAACTCCGCGAGCGTAAATTCTATCCCAGGGATCTAATCTTAGACCACAGCGTTCGAAATTCACATGAGTATATCAGGCAAAATTTTCTGGTACTTCCAATATACCATTCTAATGTTTCGTGAATTCGAAGTCATTAGTATAATCTATGCAAAGCAAATACTGTCCAAAATACCACGGAATTGGAGATAATGTTCCACTAGCCTTTTCATAGTCGTGTTCTATTGTTGTTCTAAGTATTAGGTTCAGTAATCTATGGCATTAGTAGGGTTGGCAATTCAAAATAAACTTTGAAGTGACAGTATCTCTTTGCATACCCGGAGTGGCTGAGATGTGACTGTAACATCTTTGTGGATCGGCTTTCATGTGTTGGTTGACTGAAGATTTTTCAGGTTTACCCCTGGCAGTGTGTTAGCTAGTTAAATGGACTCAATATCATCGGGAAAATCTTGAACTTGGAAACCATTCGGAAATCGAACTCGGGATGTCTTGATCCAAAACAAGCATAATTTGAAATCCCCTGGGCTCGAGTTAGGAACCTCTCGATGAAGTTTCGGTGGCCAAATAAGACCATAGAGGTAGTCCAAACTTTACTTTTTAAAAATATATTAGTATATTAGTGAAGAAATCTTTTTGTCTGACCTCTTGAAAAGTAAATAAATATGAGTGAACAATATTTTTCCAACACGTCGTTACCATCCCTAAATTCAACACACTTTCTCAAAACTGAAATTCTTAAATGATGCAAGACGTTTTCTAGTCTAATGGCCTGAACAATCATTGGCACAAACGCTTTATGACAACACCAAATTAGGTTTAAATTGAATATAAGTTCTATGTATCTTTCTAGCGTTTAAACTTACATAATCCTTGGTCTTTGAGCTCATTTCCTATCGAAGATTAGACCGCACTAAGACGGTCTCTACCCTGCCTCTCCAAAAAGCAAAACGGTTCTGCAAACAAATGACTCTGACAGGATTTTTCAACCAGTATTGAACGTTTCTACCTAGCAATCTTTCCTTCAGCTTCAGTTCATCATCATCATCATCATTTCAGCCGAGAGGCGTCCACTGTTGGACATAGGTCTCCCCCAAGGATCTCCGAACCGCTCGGTCCTGCGCTGCCCGCAATTAGAGGCTTCCCGCGACCCTTACTAGATCGTCATTTCACCTTGTGGGGTGCCTACCAACGCTGCGTTTCCCGGTACGTGGTCACCACTTGAGGACCTTTCCGCCCCAATGGCCGTCAGTCCTCCTCGAAATGTGCCCTGCCTACTGCCACTTAAGGCTCGCAATTCTCTGGGCTATGTCGGTGACCTTGGTTCTCTTGCGGATCTCATAATTTCTGATATGATCACGAAGAGAAATTCCGAGCATAGCTTCTCCATTTCCTTGCCCAAAAAAATTTTGGGCCTCATAGGCCCATGAAAGTGTCGGTGGCGTAGTGCGTAAGGGCGTTGTCTCCCAACCGGGAGGCACTGGTTCGGACCCCGCCACGTACCAATGCGTTTTCAAATTTTGAATTCATATGCACGTTTAATCGACGATTTTACGGTTAAGGAAAACATCGTCAGGAAACCTGCACAATTGCACATACCTGTTAAGAAAGAACTTCACACGGCTATATTTAGATTTTCAATTGTGTTTAAATGTGTGTTTTAAGTAAATTGAACCACGTTGGCGTATACGCAAATAAATAATTCATAAGTACGAAACAATTTGGCTTGTACTCTACTCGAGTAATTAAACATAACACAACTTGAATTAATAATGCATTGATTAACAAATACGAGTACGAATTTCGCTTTAAGCTTTAATACTGATTTAAATACTTAGCGGTTACCTACAGTTGTTCCATGTTAAGATAAATGAATGGAACAAACATTGAGAATGCGGCTTTAATTCGTCAGGTAAAGTTTGTTTTTTTAATGTTAATTGGTTGGCAGACATACAGCCTGCCTTTTTTATATATTACGAAATGGCAAACAAGATTGGAGCCCACCTGGTGTTAAGTGGTTACCGTCGCCTATAAGGGTAAATCACTTACACTGCAAGTGCATTGCCATCCTGGGGACTAAGATGATATGCCTTTCATGCCTATAATTACACTGGTTACCTTTAAAAGCTGCCTTATGGTAAGCAGTCACCGTAGCATATAGACGCTTGCGATAATGAGTGACATTCGCTCCTTGCCAACCCTAGTCGTTTGCCAGAGCTCCACGGGGAAGGGAGGGACCCTTCCCCGTGGAGCTCTGGCAACCTTACTCGCCAACAGAAACACATCACAAAAATGTAGTGTTATTTGACTATGGTCTTTCTGTAAGGTGGCGAGCGGCTACGCTGTGCCCTACCTCGACTCGATTGAAACATTGAACACGAAGAATACCCCAGAAATGCTGAAATTACTGTGCTGCGAGTACAGTACAACAATGCCTTGAGAATATTGTTAAGGTTGCCGTGGCGCAGACGCACTATACACGTCCAAAATCTTTGCGGCAGCGTGTATTGTTGGCTTTGCTGTTATCATCGACAAACGGTGAGCTTCAGGCTACCTGTCCATTGGAGCCGAGCGAGGCTACGGAGCGGAGAAACGAGAAAATATTAACCAGAAGGATTGCATAAAATCTGTCCACTTGAGCAGAGCGGAGATTTTATGCAATCTATTGGTTAATATTTCGTCGTTTCTCCACTCCGCAATCTAGCTCCGCTCTGGACAGCATTAGCGTTGCACGCAGTGATTGCGCCAAGTACCCTGTGTGCGTTAAAGCCACGACCTAGAGGACCACATCAGTTTTTAGTGGGTAAGCCCTGACAGGGTGAGTCTCACATAACTTTGGGGTGGCCCCACCTGCCCCAAAGTATTCTTAAAGTATTTTCTGACGCAAAAATGCGGTCTTAGAGTTGACTCGTCTACGCTAACTCTATCCTCAGGGTTTTATTTATAACAATGTCAAGCATTCCACCTGATGGTAAGCAGAAGTGGAGTCTAAATGTGAAGATGGCTAGCGCGAGAGATAAACTGCCGCGCTAGACACCCTCGCCTTGCTGACCTGCAAGGTGCTTCTTCAATCCTCTTTTGAATAACCCAGGACTGTAAGAAATAGGGAACACGTGTGCTGGCAGTGAATTCCATTTCTTGACTTTGTGAAAAATGATTTGCCAATTGTGTGTTAGTTCGGGTTGCAGCGGTAGTCACAATTTGTTGGTGGCACCCTTGGCACCGTATTGGTCTTGGTTGACCGATGGAACTAAGGTGTGTGACAACCCATACTATAAAATGATGTATTTACTAACACTAGTTTATAATGCAATATTGTTAGCAATTTTATATTGGCTACTCGACCTGAAATGAAATATTTTTGAACTGAATTACTTCACCAAAGAAAGACTTCAACGAATAACCTATCCCCTTTTTTAACTGCTTCAAGCAAATATTTAAAACAGTGTCCATCGGCGCGACGTACCGAAAAGAACACATGGCTTACATCGAAAAACGTTTAATTTTGTACAATGTACAATCAACGACACACCAACCCTGACACTACGGGATCAATATCAACTCTGTGCAACAGTGAAAAGAGTGGTTGTTTCGAAGCTGTTGTATTGTACAGTCAACCGCAGAATGCAGCGGGTGCAATAAATAAACCGGAGTGCGAATAAATCTGTGTGTTGTCTGTTGAACATACCGAACAATGTTTATTTTCATGTTCGGCGGGTATGACTGATCGTGTATGAATTACGGTTTTGCGTCCGAGTGTGTGGGAGCGCGGTAAATCGGAATCGACGTGTTATTTTAAAGGAATTGGTTCTAAGTACGGTCTTTTCTTTTGATTTGGCGGATGATTGGCAACCGTTTGATAGCTACCACTTCCAGATTCAATCACAACTAGAGATATAAAAAAACTTATTTTGATTTTGAGCTTCTTTAAGTTAGAGGTATTTCCCAATCGTAATACAACTCTGAACTTGTCGTATCCAAAAAATCGGGAGTTGTCTCCCCTTGACTTTCTCGTATACCGGAAACGACTCAAAAGTTAATAGAAACCTTATATAATAATATATTTTGATGTCATACGGTTGCAATAAGTTAAAGCATACTCGAGTTATCGTGCTAACGCACAGACACACACAGATATAATTCCAAAAAAAATATTTTTGGACTCAGGGAGGTCCAAAACGTGTAAATCCGTCAAAATATCGAGGTCGAATTTTTTGACGATTACAAGACTTCCTTTACACTACGTATACGAGAAAGTGAAAAAGTAAAAAAAAGATAATACTAATATAATATCCACCTCATACCAATTATCGAGCCCAAATTAAGTGTGACGTATCTCACTCGTTCTCTTATTTTGTGTAAAATTTTGTGCTTAATTGAGGTTGGATATATAAATAGTATTTAGATGTTTATTTACTAAAATATATACTTACTAATATTATAATTAAGCTGAAGAGATTGTTTGGTTAAACGCGCTAATCTCAGAAACAACTGATTCAAATTGTTTTCTTTTTTGAAAAACGGTAAATCCACGTGAACGAAGTCGCGGGCACGGCTAGTCTTCTATACATATTATAAAATAAGGTTGCTCTTTCTGTTTATCCGCTTAGGTGGAACCACCACCAAGGTACCACCGCCTTTCTTATTTCTGCCGTGAAGCAGTTCGCTGTGTTTCGGATTGAAGGGAAAGGTAGTCAGTGTAATTACTGGGCATCGAGGGCATAGTCCCGAGGATGGCAATGCACTTGCAGTGTTAAGTGATTTACTCCTAATATTGCAAGTCTCTATTGGCGACAGTGACCACTTAACACCAGATGCGCCGCAAGCTTGTGTCCCATCTCGTCATATAAAAAAAACGATTTCTATGCGGTTTTTAGCGACAGATACAGTGATTCAAGAGGAAGGTTCATATCTATAATATATGCTTAAAAGTAGAGAAAAGCCTAGAAATTCCGTGTGAAGCCGCAAGTGATACAACATGTAATTTAAATAACAACACCCTGAATACAGGTGGGTTGGGATCGGCTTCTGAGTTGTTTTCAAAACTTTTTTTTAAAAAAACCAATTTTTTTTTGAAAAAAAAAATAGCCTGAAAGTATTACAATATTTTATGGGAACTTTTACTTCTTTTTTCTCTCCTCTGATAGTCAATAGTCTTAAATTATGCGTTTGTCTGTCAGATAAATTTACTACGTTTAGTATGCGTTAATCTGTTGTTCATCCGTGCTCGAATCCTGGATGTATTTACCAAACAGGTTTGTAACCACTCGATAATCCGTAACAGAGTTGTAATTAGTTTTATCGGATTGAGCTAAGTTATATCGCCTGCGCCGCCCCCCGTTTAATCATGTAGTTATCGTTAACTCCACAGGTTAACTCGTTGTAATTTTTCACGCTTTAAACTGAACTGTACTTAGGGTCAGACGTATATAGACCAACAATGCGAATAAAGCTAGTGAATGAGTATTTATTTGATTGTTTTTCATTTGTTAATTATTTTAGGTTTTTTTTTATTTCTATAAAGTGTATTGTTTTTATAATTATTTAGAGACAACAGCTTACTGAGTTTCTTGCTGGCTCTTCTCAGTAGGTTTAGTTTTCCGAAACAGCTTATGCTTTGGTTTAGTATAAATGCTATTTAATTTAACTACAATTATGTATGACATCAACAAGTACTTGTAAAAGTCTACGTTGAATAAAATATTTTTGATTTGATTTGATTTATTTTCCAATGAAATGATAGAACGAATAGGTAATGGGAAAAATGGGTTGTTGCGGAAGAGACTCAGGACTCAGCTCACGGGAGTGACTCTCTTGGTTCTCACTGGTTTTTAATCTCTCCCGGCTCTCTAAGATAAAGGTCGACAGCTCTGAGATGAGTGCGCTGATTGACATTATACATTATTAAAAATAAAAAAAATCCGGACTATGTTGAATCCGCGCGTGTGTCCGCGGGCGTGTGCGTGTGTGTTATTGTGTCTGTCTTCAAAATTACGTGTGTGGTATGTCATTTAATAAATTGTACTCGCATCTAAGAAGATCGTGACCAATTCGGATTTTTCAGATTTGATGTAATAGGCGCGCTAGTTGACTCGCCAGCCCCTTAAAAAAGCTGCCTTAACAATCACTTGCAGAACTATAACTATCTAATTGCATTTACTTATATTTTAACTACAGATTGCAGCAAGAACTAACTTCAGTCATTAAAAGCTACATTAACAATCTCTTAAACTGCTTCTCTTATGAAACTTAACGATTTGCTTTTCGACATAAGAATTCGTAAGTTAAGACACAAAATAAAGAGTAAACAGAAGGCAAACTCTTGTAAATAAACTCGTTCAGACAAAAATTAAGAAATAATGTTTTCAAATATTGTTATTTTTTTGTGTTTGGCAAGTTTAGTTGTGATTGAAATTGATACCAAATTAAATAAAAGACGAAAAACACGGAAAAAAAAATGTTTTTATAATTTAAAAAAAAAAATCTAACTTTGAACTTCAATAACTTCATAAGGTAATAAGGTAGGTCTAGAAGAAAAAAATGGTCCTAATGATGAGCGGAATACGTAGTTCTCGGCTTTGCCATAGGTCTTTTAACACCCGGTATAAAGATAAAAAATAGCAGATGAGTATTGAGTATTTTTTTTATTAAAATTTAACACTTGTAAAATTTTTCGAAAACATGTTTGTTATAAATCTAATCGGTATAATAAGAAAATATAGTTTATTTCTTATCTATTCTAGTCATGTCTGTCATGGTGTCTTACATCCGGACGGTCCAAAATGCCGTATCAAGAAAGATGTCATTTTGTGTGTTTTGTGTGAAAATTACCTTCTGTACTCAACTTCATTTATAGCAAATCCTTGATCTGGATATGTCTGTTCTAGTAAATAAGACAACAGCAAACATTTTACAGCTTCAAACCAAAATGAGCTTTAGCACATAAGACTTAAAAGCTCTGAAATGAAACATAAGTGGTTCGCATAGTTTGGTGTCGCATAATAAACTATATTAGTAGGTAATATATTATAGTTATGAGACAATGGTAGGATTATTGTTTATACGACTGAGAGTGATCAGTAGCTGTCGTAACTAAAGGTATTAGGTTCAAATCCTTATCAAGGCAAATGCTAAGTAAGCGAGTGGCTACTAGCCGATTTCGCAAATGATTCTTACTAAAGGAACCGCTTAAGGTCCGGCTTATTTTAAGTCTGGATATCTAGCTATCATTATAAATATCTGTCTTCATAGGATTCACTTTGAAACCTATTTCAGGCACCAGCCCCTCACTATTTAGTTTACTATGTGTATATGTGCACCATATTATTAAAAGTTCCTATATTGCGATGGATTTTCTAATAGTGAGCTTCGGCCTTGAAGATGAATACTTGGAAAAGCTAAGCCAATAAAAAAATCTGTCATTATAAGTGTTCAGACGGATAATTATAATGATGATAGGTTTTCTTCTTGTCTTTCGATCTCTATTTTAGTGTCCTTAATTTCAAACATTTTAAAATCAACAAAATAAAATTAGAAACCATTCAATATTTTCAAAAAAAGTTTAGATGGGAAAACCTCTTTTTGAAGTTAAAAGTAAGTACTTACTTTTACATTTTAAGTGACAGTCAAATTCTAAAATCAGCCTTATAACGTAATGACTAGCTATCTAAAAACAAAAACAAACGATCGCAAATTACTTCGCAGGAAGGCAGGTATTCAGAGGTTAACCTCTGAATTTTCACACAAAACACACAAAATGACATCTTGTCACTACTCAAACCAAACATAGATGTTCATCTTTTAAGCCTTAGATTATTTTCTATGTCATGATCATGAATGAAATTACTTCTATCTTTTTGGTAATAAGTTTTAAGAAAGATTTAACAATGCCGAATAATGGAATTTGGAGGTTACACAAAATTATATTGTCAGTCTAATTTCTTAGGTTTAATTTTATAACCTACTTCGAAAAAAACAGCAGTTTTAAATTCCTCTGTATGTATTTTTTGTGTGTACTCACCGATTAAATTATGTCGACTCCTGGACCGATTGTCAAAATTCTTTTTATGCTCCTGAGTTGGTCCAATTGTCACCAAGTCAGAATCTGATGATGGGATTCCAAGGAAATCGTGGGCGACCCTCAAATATTTAGGACGGTGATAAGACTTTAAAAAAATCGGACTAAAAGTCCCGACCTTCAAATACCAAAGAAAAGGGAAAAATTTATTCTTCTCTTTACGGCATTGGGACTGCCCCAAAAAGATCCGATTCCAAATAAAGAATGTTTTTAAACCAATCAGCTGCACGCTGATTGGTTTAAAAACATGCATTAATTGTTGTGCTCAGTTGATAACCTCACAGTTTTAACAATTTTACAGTGAAATAGGGCTTATAAATTTTATATGTATTACCTTAGAAGTGATAATCGTTTACCTGTCGCAATAAATACATTGTATTATACAATCAATGCACTTTCTCTACAACCTTATGAATTATTCGTTTAACAAAATTTCCTAAACATTGTATGTAAATCAGTGGCCTATTATTTACTTCGATAAGCAACTCTAGCGTCTAAACATTAAAGCAAAACTTGGTATAAAGGATCTCCCGATATAGGGACGTGATAAATCTTCGGCTTTATTACATAAGACTTAAGAGCGTAAATTTCAAAGGCAAAGGAATCGTATACAAGTAATAAAATATATGTTTTACGGCATAGTTAATACGAAATATTGTTTTGCATTTGGGAAGAGGCATTTCGATTCGCTCTATTTTGTAAACATAGAGTACAAATTTATCTCACTCTCTGATAATGTATTATTGATGTAGTAAAACTATCCATATTACATTATAATAGATCATTTTGTAAGAAACTGCAGATTTGTATGAAGAATGGGAGCATTTAAAAATTACATTTCGTTGAATTTGTTAGTAACTACACAATTACTAAAATTTACACATTTATCAAAATTAAATAGGTCATACAAGAATCGAACACTAACAACATAAATGGACGAATAGTTCAACAAAGATTTTTCAACAAAACTGAAGCAGAATAATGCAAGCAATTAAACTAGTTATTTATGTTTGTGTTATTCGTATACTATGTTTTCCTGTGACAATAATATGATTAGACTGATAAAGAAAATATATATAGACTAGGTACGTGAACATGGTTAAAGCAAAGAAGGATGTTAATAGAGAGATGACGACGGAAACAGTGGAAGAAGAAGACATATTAGTTACACCAACCTGAATAACATTGGAAGCGAACAAGCAAGCAGTAGATGAAAAATATAATTTATCTTTTCATAAATTCTCGTTCCGTTGATTGATTTGTAATAAGTGCACTGAATTTTCATCCGTATTTGTACATCACGAGTACACAAACCATTAAATACAAACAAACAAGCAAAACATCTCGTAAATAAATCCGAGAATAAACGTACTTAATTGAAAATCGCGAGTGGACTGAAAACGGCGAAATGAATCACCCTTCCGGCAGCCATTTTGTCGACACCTCCATTTTACTGTCGGCGTCCATTTTGTCGTTCGCTAAGTGAGTGTTGACATCTCATACTTTCAAGTGACTTAAAACTACAGAGTTGCAAAGCCAAAAATAGTTATTCAATGTTTGCTATTTCGTTTCCTTATCAACATGTGTATTTTTATTTCTTTTTTGTTTTGGAACAGTTGATAGGCAGATATTCTACTCAGTTTCTCCCGAATCTGTGGAAGTTACTTTAACACATTTCTTTAATAGATTATATAGGCATCTAGGATTGAGCGTCTACCGAACGAGTGTATGCAGTTCGGTGACTTCACCACAACCCCCAAAGCTGGCCCTGTTAAACTGGTGTTGGGTATTCTGATCGGCTTTTGTCTGTACGTAAAACAGCCAAATGAGAAAAACTTTTGTTTTTTGAATTTGCCTTAAATCCGTATTTCTAAACGGCATAGAAACTGATATTATCAAGTCCAATAATTATAACATCAGGAATCAAATTAAACAGGAACGATTTCTAAGACAGTGCAAGGAGGAACATTGTCGCATTATGCACCTTAGCTGTATTGGAATAAGGAAGAAGTAGTTATCTGGTACTTGTGGCAGCTTTCCTAAGTGAAACTTCATAACTAAGTGAAGGTTCGCAATACAACCTGCATAGAGCATAATTATTTAATGGTACGCAATTAAATTGATAACAGCCCTGAAATGCCGAGAGTAAATATAGGAAACTATGTTGAGGATTAAACTCTGGTTGTATCAACTAGAACTATAGGGGAGAGTGTAATTTCTCTATGAATTTAAGATTAAAAGACGCAATGTAGGGAATTTTTAGCCCTATACGCATGTTCCTTAAAACGAACAAGACTACAAACGCGTACATTTTTAAAATAAAACACAATATAGTCTTTGTTACAGTGAAAATGTAGCATTCTTTGAAATTAGTCCAGTAGTTTTTAGTAGGTACCTACTATACATTTTAGCTATACGAACTTAAGCATATTTTTCTGATCAAGATCACAATATTTATTATAATTTTTTTGTATATTAGTATGAGTATGTCTTAAGAATTCTTTGTGCTTTTTTTACTCTATATCATCAGATAATTTTAATATCATAGTTGTTAAAATTATTTTTCATTGTTAGCCCACTATGCATGCCGTCGCAATCTATAATTAATATAAATTAATTTTATGCTAATCTCTATAATTACCACGTTGTAAAGTTTGTCTCTTGTTGATTGTCCTGAATAAATAAATAAAAAGTATTGCTAACAGAGGAATAATTCAAATGACAAGACCTGTCGTGAATTCGTGATGTTGGATCGGAATTTTGGACCCCATGAAAAGGGCGGATTACAAAAGATTGCATTCAGCAGAGATCAGAATGTTAAGATGGATCTGTCGGGTGACAGGAATGGATAAAGTAAAGAAAGAGTATTTGTATAATCAGCTTTGGCTCCGATGACAGAAAACACTGAAAGGGAATCGTTAGGCCAATGAATGAAACGCATGTGACTTGGAGAGTGATAAAATTTAATTTTGACGGATGGAGGGGAAGAGGAAGACGGAAGAAATGTAATGGATTGTGTAAAGAATGATATGAATGAAAAAGGAGTAGACGAGGCGATGACGGCTGATAGAGAAGAAGACAAGAGAAAGACACTGCACCGACCCAAATATGGAACAGGCTAGATAGAAGAAGAACGAAATAGGTTTAAAAGAATCCAAAGTGTGATTGCGAATATTGTCCTCTTTTTTATGTATTAAGTTTTGCATCCAAGTACAAGAAATTACCTCATCTCTTGCAATGTCCTGATAGTCAGACTGCAATGTATTTTATGTCACTATTTAATCACTCATTCAGAATAGTGTATGTCTTTTTGTAACCATAATTCGAGGCAGGCATAGACCTCGACGGAAATAATTACTCATGTTAACTCTGACATTTGCATCAAGTTATGCGCATGCGTTTAAGCTTAATTTAGAGTTTCAATTGACACTAATGTTGTGTTTGAAATAGCATAATTATATGTCGTACGTGAAGCTACACCTAGTGCTTAGTGCTCTGTGTGGGAAGAATATGTGTATAGAAACAATAAATACCTAATTCAAAAATGAGTACTTATTTGACTAAAAACTAGTCAAATAAGTACTCATTTTTGAATTAGGTATTTATTGTTTCGAGGCTATTTACGTCACTGCTAACTTTAAAGATCAGCTTACCAGCTTAGATTGTTTTGATATCGTCTGGGTCGAGAATGTCTCTCCAAATATCGGTGTCTTTTGTGAATGAGAGATTCACAAGAGCACAGGGGGTGCATTGATGTTTCACGGCCCTGTTCGCAGAATCTGCAAGCACCCGTCTCTTTTCGTCTTATTTTGTAGAGATATCTGTTCAGCTTGCAGTGGCCAGTTGGAGCCCTAATCATCACGCTCAGGTTGCCCCTGTTGAGCTTCAGTAGCTCGTCAGTGCGCTTACGAGAGTATGGTTCGATTAGTGCTTTTGAATGTGTTAACCCAGACGTTCTATGCAAGTTCGCTTTGCCTCTTGTAGGAGATGAGTTTTTAAATATTGCATAGTCTGGCTCTATGAGATAACACTGAAAGAGTCTGGGCCAAACTAAGTAAAAAAAATAGTAATAAGTACTTTAATATTGGACAATACTCGAAATGATTGATGTTTCTTTGTACGCTGAACAAGCAACATAGTTTTTGATCCTTGAGCCTAAGTAACATACACTTAACAATATGCTACTTCTCCTCATTTATGAATATTTAAGTTATAAAAATATGTACAAGATGAATAAAGTTTTATGACAACAACTCCAGTCGGGTCCGAGCTATATCACTTTTTTATTATGGTAAGACCTATTTTCAAGATTTTTTTAAAAACTCAAAAATGTCCAAATTTTGAAATGTTCTCATACATGTTGAATAAGTAGTCTAGTTTCAGAAGTACCTAATAGGTTGGGGAAAAAGTTTCTTCGCATTTTTTAAGAAAATTCAAAATATTTTTTAATATAGTTTATTTACATTTAACTAAAGTATGTAGGTACCATTTTGTTCGATAACTTTTTGCCATCTTGTAGGTAGGGACATGATCCCATTGCTATAGAAATTTTGGGACTTCTGGTCAAAATACCGCGACAAGTGGTTTTGGCAGTCCTCTCGTGATGTTAACCTGACACTGCCTAAAGAATTCCGAAGAGACCGAAACAGGTGGAAATCTGAAGGTGCAAGGTCAGGACTATACGGCGGATGCATTAACACCTCCCAGCCAAACTCTCTTAATTTTTGCTGAGTGGCTAAAGATGTGTGAGGTCTAGCGTTATCATGATGAAAAACCACACCCCTTCTGTTGATTAATTCCGGCCGCTTTCTCTCAACTTCTTGCTTTAATCTCATCAGTTGTTCGCAGTAGAGTTCAGAATCGATGGTCCTGCCTGGTGGTAACAGCTCATAATGAATAATGCCCTTCCAATCCCACCACACACACAGCATCACCTTGTTGCGAGTTAACCCGGGTTTCGCCACAGTCTGTGAAGCCAGACCGGCCTTTGACCACGACCTTTTTCGCACGTTCTTGTCATACGTGATCCACTTTTCATCACCAGTTATCAGCTTCTTCAAAAATGGTTCGGTTTCATTACGTCGTAATAAAGAATCACAAATGAGTACACGGTTCATTAGGTTTCTTTAAGTGAGCTCGTGAGGTACCCAAATGTCGAGCTTTTTTGTGTACCCAGTTTTTTTCAAATGCGCCAAAACTGTTTTGTGGTCAATTCCCAGTTCTTCAGCTACGTCGTAACTACTGACATGCCGATCTTGCTCCACTTTTTCAAAAATGGCATCCATTTTATCTGTAATAGGGCGACCAGAGCGACGTGCATCTTTGACATCAAAATTTCCGGATTGAAAATGCTTAAACCAAATTTGTGCTACTCTCACAGACAATGCACTAGGTCCATAAACATCGCAAATTTTTTTCGCGGCTTGCGTTGCATTTTTACCTTTTTTGTAGTAAAATTTTAAAATGTATCGAATTTCTTCATTAGATTCACTCATCTTAGCGGTACGAAAAACAAATGAAAATCACACATTTTCCTAATTTGAATTTGGAATTATGTTCTTTAAAATTTAAACTTTCAATGATACTAAAACCAGCCAGATACAAATAGTATAGCCAAAGAGATTTTATTACAAGTTTATACATACTATAATGCGAAAAGACTTATTCCCCAACCTAATATATTGATTGTTAACTTGTGATGACCGTTCCAAAATTACATGTTTACAGAATCAGACATGCTGATATTCAGAAAATACTAATATAACTTTATCTATCATGATCCGCAACAAAGTAACAGTTTCTAAAAGCAACTTGCGATCTCCATCTGCCGACTGCCGTATTGCGAGTGACACTATCTTGACACTCAGGTCTCAGCTGTCACTTTCTAAAAGAAGAAGTAGAAAAGAGACGATCCGATATAACTCTTTAGTCTGTCATTTATCAGAAGTATTTCCGTCTTCAGTAGGGTCGGCGGTTTTCTAATTACATGGTTTAATATCATTCATTACGCCCCGCTAAGTAATTATGTTCGTAAGAACGATACATTTTTGTCTATGAGACTTGAGTAAATAATTAAACACACATACACAGTTTATTTTTTTATGTTACGAGATGGCAAACAAGCTTGCGGCCCACCTGATGTTAAGTGGTCACCGCTGCCTATAGACACTTGCAATATTAAGTGTAAATCACTTAACACCGCAAGTGCGTTTGCCATCCTGGGGACTAAGATGATATGCCCTCCAAGCCCAGTAATTACACTGGCTACCTTTCCTTTCAATCCGAAACACAGCGAACTGGTTCACGGCAGAAATAAGAAAGGCGGTGGTACCTACCCAGACGACCCTACATATGGGTCTACCACCTAGTAAACACATATACTTAATTTGGGCTTGATTATTGGTGTGAATTATTATGTTATTATTATAATCATTATTAATCAGATCTAGCTCTAGGTAGCTACTTTAACACAGCACTTTAACACACAATGTAATTGATTTGTGAGAGAATAAATACGAAGTTATTATTACCTATTTTTTATAATCACCTGTCCTAAAACTCCGCACAAACCTACATAGAAAAAAGTATTCATTGACAACCCTAAATATTTGTCTCGAAAAACAATAGCTTTCGGGACGGCACCGTTAAATTCACTTAAGTTATTTTGTTTTGACGTTGAAAGATTTATTTTCGCGAAGTACTCTGGTCCAATAAGATTCAAAGTTTACGACGAAAGCCGCGGAATGTTCTGAATACTACGCTTTGGGTGACCGGGATTGATTTGTGGGATCGCCCAAAAACTGCAACCGGTAGAGTTCATTGAACCTGTTCTTGCAGTTATGGAATTTGGGTGGTACAAGTTAGAGATTGCTGCACGTTTCGGCATGTTAAAATAAAAACAGTTTAAGTGGGCTTAGTAAAGTTTGCTCAGTTTTGCCTGTCCATCCTAAGATTGCCTGGAAGAGATCGCGCTCAGCATTAAGGCCACATTGTACCAGTTTTGCATTTTTCTTTTGAAGTAATGATTGTGAGAGACTGGCAACCCTGTTACTATTTCGAGTCACTGAATGACCCATACTGACAAATATGACTTTATAATATTAATAATAATAATATAGGACAGAAATACAATTTTCTTACAATACCTACCTATATTATATAAACATCGCCAAAAAAATATAATTTTATAAAATACAAAAACAAAATTAGAATAAGAAAAATTAAAACAAAAAACATCAAAATTCAATTCTAAAAAAAAACAATAATAGATTAGATTAACATTACATATACTTAGATAATACTTGCTTAATATAACGTCAATTTAGATGGGAATTTCCAATCCACTTTATGTGTATCCAAATGTTACCTTAGGCTCTGCTCAAACCCCTTAAGCTAATGATCGTCATTCTATGTAAACAGCTAATCATTTAACAGTTACGTTTATTTTTATAATTATTTATGTATTAACAATTTTTAATTGGGATCATCCTTTGTATTTTAAGTTGATTTGTTTATTTTTTTTAAATGCACTTTTTATTAAAGCATTCGCAAAAACCACTAACGCACAATTTCCCGAGATATATGCAAAACAAATACTGACGAATGGTTTTCAAATATTAGCGAACAGCTACTGTTTAGCGAGTGAACGTTTGCTGCAAATAAGGATGTCACGGCATCGATTCCAGCCGAGAGTAGACAATTAGACGCTCCTTTGTTTCATATCGAACTTTACAACAAAAAATCTAATAAGTTTATTTGAACGACTCTTACTTTGAGCAGTATCTCCAGAGATTTTAGGAACACCTTTTTTTGTCGGTTGAAAATCCGTCCAGGGCCGATCTGTGGGCCAGATGGTGCAGCGTGTGTAGGACTCCCTAACGCTTTCAGGGACGCTGTTCTTACCCACTAAAACCACCGGTGTCGGGAACGGCGTCCTTAGGTCTGCCTTGTCTCCGAACCGTCCCAGGGGAACACCTTGGTCCTTTACCTTATAGGACGATATCTCTGTAGAGGAAAGTATGGATGGAGGAAGATAGTTGTGGCAAGCCTGATTGACTTAAAACAGGCCCAACTTAACTAAGCATAAATTAGTTTACGTACTTTTTATTGCTTAAGGGTATTACTTTTTTTAACCAGCGTAACACTGAGATTATTTCACTTAAACTAAGGCCAATAACTCGATTCTCTTAAGTTACTAGATTGTTTTAGATAGTTACATACAGTCGGTCACACAATAAATTGAAATTCATGGAAAATTTTCAGCTATTTGTAAACAAAACTTATTGAAATTAATTTCTAGAATTGCATCACCTTCACACTAGTTCTATGCCCAATCATAAAAATGTCACTGTTACTTTGAAAACATGTAGTCACTTTGTATATAAATAATCACTTTGCTAATGACTCTACAAGATGATTGAAGTATTGATTTGGCTATAAACAAATCTTTATTATTGCTATTACAAAGTTATCTGTGAAATTGCAAGAGGAACAGTCGATTGATTTATTGAGTAGAAAATGAAAGGTTTTGCACCAGCTACTCGTGTAGTTACGTGAAACAAATACCTAATATTTACGTAAAGTTTATGGTTAGAAAATTGCAAGGAACACTCTCACTTTAGCTATTAGCTTCGGTAGTAGTTATACAACAAATGCAATTTAAAAAAAAAACAAATTTAAATTTAATTAAAAATCAATTAAGGTAGAAGTACGTAATGTCGACAGTGTCCCAGTACTCGTCAGTTTTCCAAAAAATGCAAATATCTCTGATATCCTACCACACAAAGCTTTATTTTTGTTGGCAACACATTCTTAGAAATATTTAGCATAATAATAATGTGAACATTCTTTTGAAAAATATATGGCGACTACAACACACGCGTTCGAAGGTAAGCATTGCCGATTTTTTAATTTTTTTGCCAATTTAGGTACTAGAACTGACGTCTACCAGCTTATGTTTCTTCCTCTGTCGTGCAGTGTCTTTTATTTACAGGGAGAGTGCAAATACTTTTTGTAATAGATAAGTAAATTGTCTAGCAATATAACCTATAAAATTAATCATTTTTAATATTTAGATTATGTTTTTTGTAAGTGACATATTTTGGGTCACAAAAACCGTCACATGAGCCAATAGCCGTCAGTTTACCCATTGATCTGACGGTAATTAGGACACGCTTCAAGTATGAACCTAATTCCGTCGTCACAGGAATTTAGCTCTTATCACTATGGAATAAAAACTAAAGTTAATTGTAATTCTGCCGGTTACCAGGACACGTTTTAAAATTTGATCCTGTTTCCGTCATTAAAGAAATTTAGATTTAATGTGCCGGCAATACGATCTAAAGTTGATTGCAATCTGTCGGTAACAGGGACATATCTGGAAGTTTGAACATAAATCCGTCATTATATCGAATTTAAATCTTTATAACCATGCAATACGGACTAAATTAAATTAAATAATAGCATTAGTCGTACAAAGTGGTTCGGGCTTTGGTTTTATGTGCATTAACTTATAATTTCGAGATTAAAAATTTCCTTTCTTTTTTTTGAAGTCGGAAGATGCCAGTTCTTTAATTTTGAGTACCCAGTTGTAATTCGTATTGTTGTGCTCCAAGGAATTCCGGTTGGTGCGCTTGCTAAATCTGATATGAGTCATATAGCAACTTTCAGGAGTAAGACAAAACATTATTTTTCTACCGCTTTGCGCATGTTTTTTTTTGTATTAATTTTTAGGCATACTTAGGTAAATCAGATTGCAACATATTTATAATGTGTAGTAACACATTCATTAATGACTCACTAATTCACTTACTTAATTCACTAATTAATTAAAACAGAGCGCATGCGGGAACGGCACTTGTAATTAGAACTAACCTCAAACACTCAATCATGGAACCGTACTCTACATCTCACCTACAGGCCACTTCAATAAAACTGGAAGACCGTGCTGGTAGCATTACGCTCTCCTCAATATACTGCCCGCCAAGACATAGAATAACAACCCAAATGTTTGGTGACTTCTTTCAAACTTTGGGCCCAAGATTCGTAGCTGGTGGTGATCGGAATGGCAAACATACCTTTTGGGGCTCTCGCTGTACCAATACCAGAGGTCGAGAACTGAAACGTTGCATTAACATAAATCATCTTAAGCCGATCTCGACACACCTCTGGCAGAGGCCATCAGCGACAAGGTGAAACCTGTCTTCATCTTTGATAAGAAGTATAAAATACAATTATCGGAGATATCCAGTCAAGGTACAACTCACAAAGCACTAACCATCTTTACCGACGGCTCAAAAATGAGCTCAGGTACAGGTACGGGTGTTTTCTCTGAGGATCTTAACATGGAAATCACAATGCCCTTAGGAGCTCATAGCACAGTCTTCCAGGCTGAGTGTATGGGCGTCATTTTAGCAACCAGGGCAATTCTAGCGAGAGATGTAACAAACACTAACATTATCATATTCTCTGATAGCAAATCAGTTTTACAAGCCCTAAACAACAAAGTGATTCGCTCTAGCCTCATTCACGAGTGCCATTTGGGACTAAACATGGTAGAAACAACGAACTCTATCACCCTGCATTGGATCAAAGGGCACAGTGGTGCACGAGGAAAACGATGCTGCGGATGAACTAGCCATAAGGGGGTCAAGCATGACACCGGTTGGTCCCGAACCAATCATCCCCCTTCCTCCGAGCTGGTTCAAAGGTAGAATGAGTCAACGGACCAAACTTTTACATGAGCGATACTGGAGCAATTTAGAGGACTGTAAACAGGCGAGACTCGCCCTACCCAACATACAGCCTCGCCTATCCAAAGCTCTATTACAGCTAAGTAGATCCCGACTCCGACGAATTACTGGAGCCTTGACTGGACATAGCAATTTTAACAGACACCTTTTCAACCTAGGTATCACGGACAGTCCACTAGTAGAGCCTGCATGGTGACAGAAGAGACAGCCGCCCACGTTCTGTTGGAATGCAGTGAAGTGGCATGCTACCGGGCAAAATATCTGGGATCCCCGGGTAGCCTCCGGGAGGCATTTGGTGACGTCAAGGCGCTGGGTGACTTCCTGGAGGAATTAGGATGGCTGGAGTGAACCAGCCCCACACCCTCCGACGCAAAACAGGCACAACAGTCGTCGATTTGCGGAGACCGCCTGTTGCGAAGAAGAAGAAGCCGATCTCGACCGGTGAACCGACATACTGGCCAAGTGATCAACGAAGAGTACCCGATCTTCTCGACTTCTTTATCGGGAAATATTTAAATACAGCTGTTGAGTCTAGTCTAGATGGATCTTCAGACCACACGCCAGTCATTCTGGACTTGGGCACTTGCCTATTTACACGAGAAACTTCGGAGACATTAACAAATCGTAAAACAGATTGGGAAGGTTTCAAAAGCTACATTGACGAAAACATTACTCTGTCAATCCCTCGGTCCCTCTTAAGGACCAAAATGAGGTGGATGAGGCCTGCAGATATATCACCAGCCTAATTCAAGTTGCGGCCTGGATTAACACACCGACTCAAAATGTAAAAAGTATGATCTCTAACAATTCACTTGCCATTAAACAAATTATCCTGGAAAAGCATAGGTTAAGAAGGGTCTGGTCCTCGTCCGGAAGCCTCCTCGTGGCGGACCCTGGTAACGTGGTAGGGAAACTTTCTTGGGGGGTGTGTGGCTTTTGATGTCAAGTCCCCTTGGCATTCGAAGTCACATGCCATCGTCGAGTTGTTTTTGTTTCTCCACCACAGCTAGTTGCGGTCGGCCATTTAAGGGTCACGACCTATCATTTCAAGTGAAACAGGGAGAGGCACGACCAAATCTATACAGCATACAGGCAGGAGTTCCGCAGGGTTTAGTTCTTGGTCCAGTACTGTATAACATCTTCACTTCAGACCTTCCTGCCGTAAGACTAGGCGATGATATACTGCCACACAGAGACTGCGTGGAGTACCTGGGATTTCACCTTGATAGGAGACTGACCTGGCAGCAACATATCAAACAGAAGAGAGACCAAATGAATCACAAGTTCCGAAACTTACACTGGCTCATGGGGAGAAACTCGGTACTATCAGTTGATAATAAGCTTCTAATTTACAACGTCGTATTGAAACCAATTAGGATCTACGGCATCCAAATGTGGAGCCTTGCTAGTAAGACCAATATACTCTGCATTCAACGTGCGCAGAATGGTATTCTTAGTGGTACCGTTGTGAACCTAATTTAATAATGTTTGTTGGTTAGAGTATAATAATGTTTGGTATCATCATCATCATCATTTCAGCCGAGAGACGCCCACTGTTGGACATAGGCCTCCCCCAAGGATCTCCAAACCGGTCGGTCCTGCGCTGTCCGCATCCAGCGGCTTCCCGCGACCTTTACCAGATCGTCAGTCCACCTTGTGGGAGGCCTACCAAAGCTGCGTTTACCGGTACGTGGTCGCCACTCAAGGACCTTTCCGCCCCAGCGGCCGTCAGTCCTCCTCGCAATGTGCCCTGCCCACTGCCACTTAAGGTTCGCAATTCTTTGGGCTATATCGGTGACCTTGGTTCTCCGAGCATAGCCCTCTCCATTGCCCTTTGGGTGACTTTGAGCCTTCTTATGAGGCCCATTGTAAGCGGCCACGTTTCGGTTCCATAGGCCATCACTGGCAACACACACGAATCAAAGACTTTCGTCTTAAGACACTGCGGTAGATGGGCCGAGAATATGCCGCGTAGCTTCCCGAACACTGCCCAGCCGAGTTGGATTCGTCGATTGACCTCTTTCTGGAAGTTGGACTTACCCAGTTAGACTGTTTGTCCCAGGTAAACGTAATGGTCGACAACTTCCAGTGTAGAGCTTCCAACCTTTACAGGAGTGGGTGCGACATGGATATTAGACATGATTTTCGTCTTATCCATGTTCATTTTAAGACCCACCTGTTGGGAGACTCTACAGAGATCGTCGAGCATTGTGCCCAGCTCTTCCAAGGTCTCAGCCATAACTATGATATCATCGGCAAAGCGAAGGTGAGTCATGTACTCGCCATTTATGTTGATGCCAAGTCCTCTCCAGTCCAGAAGCTTAAACTCGTCCTCCAATGCAGCTGTGAACAGTTTCGGCGATATAACATCACCCTGTCTCACGCCTCGCTGGAGCTGTATGGGTTTTGAGTTCTGGTCCTGAAGGCGGACTGACATAGTGGCGTTTTCGTACAGTGACCGCAACACTTGGATGTATCGATAGTCTATGTGGCACCTCTGGAGTGACTGGAGCACGGCCCAGGTCTCGACAGAATCGAAGGCTTTCTCATAGTCCACAAACGCTAAGCATAATGGCAGATTATACTCTTCGGTCTTCTGTATAACCTGCCGCAGCGTATGTA
This sequence comes from Elophila nymphaeata, assembly GCA_955850985.1. Taxonomy (NCBI): domain Eukaryota; kingdom Metazoa; phylum Arthropoda; class Insecta; order Lepidoptera; family Crambidae; genus Elophila; species Elophila nymphaeata. The sequence goes on along the minus strand of OY039090.1, from coordinate 14,481,257 downwards.
TGTGATCTATGGTACTGAATCCGGCTTTTTCGGAATCCGGCTTGTTCGGGAGGCTGGAAGTCGTCAAACCTGCGTGCGAGACGATTCGTTACAACCCTCGAAAACAGCTTATAAACATGACTCAGGAGCGTGATGGGTCTATAATTCATCAATTGGGCCTTATGTTTGGTAGATGTATGTTAAATATGAAGAGTATACCTAGAGTTCCGTATTACCTAAGTTCCTGAATTGAGAGACTTGGTTAAGTAGGTACTCAGTAGATTACAGAAAATCTTTTTTTTTTCTTAATGTAAATTTTTAACAGTAGATATATTTTTGATTGTTTATTAGATGTCCATATAAAGAGGTACATATAAAGTCTGAATTAATTAAAACTAGTTGTTTTATGTTCCACTGACCAAACTGCAGCTAGCACATTCTTTAAAATAATATGTTTTGGTTCAAAGCTGAGAAGTAATTTCTACAGTTTATGAAACTTATCTGTAAGGGCGTAGAGTTCAATTTGGTATCAAAAAATTGACGACTTCTGGGTCATTTTGACGATTAATGGGACAAACCTGTCGAGTACTGGTACAAATCGTCTTTTTTTCATATTGATGGAGTTTTATTATATTTCTTAATTATTTTGACTTAAAATTAATATTTAAATAAAAACTAAGATACATTTTGCACCTAGTCATGCAATAAACCTTTCATTATCTGATATACTTTAAGTACAGCATCACTGCAAAGTCAGCCAAGTTCAGAAACTGACGGATACTGGGACGTTTACCTTATGTACGTCAAACACTGAATATGTACCCTTGCGTTACGTCAAACACTACACAACACACACACACACGATGATGAACCCCAAGCGCTTCCCTATAAAAAATCAGATTGCTACCATAGGGATACTCACTCACGAACTGCCAGTCTCTTTCCTGGTAAATTTTATCTCTATCCCCTATAAAGCTCTGTAAGTCTTAGAAATCTTTTCCATCTAAAATTGGCGAGCGAAAATGGTATAAATATTACTAAATATTCCAATACGGCATAATAGGGAGTAATAAATACACTTCAAAATAATCGCTAGACTATTTGAAATAGACACCAATATATTATTAACTTTATAATTTATATTGATGTGCGTAAAGCTCCTGTAGAACAATCGCGAAGTTTAACACCATTCCATTAGGAAACTTCTGCCACTAGAAATAATGCTGAAAATTGATTTGGTGGTTACACAAAGCGTTTTATTATACAAAGTTCCTTCAATAGCTTCGGGCGATGTATTAAATTGGTAAATTACAATATTACGTCGATTTTCCAGGCCGGTGGTAAAAATCGGTTGTTAGGGGTTATGCTCCGCCTTCTGCGGGAAGTTTCACCGTTCATTCTGATTCATATATAATCTTTGGAGATGCAGAGAAGGGGTATACAACAGATTAGCAGTGTGAGAGTACCTGGATGTCATACAATCAGCTGACCACTTACCGTCATTCAAGCCGTAAGCTTCTCTACTAATTACTTCATATATACATACATAACATCACGCCTTTCTCCCATAGTGGTAGGCAGGATGACTTGGTTCCACTTGCTATGAACCTTACATATATCTTACGCTTTGTGTACCTACATTACAGTCCTCACACCAGTTCGGTCTTTACGAATACTTTTGACCTGGTCTTTCTTTAAGACATTTTCGATTTCACCGACGAACGTTCGCCTAGGTCTTTCCTGTTCCGCATCTCCACTTATTTCCTTTTCGTCAATCTCCTTTCACATTATCCTTTCTACATGACCAAACTATATGAGCAGAGTATCCCTTTTTTAATTCTTGTCATTATCTTCTTTCTAACCACACATCTATCTTATCACATCATTGTGTAACCAGTCACTTAATTTTACAACAGATGGCTGTTAATAGAGCAGATAAGATGGCAGATAAGAGAGATGTATGGTTAGAAGGAAGAAGTGACAAGAATTTGCCTATGTCGAATCTGTTATTCGCTATGGAATTGTTCTTTGGGGAAATAGTACTGATGTGCTTAAGGTATTTATAACTCAGAAGAAATGCTTAAGAACAATTTATGGTATGAAGCCAGATCAATCCTGTAGACCTTTGTTCAAGTCAATAAATATCTTGCCTCTTCCGTGTCTATACATATTAGAAGCAGTCAAACTTGTTAAGCAAAATCCTAGTTACTTTAGACAAGCTCATGATTTATATCCACGTAACACGAGGAATCGGAATAGATTAGTTCTTGACATTACTCCAAAAAGTACTTGTTTCAAAAAAAACTGCTACTACATGTGTATCATTTGATACAACAAGATTCCTCAAGAAATAAAAATATTGAATTTTAATGAATTTAAACGTACATTACGGAGATGGTTGGTTGATCCGACATTCTACACTGTTCAAGAATTTATGAATTATAAAGAACCATGACAAAATACTGTAAAATTATGTTTAAGAGTTGATTGATTTTGAATATAATGTAATATGACATTCTAAAGTGTAACATAATATAAATTAGCAATTATCATAATGAAATACCTACTGACATAACAAAATTATACTTCTATGTACATATTTGCATGCTATGGTATATGGCTGAATAGGTAGTGAAATATTGTATTCATTCCAACTTAAGTGTACCCTGTTCAAACGCGAATAAATTATTATTATTAAGGGATACTCAAATGTTTTGGTCAGAGAGCCTTCCAAGCCAAGGATGACATACTCCTTAAGGATCTCTGACCAAAACATTTGAGCGTCCTTCTCAATTCTTGTCACTATCTTCCTTCTAACCACACATCTCTCTTATCACATCATTGTGTAATCAGTCACTTAATTTTACAACAGCCATACTTCTTAAGACTCTCATTAAACCGCATTTACTCACCGGTTCTTTCACACTTACTTCGTAGTTTATTTATTCTTGTGAGCAATAAATTTTGTTGCTGTATAGCAATTACTTTGTAATTTGTCATAGAGACAGACGAGAATAAATAATAGTAATTGCGATTTAAACCCTACATTTGGGTTATATAATTCGTGGGAATTATCTAGTCTAATGTTAGTTTTATATAGAGCTCAAGCTGTAAATGCAAGCGAGACATTTAACTCCAGAAAGACTATTTATATGTCATGATTAAAATGTTGCAAAAACAAATAAACATCGGTAAAGCATGTGACCATCGGAGAAACAATGTGTGAATTTCGGAAAAACCAAATGAACATCTGTAAATATTATGATTGTGATCGTTGGGAATTCGTAGGGAGTGCTATCTTACTTCTATTCTTCTGAATGTGAAAGGAAAAAGTACTTAGCAATGTCCATTTAAATAAAGAGTTTTTTTAATTCATTTCATTTCAAAAAAGAAAGAAAAAACTTTTTTTTGGCTAAAGTTTGATTTTTCATTTTTCAATCATGAGATAAAAGTTAAATTTTACCCAAACTGAAGCAAATGCCACTTGAAATACAAGACACGAAATGACAAGTGACAATGTAATTTTAATTTGTCCTTAAAGTACGTTATCGGACGAATAAAAAATATCCGAGGATTCAAAAATCAGCCCTAAATAATGTAGATAATAAAGTTGAGATTATAAATAGCGAATAGAACAAAAAAAAAATAAGTAGCCGAATCGAACTACAGTCAGTGTTATGTCTCAGTCGATAGACTGAGTCACTGATTATCAGTGACAGTGGCACTTGGTGATAAGCGATTATAACACCCGGAACCTCAATCACTTAGGGGTTATCTTATCACACTCAATAACAATAATGCCTTTTACACTATTTTTGTGTGATTTTCAACCAGTCAAATTGTAATTTTTAACATTAACTGTGTGTAAAATTTTTACGTATCGATTTTTTTTTATTTTGTCGTGTAGAATTTTTTTATTAAGTTGCCGCTTATTGCTCATGTCATCTACTCATCCGCTGTATAGAGCAAGAAGGAATGAATAAACTCATTGAAAACAGTATTCAGCCGATATGGAATAAGAAAATTAATAAGCCTGCCATATTGATATTTGAAATAATACCAGAATCCGCAAGCATCTATTAAATCTCGTCTGAGTGATTGCACTACGGATTATGGTATATATAGACCGGGGGAGATGTCTGTCTGTCTGTACGTTTATTTTTGTCTGCTCCAACCGATATCGTGTTCAGATTGGGACGCTGCTGTGTTATCTTAGATTCCTGAACGAAAATATGTTAAGAATCCTTTAAGAGATCTGGGAATTCCAAAGATTTATCTCTAGTCTTGAGGGTTGGGATAATGTCCAGACATACTTACATACACATATTAATTTGATTTGATTACTTTCACGCTTTTAATACCAAAGGCTTTGAGCCAAGCTTAAGGGAGCATTTGGTTACACAAGGAGCACTTCTGGCCGAAAGGTGTTGTATTTCGGCGGTTTTAGCGGACGGCTACCGGACACTGTGACGTTACGTCATACGACGCAGAAGATAGTGCCTAGTGTTAATGAGATAATTATCCTATACTTCTTTATATATTTTGGTACAACAAAGATAGATCAAAGATGGTATTAATATATACATTAATACCATCTTTGTTCTGCAAAAAGGGAAATGAAAAATGAAAATGAAAAAGCTCTTTTTTTAAATGGACTTTGCTAAGTACTTTTAAATCGTCAAAAGCCCTACCACCATTTCGGGTTCAGAAAAATTAATAGTATTTTCCAAAATACAATTATTTTTTCTGAGAAATGGTGATACCCGTGAGTTCCCTCATTATTTTTATTATGAACCCTATATCTGGTAGTGGCTTTACACTGATTATAGAAAAATCTAACATAGAGTTTATTAATTAATGTTATATCAAAAATACTCCTACTTACTTATTATTACCTACTTTATTATTTAAAGTTCTATTATTATTATTGTAGTGCCCACGTAAAGCAGGCCATCCACGCTCAGGTTTACATGACAGGTTTAACTGTTCAGGTGAATTGTTCAGGTGAATTGTTCAGGTGAACTGTTCAGGTAAACTAGAGCGTGTATAGTATGGAAACCTGCGCAGTTGTGTGGCATACACGCTCATGTTTACCTGAACAGTTCACCTGAACAGTTAAAACTGTCATGTAAACCTGAGCGTGGGTGGCCTGCTTAAGGTTCATGTGTGACATCCGAATTTTGTAACATCTAACAACATGAAACAATAGAAAATTTAATTTTCAAAATAAATCTTAGCATTGCAAGGATTGCAAGTATCATACTGAGCACTCGCAATAGAAAGTGGCGTACTTCAATATGAATACCTCTTTGGTGATCAAACATCGCACAAAATCCTTATTTATACATAACTCGATAAATCTTTGCTCACATGAAAAGTGGTAGCACGATCCATTTGTCTTTTAACCGAGATAGTTATAGGATAGCGTTGTTGAAATATCGATATCGAATTTACTTATGGCGGTTCACTTAAGACGGGCTTCGATAACATAACTATCGACAGATTCCCTTGGTAACAATAGAATTTAGACATATTTTGTATAGGATATCTGTCAAAATTTTGGGCCTAATAACCAAAAGTTATAGGTAGATAAGTTATTGAAAACTACAATTAACCTTTTAATAGTTAAAATGCATAATTGTAAATCTTATTACAATAAAATGCTAATAATTAGTGTAATTATTAGAAGTACGTCTTAAAGTTTTAGGTCCCACTGTCTATTGTTGCACAATGCACACAGTCACCCGGTTTTATAGCGTTTAATTTGATATATTTTTTAAATGTCTTCACATCGATATGTGTTCGCTACGTCCCTTAACAACACTATTCTAAGTATTATTTACAGGATAAGCTAGTGCTAAGCCGCGGCTTTGCTCGCATTTACAATTGACATGCTGCAATAAATTTTAGATTAAATTGCTGTAAGCCTTGCTCCTCCTACATAAATGATTACAGGAAGTTAGAATACACTGGTCCTGAGAATTAACGTGTTAGTTTTGAGATAATAGCGTCTTAAAACGAGATAGGAGTGAAGATAAATTACTTTATCTAACTTGCAAACGGTAACGAAGCTTAGCGACTGTTATGTTGGATCTTAAAACTTTCTTGGTAAATGTTGAATATAGGTCCGCGTTATTAGAGGTACTTACCCTTAGCCTTTAGATTAGCGGTTTTGATGCGCGTATACGGTCGTTTTAGAATACGCGCTTACACGAGCGCTCCATTTCGCGCTTAAAAAACCTGAAGACGCGTACACTGGCTTATTCCAGCGTGTTCGTTTATAAAAGAGCTTATAAGCACTTTAGAGTTGTATGCGCGTGTAAAACGGTGGTCGTCTGAAACCGCTCTTCTGCAATAAAATTCATCTTCTTATCAGAGCTTGCCAATCATATTAAAAATAAATAGATTTTACATCATCAGAGTACTTTCAACGATTAAAAAGTTGTAATTAATACATTTTAAATAAACATAATACTTTCTGAATCCAGTTCGAAACTGGTCCAATTTAGTAAAATTTTCTGATCAATTCAAAAGCGTATAAAAAAAATAATACCTATGAATTTTGCCAGTCAATTATTGTAGATATATAAAATCACAAATAAAGGTGTTTTCACCCGACTTCTTATTGTAATAACATATACTTAGACACTTTCACTTGACATAGGCAAAATGCGTAATTTACTGTCGCGAAGTCATTAGAATAGAATTCAAAAATGAATATTCACATAATTAACATGATAACTTTCCTTGTCACCAGGGGCCCTCATAGGCGGAATATTAAGCGGGATGGCCATGCGGCTAGGCCGAAGAAAAGTGCTGATAGCAGCAGCGTTGCCCTACTCCTTGGTGTGGCTGGTGACTGCCCTGTCAACGGGAGTAGATATGCTGGCTGCAACGTCCTTCTGCGGTGGACTGTTGCTCTGTACGATGACTATGGTTACTCAGGTGGGTATACTTATTTGATTTCATCAGGGTGGCAAGCATACCTCAAGGCCACTCAAAGGCAGTGGAGAACGCTGTGCTCGGAGTTTCTCTGCGTGATCATATCAGAAATGATAAGATCCGCAGGAGAACCAAGGTCACCAACGTACTGTGAACCTTAAGTGACAGTGGGCAGGGCTCATTTCGAGGAGTACTAACCGTTAGTGTGGAAAGGTCCGTGAATGGCGGCCGCGTACCGGGAGACGAAGCGTTAGTAGAAGCGACGATCTGGTAAAGATGGAAGCCGCTGGATGCGGGCAGCGCAAGACCTATCTGGTTGGAAATCCTTGGGGGAGGCCTATGTCTAACAGTGGGTTTCTCTTGGCTGATTCGATGATGATGAAGCAAGCCTAGGGATATTACCTAGGTATTGGTAGAGGTTTGGAGAAGATAGGCGGCTATGACCTCCAGTCTTGTCCAACCCTGCACACGGGGTCAATCCGTCTATATTGCACAGGTTCTTCCATCTAGATCCCGGCTCACTATTTGGCCCAGCACGGGGACGTTTCAAAGAACGTAGGTAGAGGTTCTGGCTCCATTTGTCTGTTCTATGTATCCCGCAGTCACAGTGCAACTTATAGGTACCTATTTTGAAAGGATGATAAAAATACCAGTCGGGAGTTGGTTAAAATTCATTTACAAAAATCTACTATAAATGTTTTTTTTACATAATTATTATTATATTACTTATTTCAGAAAAATAATGTGATATCTGCAGAGTCGATTCAAATTTCTTTAAATAACTTTCGTTAGAGTAAATAACTCGTATTTTAGTTGAAGCAATTTGCAAAACGTATCGCACCGTATTTAATTTTAATGTCGTCGTTCCGTTTAACTGCTGGACTATTACTCTCAATAAAGGTTACGATTGCGATTATGTTTCAGTTCAAGCCTTCGATAAGCCGCGTAAGCTTGTTTGGTGTCTAGTAATTTTAATGGAACAGTTCGCGAATATAAATATTTACTCAGCGATGTTAGGAATGTATGAGGAAGTCGAATGTCAATTATCCCTTTTCTTCCTCGTCTATGCTTTCCTCCTCCTCTTCATTGTTTGTGGATACCGTCCGCCATACGAGGTGACCTATGACAACAGCTGTTTTTACGTCAGGTCAACATTATTTTAGTCACCTTTTACAACACCCAGGACACAGAGTAAAGAAAAAAAGTTGAGTCGTAGTCTTCTTTGACCATATTTGAAATATTGAAATAAAAATCTTACTGAATGACGGCATGAAAGTACGTCAAAGACTCCCCTTCTTTGTGTTTATTTGATTCGGCATTATAAATTCAACAATGCTTCCTTTACCAATTAAGTGCTAAGTGCTAAAAGAATAAGCGTATTTCACTCTGCAGTTGTAGAGTGCATTGCGATAATAGAAATAAGTAAACAAATCTGTTAGCGTTTTTATGAAACCAATTATTGTTATAAGCACACTGGTTTGTATTAAGATTCAGAAGACGAAGTTCAAGATCAAGTTACTGTAAGAGCCACCGTGTACTTATGATTTTTTAATTGGCCGATAGTTTGACCAATCAGGGAATCAGTATGAAGCTACATGGCGGTGCGCGTATTGACGATGAAAAATTGCACGATCGAACTATCGCAAACTACTGCCCGATCCCTATTCAATCAAACTATCGAACTAGTATTGGCCGATCGTGTAATATGCATTAGATACTATGCGAGTTCACGCACTTCATTCAACTAAAATATCGATCAACGGACAACATTGGCCGAACTCTGCCGATCGAATCAAACATATAAAAGTGAGAGCACGCACACCGCTTCAACTGCCATCGGTCAATGTCGGGGGACATCGGCCGACCGCCGAAATATGCATAGTCAACCTAAGAAAAGCAACGTCCAATGTCAGCAGTATTGTATACACGATCGCCTTCGACCCGACATGGGCCGATAAATCGGTTTTGGTGTACGCGTACCGCAAGGCTGCTCTATTTAAGGTAAGAGTGAATAGGCATCTTCTGGGTAAACTCGCTCCATCTTCGGCTATCTCTTACCTTAAGCTGAGTGAACCCATTTGAAGTAAAAAAATAGGCCTATAGTTTAACTAGTCTTACCGACTTAAAATAACAAATGCACGGCACGGCTCTCATGCTTTAATAAATCTTAAAACCTTCAAAGCCGGTCGGTACTCGGATGGTTGGCCAAAAACGTCTCAACTCGATTGTCCACCGTCTTTCAGAAGGCACGTTAAGCTGGCGCTGGTCTAGGCTGCTGTTGAAAGATAGCATTAACTCCCCAGCAGGGTTGGCGTCAGGCACACAGCTGTAAAAATCTAATGCCAAGACTTGCAGCAGTATGGAGAAAGATAAAAAAATTATAGCACCGGTGGAATTTCTATTCCTTGTGACACCACCGAGTGTTGTTACAATATATGATGAAGTCAGACTGCCATTGTACACTGGAGTCTCGGGAACTGTTTGTAAACTTAATCTCGATTCAATTGATCACACTTCGCATGTTTATCGTTCGCGTTGTATTGGTTTTGTTTTGTTAACGAGATGAATAATTGTATGTTTTATAATATGTTCTGTAAGCTCTAGTAGAAGATAATTTATTTGCATCATCAAATATGGCTAGGTAGAGAAAAGCCCAGGCTAGTGAAGGTTAGTGCCGATTCATCTTAAGGGTCCGCTTAACCCTAGAGCTCTGTCGCAAGTCTCAAGTACTGCTTCTGGTTCCCCTCTCTGCAACACAAACACACTTCACCTGTGCGGTGATTCCTTGGAATGCTAAAAGTTTCCATCTACACACCACAATTGCTGAGGTAATTTAGGATCAGTTCCAATAGGGATGTTGATATCATTCACAAATAATTCATCATCATCATCATAATAACAGTCTTTATAATTCGACCCACTGCTGGGACACAATCTCCTGTGCTTTTGGGAACCTCCCATTCACAAAAGAAACCGGAATCTGGAAGACACATCAAACCAATGGGTCTCATTTATGATGAAATATATCGAATTTGAATTAACATAGAAAAGCGAAAAGATGTTAATCGCCGATTAAAGCTAAAATTAATCTAAAACCAAAGCAATATAGTAGTTATTGCCACACATCTATCAATCACTAGAATATGGAGATAAAAACGCCGATAATCTTGAAGACTGCTAGAAACTGCTATTGAAGTTAAAACGTTTGAGACACACGACCGTCGAGATAAGAGAAATCACTTTGTTTTCAGGCCCACAAACTTTCCAAAGAATTTGAACTTTATGGTGCAGATATAAGTTAGAAAACTGATTAAGGAAATTATAGTTTTGGGTAGTTAGTCAGGTTTGCTGAATGAAAGTAGTTGCGATTCCAAATTTGTGTTTAAAAAAATGTACCACATGACACGGGAGAAACAACGAGGTATTGATCACCTTATACTCCGTCCACCAATCCACATTGGGCAAGCGTGGTGGACTACTGCCTAAACAAACTGCCACGAAGAACTTGTAAATATTTCAACCAATCCCGAGGCCACATTATCAGAGTTGGAGGAACTAGTTGTCTAGTTCAGAAGGCAGTGTGTCAGCAGGTGTTAACAGCGATATGCGGTCGAACGGTCCTGCGTTATGTCCCATAAAACCGTGCGTTTGCGTCTTTCACACACCATTGAAAGCGCACGACAAAAACGTGCAACCCCTTTCTTATTGTAGACCTTCTTGGCATAGAAATTTTGTGACGTAGAAGTGACAGGCGGTACAAGTTAAGAATATGTTTTTACAGATTTCAGACATTAGAAAATACACTGAAAAAAAGTAGTAGCGTAGTGGATGACGCAGCCGCCCGGATTGCGGAAGATGCTGGGTTCGATTCGCGCCCTAGACAGTCGATTTTTTCAGTGTATTTTCTAATCTAATTTAACGCAAAAATAATAAGGTAGTTTCATTTTAACTGGACGTCAAATATTTCCGAATTCGGGGACACGATCGCGCCCGAAGTCCACCGGGTGCGGTCCGATGTCTGCTCCCGGTGTCCTCGTTAGGAGGACGCGCGATGTCGAGCAGCCGTCGGTGAGCAGTGGCTGCTAGCCACCAATTGGTGTACAAGGAGTGCCTAGACGGGCAGCGTTGGGACGGCCTCGGTGTAGTTGCGCTCACGTGCGCAGATCCCGACCCGACCCGTAATAGCGCACTGGAGGTCAGGCCGGGAAGGATGTTTAGTGGGTATGGAAGGAACGCCTTTACCTCGAGTCCCACATATCGCCTGCGGCTGGCACCACCCCGTGGGGACGTTGCGAGAATGCATATGACCTCCCAGTCAACAAAAAAGGGTCTTCTATCTTGTAAGATTTTAGTCGAGGCAGGACACAGCAGACAAGCCTTTCGAATTTGGAGCAGCGTGAACTGGGATAGTACCTCAACCTTACAGAAGAACACAGTCAAATAAAACTACATTTTTGTGGTGTTGTGTTTCTGTTGGTGAGTAGACAGAGCTCCACGGGGTAGAGAAGGGGACTAGGGTTGTCAGCGCGCGAGTGTGACGTCAGTGTTGCAAGCGTCTATAGGCTACGGTGACTACTTACCACCAGGCAGGCCGTATACTTGTCTGGCAACTAAATACTTAATGGACTATCACCCGTATTCACAAACATTACTATGAGGTTTCTAGAGTTTTGGATAAGTAAACGAATTGTATTGAATAGAGCTCTGTGATTGGTCCGTTTCTGTTGCCTAGTTTACATCAAAGTCAAAGTCAAGTCAAAATTACTTTATTCATTTAGGTACAATTTGTACACTTATGAAAGTCAATTTTGATGCCATCGGTTCGAGAGTCTACCAGGAGGCCTTGTTCTGAGAAGAACCGGCAAGAAACTCAACAAGTTTTATCCTCCCTTTACAGTTTTTATAGTATTGATTTGGAAAGAGTCATAATTCACATTGTCAAGTCTTTAATAATTAATCATAATAATTTATTAAAATAAAAACTAATAATTAAACTTAAAAAAATATATATATATATATACACATCGTTCAATGTACTGACGTTTTATTACTTCAAACGAGCTTCAAACTTGAAACTTTTGACATCTGGACGTTGCTTTTGACATCTCGACCTGTGCGTTGTGTTATATAGCTAGCTAGATAGCTACCTAAGCTGTGCGTTCATTTTAAAGTACGCATAGTTCCAATCCCCACTTAAGTATTGTCTATGAATAGGTTTTTACGAACCTGTGCGTTCACGCGCACTATGAGACTTTAAAATCCTTGGCATATAGCACGTACTGAGAAATGCCTTATTTTGCATAATATTGTATTTTACTATGATAAGTTTTGTTGGTGAATACGGGCGTATTACTATGTAACACACAATAAATATTTCTATGAAAAATATAATCCCAAAAAATAGGCAGAAAATGCTCGTTGTCGCTTCTGCCGTCTTCTTCTTCGTATTTGCTCGTAACTTCCGAGTATTCGAACGAAACCACGTTGCATATAATGGCGACTTCAGAAAGGATTTTTGCATTGTGCGGCTCGAGGAAACTGTTCACAGGGCTTAGAATGTTTATGGATTATGTTTGTGCGTCTGTTTTTATGTGCTTTTACGGCTACGTTTACGGGAGGTACGTGACACGTTACTTGTAGTTTGCCTTTATAACCGACTTCAAAAGAAGAGGTGGTCTGCAAAAAAGGTGATTTTAATTGCCAATAATTAAGATTTAGTATAGCTATCCCGTTTACATGGATTTTTAGAAACTTAGTTACAGAAAAGGCAGCGCTATGATGCAAAATAAGCGAAAAAGCTGTCAAGTTGTGGAAATTCAATTCATCGTATAATTAACATCATACAGCCTTTATAATTCGACCCACTGCTGGGACACAAGGCCTTCCCTTGCCATCGAAGGAGGATTAGAAAGAAAGAAAGAAAAAACTTTTATTCGGCGTAATAATGCAAATAATAAAGTTACGTACATATACAAAATAAACAGGAAAAAAAAAGGATTAGGCAGTATTTACCACGCTTACCCAATGCGGATTGGGGACGGAGTATGAGGTGATCAATACCCATTTGCTGATCCATTAGCCGCCTTCTACGACGCCCATTGGAGGATATGTGATGATGCTTTTCTACAGACATGACCATCTGAAATTAAATTAAATTCTTCGGAAACAGTCCGTGTAAAGAAGACTGCTCTGATTGACAGGGATCTTCTGTGAGCAAGAAACTACCTCTCAGCTAACTTCTTCAGAACGGGTGGTCCATTTTTAGCTGCTATCAAAGTCAAAGTCCAAATTTCTTTATTCATTTAGGTACCATTCGTACACTTATGAAAGTCAATTCAATTTCTCCACCTTCTTAACCCTTCCTTTGTTACGGCAATGTTTCGAGAGCTACTATAAAGTCGGCGGTGCTGTGAACCCCAGGAATGACGTGATTGTAATAGGTAGGGACCGGATTATATGCAATTGCATATTTGCATTATCGCCTGTTCAAGGATAATTTACTAATTGTATGCGGATTTTAACATAAAAAATCACTTTTCTTCTTTTTTGGGTTCCTAAATTTTTTATTTAATTTCGCATATTCTGCCAATTTTCATGCATATTTCAAGCATTTTTTATGCATATTTGCATGCATATAACAAGCTTTTTATGTTGCATATAATCCGGTCTCTAGTAATAAGACTTGAAATAAATTAAGAGAATTAACTTCTTTTGCTTAAAAAAATGTCTAAAAACCGTGTATAATAAGGCTCACAATCACATGATTTTACACATTAGTCGCTTGTCACAAATTCGTGTCAACACGCAATAAGATATTGACAGCCGTAAAAATTCGACCAATAGGCGTTCTCAGATACTCGTTAGTCTTTTTGTAATAGTTATTGTGATTATCACAAAAGAATTTGAAGTGAATGATTCTTTTCACATTTATATGCGTGAAAATAATTTTATTAAAAACCGTGTAGAGTTTTAAGAATTTTTGTTGAAATATTTTCCGAAAGAAGTAACGACTATATTCGTAAGTATGAGGTAATGCACGAAATCAAGAATTCTATAAACTTCCTAGGAATACTATGAAATAAATTTGTACAGTCAACAGCACTTTGGGCTATACAAAACTGTCAAATTTCTCCAAACGATTTTCAACCTAAGGTTATTCAATATAAAGTGCATAATCAATTGGGAAAATTTGACAGTTTGTGGTAACCCAACGTGCTGTTGTCTGTACCATCGGTAGATTTATAGTCTTTTTTATGACCAAGTGGAGTGGACTTTCGCTGAAGTGTCGAATAATTGAATCAACCGGTATAGGGAGTATAAGCCATAAAATCTTGAAATATATTTCCTATAACGTATATAAAGATTACCCATAAGTTAAAGATATTTTAAATGCACCATTTTTGAGATTTTCATTTACTCACACATTGTTCTGTACGCGGTTTTAAAATAGCGATTGTTATTTTAAATTTTAATTGACTTATCTAAATGAGAGATTATCTCTCCATACGATACAAATTGCAATTCTAACAAATGCTGAACTCGAAAACAGTATAATATGACGTAATGGCATTCCAAAAACACGCATCTTGTGTTCACATGATCGTTTATTGTGATTTTGCTTCGAAGTGTAACCATCAATGCATTAAATACTTCAAAAAGCTTTAACATGATTTCTTTTGGTTCTAGGTATACGTCACAGAAATAGCAGTGCCAGAGATCCGCGGCTGTCTCAGCTCAGTCCTCAAGATCCTCAGTCAGATCGGCATCCTCATATCATTTTCACTAGGAGCTTATCTCAACTGGTACCAGCTGGCTCTGGTAGTTGCAGCAGCTCCCGTCCTTCTATTCTTCGCGCTACTCTTCGTTCCTGAAACCCCATCCTCTTTGTTATTAAGAGGGAAAGAGCAAGAAGCAGAGAAATCGTTACAATGGCTCCGAGGCCCAGATGCGGATATACGACAAGAATTAGCAACTATCCGAACGAACATTCTCGCAAGCAAGCATTACCATGACGGAAATTCGTGCAAGTTGAAGGTTTTGCTGTCAAAACGATTGACGAGGCCGGTTTTGATTACGTGTGGATTGATGTTCTTCCAAAAATTCACGGGAGCGCATGCATTCAACTTCTACGCTGTTTCCATGTTCAAGAAGACATTCAGAATGATGAATCCTCACGGAGGAGCAATAGCTACTAGCGTGGTTCAGCTCCTAGCATCATGCATATCAGGGATGCTTATAGACATCGTTGGGAGATTACCTCTTCTCTTGACATCTGGAGTGATGATGTCTATTGCGTTAGCTGGATTCGGTTCGTATGCTTATTATGAAGATGTCATCAGAAATTCCACGGATCTAACACATGCTGAAGCAGGCGCTTACGATTGGATTCCTCTAGCCTGCGTCCTAACATTCACCATAGCGTGCTCTTTAGGAATTAGTCCTATTTCTGCTCTGTTAATAGGAGAACTGTTTCCTTTAGAACACAGGAGCCTTGGTAGTGCTTTAGCTACAAGCTTTAGTCATCTATGTGGGTTTGTTAACATAAAAACTTATGTAGATATCCAAGATCGTATAGGACTATATGGTCTATTTTGGATGTATGCAGGCTTTTCCGTTTTATGTTTACTGTTTGTAGTATTTTTCGTGCCAGAAACAAAGGGCCGTGAGATTGACGAAATGGACCCTAAGTACGTGGAGTCTTTATACATCAACCGATAGTAGTTGGAGAGTTTACTTGTAGGATTCATTTGGCAGCTCGGGCTTTAGTCGAGTTCAGTATTAGATCATGTAGTGAAATCTACAGTGCCCTTAGTGATATGAAAAACATAAATTTTGATAGCACAAATTGAGATGCTAACTTTACCTTGTTACTCTGATCCGAATCAGATCATATTTTAGATTTACATATTGTTCATTTACTTGCACAATTTGTTCATTTAATATTTTAAATTAATAATTTTGTGCAACAAATAGAATATTGTGATATTATTGACTGTTATTCAAAATATCACATAGCATTTTTAGTTCGCAATTTGTGCATTTCTTTGCATAATTCGCACCAAGTTCATTAAATATTCTAAATGAATTTAGTGCCAAATGTCATTGTCTTCCATATGTAAGATAAGAGCTATCCTTGTGACCCATATCGATTAAAATATGGCGATTTTATACCTTATTGCAGGTGATCATAGTGCAAATTTGTAATAAATATCCCTATTGTTTAATTGTACGTAAAACAAATATGCCACCGATGAATTTTCATAATAGTTCCTCTTACTTAGACTCCTTTAAAGACTTAAATTTTTTTCATACTTTCTTTAATTTAGATTCGTCGTCAAGATTTGATTTCTGATGTGAAATTTGCTATCAATATTTTTATTCGATGAATCTTCCTATAGTATTATATGTTACAAGTCTTTAGTAGTTTTGTTTTATGTATTGTAAATATTTAGGATGCATTATGACTTGTACAGTGTGATCATAATATTATAATAAGTTAATACACTAATGAAATGTCCGTTCTTTTAATAATTTTAGTACGAGTTTATATAATAAAACCCTTCATAATTTAGTTAATATAAATAATAAAGGGTTTTATTCATATCACTCAAATCAGTAGTGATATTTATTCATCAATAAAATCAAAATGAAATTATAAACTTAAAAACGCAAGTGCCTATTAAAATAAATTTATTTATTGGTTACAAAATAAATGTAAATAAACTAATTAAATTAATAAGGTAGAATACGGCCCTGTTAAACTTGCAATATTAGAAGGTGGTTGACCCTGAAGTCGCTAACATCAAAACAGAACGCGGCAGAGGTACGTATTAAGGGCATTAACAAATTAAATGAAATAATGATATTTTTCTAAAACTATTGTAATGCTAATACGATAACTAGTGCAGATATTCACAAATATTGTATATCTCAAGTATATCTACCTATATACGTACAACCCAGTGTTGAAATATATATTTTTTAAATATTTTATTTGTACGTAATAACGTAAACTTGTTGGTGCTAAAAGGTGCCTTGCATTTTCCAAATATATGTATATGAAAATTGTTAAATGTATGTTTTCCTAGTGATTGTATATAGAAACAGTATTAATAAGTTTGTAAATTATTTTAATAGGTTAGTTCGTAAGAGTGTTACAAAAGAGCGTTGCCATAATGTAGATGTTTCGCATTAATTTTATTATTTTAATTTGCTAATTTGTACTTAAAAAGTCGAATTTAAGTTTCAATAAATTGTTGTGGAACTATTTCCGCGATTTTATTTCTTTCGAACCGGTTTCATACTAAGACTAAAAAAAATTTAAAACAGAGAAATAAAAAAAATGTTTAATAAATCTAAATGTTTTTTTGCGGTCAGTGCCAATCTCAATATTTGGATTAAAAGTTGTCAACGTTTATTCCAAATATTGTGACCGACCTCAAAAAAATTTTTTTTATTAAACAAAAATTTTATTTCTCTGTGTTTAGTTTTGACGGCGGTTTATTTTTTATTGTTAGTGTTTTAAGTATAGAAATTTTCATAAAACTATCTCGAGATCTTTTAGACAAACAAGTGATAAGATTACGATATCATCGATGTCAATTCAATAGGCATTATTAGGGATAACTCAAAAATTACTCGTCAGATGTCGATCAAATTTAAATGGGACCACATGACAAGCACCAGCTTCCAAACGTAAAAATAATCTTCATAATCGGTACACCCAGTAAAGAGTTCTGTATGAGGTAATATACATTAAAAAAAAATACAGTCGAATTGAGAACCTCTTTTTTTGAAGTCGGTTAAAACACGGGAAAAGGGTTTGAGCAGAGACTTACTTAACATTTGCTTTGCTAGCAGTATGGGCCTCTTAGTGCCTCAAAATAGTGACAGGTAGCAAGGCAGTCGCTTACATAAAACGGACATTAAACACAAAAAGTAAGAAACATTCAGTGCACTTACAAACAAAAGCCAACAACCGTGCAGTGACGACCGTGCAGTGACGGTCTATAAGAATACCTTTGTCACTGCCCCTTCTCTTTCCCCTGGGTGTCGTAGGAGGCGACTAAGGGATTTATTAGCGACCATCCGCTCAACTGGTGGTAGGGCCTGACGCCCGCCTGGTTAGTTACCACCGTACGCGTGGTGTAAAACCCGTGAAGTGCTCATTGAGCGCGTTTCGGGATCAGCCAGCGTACAACCAGAGCTTGAGTTGGCGTTACCGTGACAAAGTTCGGTCCAGGGGCGACATTGGTCGAGCCGATGCCGGGGGGAATGCGTCGATCCGCCGGCCAGGGAGACCCGTAGAAACGGTTATCCCGCTGGCCGCCCGTGGCACAGTGCAGGGGCCCAAGCGTGCCTAACCAGCTCGCGAGGCTGCCCTATCATGCCACGCATAATCTCGGGGTGGACCGTCGTGCCGGTTGGTGACCGGGATGTGGGGTCCCGGCGGCCTCTCCCGGGGGGGTACGGGGGCCCTTCCGTCCGGCGGATCGATGAATATCCTTTTTAGGCAGTTCCACGGTGAAACCAGCCTCCCCACTTTGTTCGGAACTGTCGCGGTAACGCCCACTCGATTCACGTCTCTTTTGCCTTTTCCCATGGCAGCCAACAAAAAACAATCAGGTTTTACAGCGGTGCACAACCCCACTCCCTCTACACCGTTTGAGGTTGAGTTCTGCAACATACGCGGACTCCACAGTAACCTCAATGCTGTCCACCAACACCTTGAGTCAGCACGACCTGCATTGTTGTTTCTGACGGAGACGCAAATATTGCCGCCCGCTGACACAAGCTACTTGAATTATCCCGGCTACATGCTTGAAGAGTCCTTCAAAGCGAAAGCCGGAGTATGCTTGTATGTTCGGGCGGATGTTTGCTGTCGCCGTTTGAGCTGCCTGGAAGACCCATCCTTCTCCATGCTAGGGGTACACGTCGACTCTGGCCCCTCGGCTAGAGTCTACGTGTGTCTTTACAGATCCCACACCGGAGACGCTGAGACAACTCGACTTTTTGAACATCTGAGTCGGGCGGCAGATGACGCGCAGGAGCAGTATCCCAATGCAGAACTGGTGTTTTTGGGGGACTTCAATGCTCACCACAGTTTGTGGTTAAGTTCCTCCAAAACTGACCATGCAGGGATCTCTGCTCATGCATTCGCTCTCACGCACGACTTGTCACAACTGGTTGATCAGCCCACCAGGATCCCAGACATTGCAAGTCAAGCGCCTTCTTTACTGGACCTTCTGCTCACGACCCATCCTGAGGGATATCAGGTAGAGGTCCGAGCCCCTCTAGGCTCATCTGACCACTGCCTGATATCCTCCAAAGTGCCGCAGGCCAAGCTTCCGCAACTGGCGGTTGCTAAACGCCGGCTCTGGCATTATGGGTCTGCAGATTGGGATGGTATGCGCGACTACTTTGCGTCCATCCCTTGGAAGCAACGCTGCTTCAGTGATAACGATACATCAGCTTGCGCCGCTGCCATTACTGAGGAGATTGTATTGGGTATGGAATATTACATTCCACATTCTGATCTCATCAGTAAGGGCAGACGTAACCTCTGGTTCAACCGCGATTGTGCTGTTGCTGTTTCACAGAAACAGGCGGCGTATCGCGCTTGGATCAGGGGTCGGGCTCTTAAAGCTCCTGATATCGAGTCACTGAAAGCAGCCTACAACAATGCTTCCAAGTCCTGTAAGAAGGCTTACATAAGAGCGGATGCCCAGCGCGTCGCACGCATTGGCCACGAATTGGTAACGCATCCTACGGGCTCCCGTAGCTACTGGCGTCTGGCCAAAGCCGTGCAAAGCAACTTCTGCCAGCCCTCGCTGCCACCCCTGAGATGTCCGGATGGGTCTTTAGCTCATAAGCCGCAGGAGAAAGCCGATCTTCTGGCAAGACTCTTTGCGGCTAATTCCCAAGTCGATGATTGCAATGCACAGCCACCGTCACTACCTCATTGTGGCACCACGATGCCTGACATTAAAATCAGGCAGCGTGATGTTCGTGCGGAACTGCAATCACTCGATGTCCGGAAAGCTAGTGGACCCGATGGCATCCCGGGCGTTGTACTTAAGAAATGTGCAGCGGAGTTGTCTCCCGTACTCACGCGCCTATACCAGCTCTCTTACTCTTCTGGACATGTGCCGGAAGCTTGGAGAGAGGCTAATGTGCAGCCTGTTCCCAAAAAAGGGGACCGCTCAGACCCGGCCAACTATCGGCCAATAGCAGTCACCTCGGTACTTTGCAAAGTTATGGAAAGGATCCTCAACAACCACCTGGTCCGTTACCTAGAGGGTCACTCTCTGATCAACGATCGACAGTACGGCTTTAGGCCGAAACGATCGACGGGTGACCTTCTAGCGTACATGACGCATGTCTGGGGTGAAGCCATGGACAAACGTGGCGAGTCATTGGCTGTCAGCCTTGATATCGCCAAAGCTTTTGATAGGGTCTGGCACAAAAGTCTTCTCTCCAAGCTTCCGACGTATGGTCTGCCTGCTCAGCTCTGTACCTGGGTGGCCGGCTTCCTGCATGAGCGAAGAATTCGTGTCCTCTCCGACGGATGCAGTTCGCGGTTCATGTCAGTGAATGCCGGTGTTCCCCAGGGTTCCGTTTTATCCCCTACACTGTTTCTTCTGCATATCAATGATATGATTCCTCTTGGGAACATCCATTGCTATGCAGACGACAGTACAGTGCATGCGGGCTACTTCGGACACGCAAGGGCTGGACGAGCAGAAACCGTGGAGAGTCGTGAGAATCTTGTCATTGAACTCAACCGAGAGCTCGACCTTGTTTCTCAATGGGGTACAGCAAATCTGGTTGAGTTCAATGCCAAGAAAACTCAGGTGTGCGCGTTTACGGCTAAAACGTCGCCATTCCTTTCCCTTCCCTCTCTCCAGAGCACAACACTTACGCTACAGAGCAGTATCACCTTGCTCGGTATGGAGGTTCGCAGCGACTTGAATCCGAAGGACTACATCGAAAGCGTGATAAAAACAGCTTCACGGAAACTCGGAGTCCTGAACAAGGTGCGGCGTTTCTTCACGCCAAATCAACTTTGCTTG
This sequence comes from Elophila nymphaeata, assembly GCA_955850985.1. Taxonomy (NCBI): domain Eukaryota; kingdom Metazoa; phylum Arthropoda; class Insecta; order Lepidoptera; family Crambidae; genus Elophila; species Elophila nymphaeata. The sequence continues at coordinate 14,460,264 of OY039090.1, read as the reverse complement.
CTATACAAGACGCAAGTACGGTCCTGCGTGGAGTATTGCTCGCACCTGTGGGATGGCTCTGCCAAGTACTTACTCGATGCTTTGGATAGGTTGCAGCGTCGCGCGGCCCGCATCATCGGCGACGAAGAGGTGACTAAACACCTTGAGCCTCTCCAATTGCGTCGCAATGTTGCGTCATTGAGCGCTTTCTACCGTCTGTACCACGGCGAGTGCTCTGAGGAACTTTTTTCCCTAATCCCACCATCTCCCTTCCTTTTGAGGACTACGCGTGCTGGTCTACGTTGTCACCGACAAACTGTGGCTACCATTCCAACGCGAACTAAGAAATTTGGCAACTCGTTTCTTTGTCGCACAATCAAGAAATGGAATTCACTGCTAGCACACGTGTTCCCTCCTTCCTATAATCCTGGGTCATTCAAAAGAGGCGTGAAGAAGCACCTTGCAGGTCAGCAAGGCGTGGGTGGCTAGCGCGGCAGTTTATCTCTCGCGCTAGCTATCTTCGCATTTGGACTCTACTTCTGCTTACCATCAGGTGGAATAGAGTCATTTGCTTGATCTTTTTATAAAAAAAAGGCAGATATTTACAATCTAAATCATCTCATCAACCCGGGTTTTTTTTATATAAAAAGGTCAAGCAAATGACTCTATTCCACCTGATGGTAAGCAGAAGTAGAGTCCAAATGCGAAGATAGCTGGCGCTAGAGATAAACTGCCGCGCTAGCCACCCACGCCTTGCTGACCTGCAAGGTGCTTCTTCACGCCTCTTTTGAATGACCCAGGATTGTAGGAAGGAGGGAACACGTGTGCTGGCAGTGAATTCCATTTCTTGATTGTGCGACAAAGAAACGAGTTGCCAAATTTCTTAGTTCGCGTTGGAATGGTAGCCACAGTTTGTCGGTGACAACGTAGACCAGCACGCGTAGTCCTTAAAAGGAAGGAAAATGGTGGGATTAGGGAAAAAAGTTCCTCAGAGCACTCGCCTTGGTACAGACGGTAGAAAGCGCTCAATGACGCAACATTGCGACGCAATTGGAGAGGCTCAAGGTGTTTAGTCACCTCTTCGTCGCCGATGATGCGGTTTTAATATAATATGTTACCAGGTTCACAACAATTACAGTCAGTGGCGGATTTACCAGTAGTCTAAGGCGCGAAGCATACTGATCTAGCAGACGGCAAGCATATTTCGGCGTTGAATTTGTTCAATTAATTACCTTATTGTCGTGTGTTTGGTACGGTATTTGAATGAAACAGAATGATGTCCGCGCCGTATGCTTGCCATCTGCCAGATCAGTGTGCTTCGCGCCTAAGTAGGCTCGAGCCTAGGGCAGCAGATTTTAGGCTTTGGCCCAAATTTTTAATTACTTACACAGAAAACGAGCCACGAATATTTTGATTTTTTAATAAAGGGAAAAAAGCTGATGTAATGAGGAAGATTGAGCACAATAAAGTTGCAAATGTAATGAATAGTAATATGATTGTGAACTAGGAATATGCCCGTTGTAACTAGGGTAGGTATCGAATTCCAGAAGGAAGTAGGAGCTGCTAAAATTTATCAGCCTACTGGCGGCAAAAAATATTAATTAGCCTACTGGCGGCAAATCTGTAAATCCGCCACTGATTACACTAAGTTCCCTAAGCTGCCAGACGTTACTTTTATCTCAGGGATGAAATGTGTGTAATAGAGAAGTGTTTCTATGTTATTGAGCACACGCATAATTGCTAAGTCGTACAGACGGCCAATCAACAGATATGATGTGCTAAAGGTGAGTAAAAATCAGACTCAATTGACTTAAACTCTGAAGGTTGATTTTCATATATGTTATTCAGAAGACTATTTCAAAACTATATACATTCAGCTGGACAAATACTAAGGACCAAACCTCTAAGGCCAGAGACAAAAAACATTGTTAACTCATATCATAACTCCTACACGAATCAGACTAGCAATGTTGTTCAAAAACAACAGTTTGTGTATAAAATTGGAAGTGATATTTGTGACATTCATATTAACATTGTGTCTGGGAGGATTTGTCCATTAGGATTTGTTTATGTGATTGTAAATCGTTTTGAAATAGCCCCCTGAATAGAGTCCGAGTTTTACTCACATTTAGAATAGAATTAATCTTTGTTGCACATCGACACATAGACATATGTAGGTATAAAAGATTACAGTAAAAATACTTAAAGTACAATGCACAATGGGCGGCCTTATCGCTATGAGCGATTTCTTCCAGGCAACCTTTGGATGGACAGGATTAAATTAAATAAAAATAAAAATTTCACCTGTAAGTTTTTTCCTTAAAAATACGATCGTTAATAGAGATCGATTTGTATAGTAAACGTTAATAGCGCCCCTAGCGGAAAGAAGCGTAAATCATGTTTCCCATACAAATGGAGCTCTTAACGCAACTACAATAGTTACGTATAATTTACAAACTTACACTACGGGTACTGAACAAGTTAGCAAGTATGCGATATATTTATATATCATATACATGGAAACACTACTTACTCTATAAGTAATACACATTTCATCTTTCAGTAAATGTAACATTTGTCAGCTCTAGGATCTTGGACTAAATTATCTTGCCCAAATTAAGGTTTTAATAACATAAGTGTTCACGAGTCTTAGCTGTGTTTGTATACTTTCTGCTCTTTCTGTGTACAACAGAACATGGATACCTCCCTCTATATTCCATCGTATACCTACACTAATATAATACTAAAATACTATAATAAAAGGAATCTCTGAGCGAAATTTCAGCTCTCTAAGTCCAAGGGTATGGGCTGGGTGTAGATCAGTTAGTGAGCAAGTCAGAACATTTTTTTTATATAATAAGACTAGCTTCCGTCCGCGACTTCGTGCACGTGGACATTTTACCCCTTTAGGGGTGGAATTTCCAAAAATCCTTTCTTAGTGGATGCCTACATTGTATAAGGTATTTAAGTGCAAAATTTCAGTTCTCTAGGTTCAGCGGTTTGGGCTGTACGTTGATAACTCAGTCAGGACTTTGAATTTGATTAAATTAGTACATTTTGAAGAACTTTAAAAAATGTCCTCATTCCCAACGGTAAATTAAAATAGCTTAATCTATTTTTTTATTAATAAACGCTTCTCATAGATAATACACGCAACGTAACATCACATGTATGCGCAATTAATCTACCTTTTCATTTACAAAGCACAATAATGTATTACACCGACAAGACCCATAATGACATTGTGAGACACGCATTCAGTTCCGGTAGTTACAATAAACAGTTGTCATGTCACAATACGACTCTATTACAATCAGATATATTGCCGCCGTTTGTTTTGTTGGCGGTACCGCAATGGATCCTAATGGGGCATTATGGGTGGGATTGCTGTCACGGATGGATTCAAAACACGTGTCTAGGGGACAAGTCTGATTTTTTGTTTATATTATTGGTTGGCGTGAACCCGGAATGCATTATAGAGATGTTTATGGAGGGCGTATATATGTATGACGGCGCTATGACATTATTAGGTTCAATTGTAATTGAAATTGTTATTTTCATTGGAAATAGTCCACGTGGGATTGCTAGTGACGTTAGCGCCGCACGAGCTATCGTACGATGCGACGTAATAGTGGTGGGGCGCGCCTTTGTTGCAGCGGTGCGCGCTCGACAGAGCTCAGTCTAGTTCGAGGCGTCGCTGAGTGCGGACGTGTCTATGGCTGTATTAGGAATGCTTGTGGAAGCTATGTCCGACGGTTGTGTGATAATAGTTAGAGAGAAGTGAAGGTGAGTGCCTAGGTAAACCTACACACTGGGTCACAAGTCCCAGGCACTACTCTGGTTCTCCTCTTTGTGATGATAAATTGACTCGGCATTCGTATGTGAGATCGTGATTCGATCTAAATCCTGACGATATCCCCGACATGTATATGTTACAGGTCAAACCCGATTTTAGGATAAACTAGTTTTCCCTAGGCCAAACCTACCCATCACTCAGCCATTGAAGTGTATAAAACACAAGACTCTCCCAAACAAAAACTGTGCACTCCGCCTGGTCATAAAAAATAACCCTAACCTACGCATCACTCAGCCACTAGATATCTCCAAATCGCTTATAGGACTAATTGGTTTGGCCTAGGAAAAACTAGTTCGTCCTAAATTCGGTTTGGCCGGTAACATATACATAAATAAAGCTGATTACCGGCGCCGTTTTGCCAACGATTTTATGGACCTACTTATGTTATCATATGTTATGTATGGACCTACTTATCTTATCATATCTTATGATGGTGCCGTGGGTTTCCTCACGGAGCACTTCGACCCAACGGTATAGTTTGTATCCCTTTCCTTTTAATCTTGTTGCTCCTTGAATATGTAGGCCATCAACATAACTATGTCCATGTGCTTGAAGAGCCTGTAGTGCTCTGGCCTTGGATAGGCCACTTCCAGAATATTCATTCTATTCCTGGCTATGGAATCGCAGTCACACTGCAGGTGTTCCATGGATTCCCGGTCGTGTCCACTGCTCTGCAATTCGGTGTTGTTGAAATTTGCAATTTGTTGAGCATTTGGTTTGTGGCCCTGTAAGCGCACACAAGATTAGGCGGGCCTGTTGTCTGCTGCCCACATATATTTTCGGTACTTAGTAGGTACCTAGTAGTTCTTTTTACTTTTATGGAGGTCGCGAGTGTAAGTTCCGAATGTCGCTGGAAAGTGCCAGCCTGCACCGTACAGCGCTGATTTTCCAGGCTACTATAGACAGATAGCCCCTGCCTATATCAGCTTGCTTGCTGAAGCGGTTACTATTGCCGATAAGTTGAGCTGGTGGTAAGCGTTGGTGGCAAGCTTTCCAGAGCATAATAATATGTATACGCTCTGAGAGTGGAATATCTGTCCTGGTCAAGAAATTTACAAATAAAACTTGAAGCCACACTATCAATAAAAAAGTGAAGACATCTTTTTTGACTCCAATTAATCTTTGAATGTTACCGTTTCCTACCTGTATCTTTCTAACTCTCCGCACAAGTAATATGATGAAGTACGTACGTATGACGTATTAGACGGTCACGTGACCGTCTAATACGCTCTAGTGGTTTGAAAAAGACAAATAAGACGTCTCAAGGTTTTTTTTCTTTCTCGTTTACGTAGTACCTACTTAAAGAGGAAGTCTTCTAATCGTCAAAAAAATCGTTTTCGAGGTTTTGACGGATTTACACGTTTTGGACCTACCTAAGTCCAAAAAAACCGTTTTTGGAATTATGTGTGTTTGTGTCTATGCGTTAGCACGATAACTCGAGTATGCTTTAACTTATTACAACCAAACTTAACATGCATTCTTATGGCATCAAAATATAAGGTTTCTATCAACTTTTGAGTCGTTTCCGGTATACGAAAAAGTCAAGGGGAGACCACTCCCGATTTTTTTCGATTTTCTCCTTTACTTTTTTTATTAGTAGGTACCTAGTGTGTCTTCTAGTTTTACCTATACATTTCTTGGTCCTGGTGGTTCGTAACTGCTTTTATGAATTTCTGAAGGATTGCTACTTTTTCGGGCTAAGTGTCCCCATTTGTGTAGGCCACAGGCTGACAACCTGCTACTACTGGAGGCACTGCATGGCCCATACGGTCAATTGTGGCTTTGTGTGTGACTAAATGTTACGTAAAGCTCTGCTTAATCCCTTTTGAGATTACGAGCGTGATTTTTGTATGTATTATTGCTTGGCAGACAAGCATATATCGCCATGTGATACGGGCAGAGTAGAATAGCATCACCCTATATCCTGCAACGGGTGTCGTAGAAGGGGACTAATGGATCAGCAAAGGGGTGTTGTTTACCTTATACTCCGTCCACCAAACCGCATCGGGCAAGCGTGGTGATCTACTACCTAAATTTAGTAAACAGGGCACAAAGGATCCCAATGGGTCGAGGTGCACTTTCCTTCTTTTACCCTGCTCTCTTTTCAATTGGGGTCGGCACAGTATGTTTTGTTATCGTCATTAAATCAGTTATCATTATATCAGTTTAACCTTTCACCGCGCCTTACACAAACCTGGCAGCAATGTGGTAGTTGTTTGTAGTTTGTGTAATGGCAGGCGTCTACTGGTAAATAAAAAAAAGATAAAGAATATTTTTAATCTAAGTCGTATAGGTAAGTACCTTTTTTTTCTTTTTTTTCAATAAATTCAAGAGGTTTTGTGTTATGTGTAGGCATGTATGCACAACCTTATGCTTTTTTTATAACGGCGATATCTAATAAGAATTTTTAACTTAATTTTAGTAATTTTTATTTTCTTTTTTTTTATCATATTGGACCCTATTAATTTTAAGTGGTTTTAAGCAGGCAGAATATAAGTATTTTTATGATTTATTCAAAAAAATTTCAGCCTCATTTAATATTTTTTATAATTATTGATTAGATAATTTTTTCAAACAATTTATATTAGGGGTTTAAGTATGAAATTGCCGTTTTGAATGCTGAATTTAACGAAAATTCATTTTTCTATACAAATATATTTGCGATTTTTTAAGGAACTACAAATCTAAACTTTGTGTAATTTTGTGGATATATTTAGACAAAATTAAGCTACAGGATACATAGAGAAAAAAATTGTGGATTTATGCCTGTAAAAAAATATTCATATTTTTATGACGGAGACGGGCACCTCTTAGGATGAGCTGTTTTTGAAGATGTAGGTATTTAAAGTGAAAAAAATAAAAATAAGAATAAGATTTTATACATAAATATAAGTCCTTGTAATGAAGTTTGAAATAATAAAAGAATAATGGACAAAGCTATTGTATTAAATTAATTATACACTAATGAATAATAAGAAAAATATCGGCAATTTCGTTCTTTAACCCCTATTATAATATCTAGGTACTGTAAATTTTATAAGTCTGTTGCTTTAGTTAGTCAATAAAAGTTAATAAAATTTTAGTATTATAAATAAATCATTCTTAAAAGTCTTCGTATTTAAAAACTCAATATAATATCTTGAAAATACCCAAATCCAATTTTACAAAGAACACCATGTCCTTTAATCGAATTAAAATACGACCTATTTTAATTCGATTAATATATTTACATACAATTTTGTCTTTTTTATGTGATCAGATCACTGTCGAGTCTTTACAAAATAGACGCGATGCGCTAACGAGTGGAAAACGTGAGATGCCCAGGGGACATAATCACGGCACCGCTATACAAGAGATAGAAAATTTGCAATACATCCGAAGATATCTATTAAGTCCTGAAAGTTGCCTCTTACCTTGCTCCCTTTTCATTTAGGGCCGGTGAAGTATGCTTTGTTATCACCTTGGTTGGGAATGCTGTTGCAAGCAGTTTATTTTTGGGCAGTAAGGAATTAGTGGATGACTGGCCCGAATTTCGAGATTTTATCCGTAAGGATTTGCGCCTCACAGGATCGCTGTAAAATACATAATGCTAAATTTTCGCACTTTTGTGTATCTGACAAGCGATTTTTTGATGCAGCATAGACAGATACTAATTCTTATTATTAATTTATTATTTATATTTGGAAAATTTGTGTATTAGGTATGTAGGTACCATTTTTTTTATCGGAGAGTTTAAATGCATTTACGCATCATCCCTGCAGTACGATGCAACTGCAGGGGTATGTGGGACTCGAGGTACAGGCGTTCCCCCCTACCCACTAATCGTCCTCTCCGGGCATCCTGCCAAGGCACACTACGACAGCACCCCGGGATCGCAACAATTCGCTTGTCACCGGGAAGCCATCTGTGCCCGCCCTTTCGGGCCCAACCGGTGCACCGTTCATTCTTATCCGCTGTCCGGCCGGACAACAGACCGCCAGTCTTGCAGACCGGCCGCCACCGAGCACTAGGCTCCACTGGCCCTGAAAAGGGCCTTTTCCCGCGTCCCACATAGTGGTACCAGTGGTGGCTTGGGTGAAACATAGCGCAGTTTAAGCCCGATGTCTACGCCATCTGTCCCCCTACCTAAGGCCGTAGCCATCCGTCATACCGGTCCCTCACGAGGAGGCGACTCGATTGGGTCCGGCTGTGTCGTGTAGGCATCAGGCGCTGGCTTCGACAGGGCGGCGCTGCCTTCCATAACACCTCTGAGAGCAGAGGCGTGTCAGGAGCGAGCGACCGACCTCCCAGTTCCGCTCAAGGCGGCCCACCAGCCTATTGGCTGGCCAATCCACGACCCAAAGGGCCCTTCCGTTCCGATGTCACCCGTCTGTGGAGGCACGAGACGTTGCCCAGGGTGCACCGCGGGGAGGTCTCAGAACATAGCACCCCATTAGGTATGTACTATAGCAGAAAAAGGTATCATTAGTAATAACTTCAAAATTCATTCAGTGAATTTAAAGTGGCCCTCTCTTTCTCTCCTCTCTCCTTCCCTCTCTCTTCACTCTATTTATCATGTTTTGCTGTTGACTCTACTATTATAAACCCACTGAACGAAGAAGTAAAGAGCAAAATTTATTGAATTTTCAGGTATTCTTATTATGATTTGGTACGAATCTGCCACTAAATCATGAAATCCAGACCACCGTATAACTGACCATTAACTCTAAATATATTTCGCACATACTTTAGTAGACTTGAATAATAGCGACATGATGAACTATTAACAAATACAACATGGAAATTAAATAACCAACAACCTGAATAAAGATGGTTTGGGATCGGCTTCTGAGTTAGTTTCAAAAAAATTAAAAAAAAAAACGTTTTTTTTTAAAAAAAAACACCAACAAAAGTACCCAGAAAATATTGTACAATGTTTTCTGGGTACTTTTTGTTATTTTTTTTAAAGCCGTTTTTTTAATAAAACATTTTTGAAAACAACTCAGAATCCGATCCCAAACCACCTGTATTCAGGGTGTTGGTTATTTAATTTACATGTTGTATATTATTCAATCCTATATCTTTCGATCTGTTTTTCGAATCATACCCCACTTTAGCAGACCTTTCAATCGATAGATTACAGCGCACCAAAGTGCTGAAACAGACATACCATATACACAAAGTTAGATAGAGACGAACATAACGACAATTGAATCGAGGTAACGAGATTTCAGTGTAGAGCGATACTCTGCCTTTTGTTTTGAGTTGTGACAATGGCGATAGTTTTTTAAAGTCTTTTTCAGGTAACAGAAGCCGTAAAAATATAAAATTTTCACTCTGCATTGTGTGATTTTTTTCATAGCAGACAAAACATTGAATAGATACCTATGTGTAATAAGGTTCTCCATATCAATATTAACACACAAACAAACTCGTCAGCTTTATAATATTAGTGTAGACGAGGGACTCACCGTAGTTTTGTACCACCAAGGTGTCATCTATATGTCACGTGTAAATGAAAACGCCGCAAGATGGCTACTGTAACATTAAAAACTCTACCACTGGTCGAGTTACCCAAATTGTAAAAACTGTAATAACCAGAGTTATTTATTTATGAAGCGGAGTAGACTGTTTGCTCCTACAAAGTAGAGTCTTATCCACCACTTTTTGCCTTCCGCACATTACATATGCGTTATTTGTTAAATTCTGAGTCATACAAATTGCCTGCGAAATATACTTTCAATCCTGGGTCATAGGTACTATCGCGGACAGACGTGCTTGAGCACCCATAAGATCAAAATCGCTTGCGCACTCGTAGCAAATCATAGTAAAATTGCGTTATAGTAGGTAAATCAGTTAAAGCGTCAAAGGAAACTCGTTTTGAATTGCGAAATTCCGCCACCATATCTTACATATCTTCCCTTGCAAACTGAATGGATTGCAGGGGAAGAATGAATATTATGTTCTTACTAATCTTATGTTAAGTTAAGGATTAAATTATATTGTAAGATAAAGTATAGCTAGGTATACTTATTTGATATAGTTTTAAAAGAAATGTAATAGTTTTTAAGGAGCAATAAACATTTTTTTCATTTCATTTTCATTTCATTTCAATGGAAGTTTATGACTTTTTCCTTTATACTTTAAAATCTATGCAATTTAGGTTTTTTCTAATAAGGTGTTGTCCTTTATCATATGGTAAGAGACGATAATGCAGAAGTTTGAAGCAAGCTTCACCCGGAACCACGAAGTAATCTTTGCCCAGAACACTCCACCACAGAGGGACTACCTATCTTATGTATCACTAGCTGGTCCCGCGACTTTGTTCGCATGCGTTATGATATAGCCTTCCTCGATAAATGGACTATCCAACACTAAATATATTTTTTCAATTTGAATCAGTAGTTCCTGAGATTAGCGCGTTCAAACAAACAAACAAACTAGATAGATAGATAGATCGTTTATTGCGCCATGTGGTACAAAAGATCTTAAAAATCTTAAATCTCTTTATTAGTATAGATTAACTGTCGGAATACAATAAATGTCAACATTATGGTAATGGCGATTTTTAAATTGAAGAATTTCTGGGTCTGATAATGTTGCCCAAATCGCTACACCACAGAAGGTGGAATGTGAATGTGTGTGGTGAATATTAATTGTTTCAAACTATAACAACTATTTTATGTTTATGTTTAAATAATACGTATAAATATTTAATGTGTGACCAACTGTACCTTATGGTAACAATTAAGTTATATTGAATATCACGACCATATACCTTTATACTACAATAATACAAAAAACGTTAGCCGCTTTTTAGATCATGTAATCACAGGCGTCGGTGGTGTAATGGTCAGCATAGTTGCCTTCCAAGCAGTTGATCCGGGTTCGATTCCCGGCCGACGCACACTTTTTGTCTTTTTTTTACACATTCTAAACTTATTTGCGGATATGAATTTTTTTTTAACCGCCAATATTTTTTTGTACTTGGATTTCTCTCACTTATGATAAGGCGTAGTATAGAATTGAAGCTTTACCCTGAACCCTCAACTTAAGTACTTATAATTACTTAAAGAAAGTAGCGCCAACTAACCAGTGCTTATTAACGCTGGTGTTTGTTATAATTTTTTTAAGTTTTTTATAATTTTTGTAGGGTAGTATGGCACACTTATCAGCGCCGATTAGGGCTGATAAGTACGCGGGTCATCAGCGCGTCGTCTGCGCGTTCAAAATACACCGTGTGATATTGCTCTAAAGATTCGCCTCGCACTGTTGTGTCACCAACAGTACCCGTAGTGTAAGATTTTAGTATAAAAAACGCAACTACTTTAGTTGCGTTAAGAGCTCAATTTGTATAGGAAACGTGAACAGCGCCCCTAGCGGAAATAAGCTTAAATCATGTTTCCCATACAAATAGAGCTCTTAACACAACTACAATCGTTGCGTTTTGTATACTAAAAAACTTACACTATGGGTACAGCTCATATAATACTCTCACCGAGAGGCTCGAGGTTACCCCACATTTGGAGCAATTAGGCCTTAGTCAACCACGCTGGCCAAGTGCAGTTTGGTCGACTTCACACACAACCTAAGAATTTCTTCTTGGGTGTGTGCATGTTTCCTCACGATGTTTTCCTTCACCGTAAAAGCGTCGATTATACGTACTATGCATTCATAATTTGAAAACACATTGGTACGTACGTGGCGGAGTTCAAACCGGTGCCTCCCGGGTGGGAGACAACGCCCTTACGCACTACGCCACCGACACTTCTTGGGATTTGAAAAAATTGGAGTAATACGTCCTATAGCAGAAGTAGATGATCAATAACATCAAAAGTAATTAAAAGAAAAATCAATATTAGTCATCATATTGATGTAACCTAGACCATTATTTCAGGCTGGTTCAGTGCAGTGAGCTTAAAGGTCACAGCTCGTTAGAGCCACCCGGCACCCACTCAGCACCGCCTAGCCGCACGGCGTCCACTCGTTGTCCACGGGTGGACGCCGCGTTATCACCAATAAACGTCGCGCGGTCAACCTATATAATATTTTTCACTTTTTAGTCTGATATATCATTAAAGCATGTTTTCTTTTTTTTTTTAGATTTACGCACTAACGGACCACAATTACCATATTCTTCAATGCCTCCTCCAGACTTCACAATGACTCTAAATTTTCGTGGCGTTGTGTTTCTGTCGGTGAGTAAGGTGCTAGAGTTCCACGGGGTGGGGGCTGGGGGTGGGATTAAGGTTGGCAGCGTGATAGTGAGAAGTCGGTATTACAGTCATCTATTAGGTTATGCTGATTGTTTAGTACAAGACAACCCGTATGCCTTTATGTGTAAAAAATCTTTTACTAATCAAAAACAATAAAAAAAAAATTAACTGTACCCCGACAACGGAATTTATTTAAAACCCGCAAATGAAATCTCTTTGAGACATTACTGTCGAGCCACAGCTATAATAAAATAATGTGACCAACTGTACCTTATGGTAACAATTAAGTGGTATTGTACTTCACAACAGTAAACCTTTATACTACATTAATAAAAAAAAATGTGAGCGGCTTTTTAGGTGGTGTGATCACAGGCGTCGGTGGTGTAATGGTCAGCATAGTTGCCTTCCAAGCAGTTGATCCGAGTTCGATTCCCGGCCGACGCACACTTTTTGGCTTTTTTTTACACATTCTAAACTTATTTGCGGATATAAAAACAATAAATTGTAACCGCCAATATTTTTACTTTCTCGTATACGTAGTATAGAGGAAGTCTTGTAATCATCAAAAAATTCGACCTCAAGATTTTGGCGGATGATGGCAACCAAATTTAAAATGCATGTATGACATCAAATACAATTTACTTACCTTATATTTGTCTCCCATCCCAGTACCGACCGCGCACTTGGTTGCTTAACTTTTCAAAATCCACTTGTTGGCGACAGAATGAAACTCGTGATAAAAAGTTAGAAAGTTTACTATGAGAAATAATTACAAAGCAACCAATATTAATAAATGGAAAAGTGACATAACAAGCGTTGCTATGCAACGGGAGCGCAAAACTTTTGAAAAGTTAAGCAACCAAGTGCGCGGTCGGTACTGGGATGGGAGACGAATCTAAGGTTTTTATCAACTTTTGAGTCGTTTCCGGTATACGAGAAGTCAAGGGAAGGTCGCTCCCGATTTTTTTAACTCGGATTTCTCTCACATATGATAAGACGCAATAAAGAGTCGTACTTAACCCCGAACCCTCAACTTAAACCGTGACTTAAGTGCGTATACATAAAGAAAGCAGCGCCGACTAACCAGAGCTAATTTTATTGGCGCTGGTGCCGATCGGCGTTGAAGGCGCGTCTTCGGCGCGTCGTCTGCGCGTTTAAAATACGACGTGTGATTTTATCGCTCTCAAGATTCTAGCTGCTGTGTATCTGTCACTATATAGGAACAATGCAGCTTACTAATACCATCCTGCCTTTCTTAATATCTCCATTTGGAACAATTGGAGTAATACGTCCTATAGCAGAAATAGATGCTTCCTCCTTACAGAAGACTCCAGAATGACTACGTGTTCATAGCGTTGTGTTTCTGTCGGTGAGTAAGGTTGCTAGAGCTCCACGGGGTGGGGGTGGGTTTAGGGTTGGCAGCGTGATAGTGAGAAGTCAGTATTACAGTCATCTATAGGTTATGGTGATTGTATAGACAGTCCGTATGCTTATATGTGTAAAAATTCGGGAGTGGTCTCCCCTTGACTTTCTCGTATACCGGAAACGACTCAAAGGTTGATAGATACCTTATATTGGAATTTTTCGACGATTACAAGACTTCCTCTATACTACGTATACGAGAAAGTAAAAATCTTTTACTAGTCAAAAACAAACAAGAAAAAAATCTTGAAACTGTAACGCGACTACGTAAATTATTTAAAACTCGCGTTAAAGATAAACAACTTTTAAAAAAAAAGTCCAACCGACTTCAAAAAGTATTAAAATAACATATTATTAAAATGTGTGCTAGGTACCTGCTGTACTGTTTGAACTCGGTGCCAACTGTCAAGCCATGCCTATCATTCAGCACCACGAGCCCCTCATCATCCAAGCTGGCGCGTTCGGTCGGTAATGAGTGTAATGTGGCAGACGGAACTATAGAATATACCTAATTGGCTTGGCACCGACTTCAAACAGTACAGCAGGTACCTAGCACAGATTTTAATAATATGTTATTTTAATACTTTTTGAAGTCGGTTGGACTTTTTTTTTAAAAGTTGTTTATTTTTCTATTTTTAGTGTATATAATTGTTGTTTTTTATTATTACGAGATGGCGAACAAACTTGCGGCCTACCCGGTGTTAAGTGGCTCCGTCGCCTATAGACACTTGCAATATTAAGAGTACCTAAATCACTTACCATTAGGAGTGCGTTGCCATTCGGCGGAATACTTTTTGGGGTTTATGTTTATGTAGGCGACAGGCTGGCAACCTGTCACTGTTTGGAGGCACTGCATGGTCCATACTGCCAGGGGTGGTTTTATGCGTAACAAAACGTTACTATATTATTTAAAGAATTATCATACAACTCTTAATCGTTAAGGAGTTTTTCAATAATCAGCTCACCTGAATAACCTGAAAGAATACAACTATCGCTATTAAGGTACCTTTAATATTTTAATAAATATCGTCCAACTCCTAACCATTAAGGAGTTTTTCATTCCATCATCAGCTCACCTGAATAACTTGAAAGAATACAACTATCGTTCTTTAGGTACAAAGAATACAACTATCGTTCTTTAGGTACAAAGAATACAACTATCGTTCTTTAGGTACCTTTATTACTTAAATAATCATCAACCAGCTCCTTACAGTTAAGGAGTTATTCCTTCCATCATCGACTCACCTGATTAACTTGAAAAAATACAACTATCGGTCTTTACGTGCTTATAAAATTTAAAGAATTATCATCCAACTCCTAACCATTAAGGAGTTTTTCGTTCCATCATCAGCTCTCCTGAATAACTTGAAAGAATACAACTATCGCTCTTTGGGTACCTTTAACATTTTAAGAATTATCATCCAACTCCTAACTATTAAGGAGTTTTTCGTTTCATCATCAGCTCATCTAAATTACCTGAAAGAACACAACTATCGGTCTTTAGGTACCTTTGATATTAAAAAAATCATCAATCAACTCCTAAAAATTAAGGAGTTTCACCATCCATCATCAGCTCATCAACATGAGATGACTACTAGACGCAATCATACTAAAATAGCTTTATAAGAAATATGAATAACCCTCCCTTTCCGTTGTTTCCCGAGGGTTGCCCTCGGGAAACAACGGAAAGGGAATTTCCCTAGCTTCACATCATCAGATCCTAACTTGGTGACAATGGGACCACCTCAGAAGTATACACTATCGAATAAAAAAAGAATTTTGTAAATCTCTCCACAAATGACAGAGATATCGGTGAACATACATTTACCTTCCATTATCAGCTCATCAACATGAGATGGTGACTGCCGGACGCAAATTCTAGTATAACTTTAGAAAATATATGAAAAACGTTGTACATGCCTATAAAATTTGAGGGTTGCCCTCGATTTCCCTGGCTTCCCATCATCAGATCCTGACTTGGTGACAATGGGACCACCTCAGAAGTAAACACTATCGAATAAAAAAAGAATTTTGAAAATCGGCCCACAAATGACGGAGATATCGGTGTACATACATAAAAAAAAAATACATACAGACGAATACAGAACCTCCTCCTGTTAAGAAGTCGGTTAAAAAGAAATCGATTCCTCCTATAGTTAAAGTCGGTTAAATAGTAGCCTAGTTACCCCGGGCCATAGATTTTTTTACTTTCTCGTAACGTAGTTACAGAGGAAGTCTTGTAATCGTCAAAAAATTCGACCTCGACATTTTGACGAATTTACACGTTTTGGACCTCCCTGAGTCCAAAAATATTTTTTTTGGAATTATGTATGTGTGTCTGTGCGTTAGCACGATAACTCGAGCATGCTTTCACTTATTGCAAACAAATTTAACATACGTGTATGACATCAAAATATAAGGTTTCTATCAAATTTTGAGCCGTCGATCACGAAAGTTAAGCAACCAAGTGCGCGGTCGGTACTTAGACGGGTGACCAAAATTTAACACGCATGTATGACATCAAAATATAAGGTTTCTATCAACTTTTGAGTCGTTTCCGGTATACGAGAAAGTACAGGGGAGACCACTCCCGATTTTTTTCATTTATTATCAGAATTCAAAAACATTTTATGAAAATGCAAGCATACACCCTTCGATCATCTACAAAGATGATCGAAGCATACACCACTTAAGCTTTAAAAGTTTGTATGTGGTGATGACATTCCGTTATTGATTTTATAACTAGTATTACAAATATTTAATCTCTAATTTTATATCTAGTACATACCTATATCTAAATTGCTTTACACATACGAGCAATAATTTGTAATAAGTATAAAGAAAATCTAATATATTAAATTTGACGCCGCCGTGGTGGAGTGGTCAGTAATGCTGCCTACATCGGGCGGTCCGGGTTCGAGTCCTGGTAGTGACAAATGTTAGTGTGATGAACACGAGCATTTGTTCATGAGTCATGGTTGTTTATATATTTATTTAAGTTTTTTTATAAAAATATCTAGATCATTAAGTATATTTATATGTTATCTAGTATCCATAACACAAGTTCTTAAAGGTACTTAATTTGGAACTAGATATTTGGTGTGAGCGTAGAACTATATTACTATCGATTTCCTTTACTTTATTTAAAATACATACAAAATTATATTTCTAAATATTAAATTTTTACAATGTATGAACACCTATAAACACTAAAAAATATAACATATAAAAATACAAAAATGCAGTTCCCCAGATAGTATTATTATTATTAAATTTGCTAAACAAGTTTTAATTTTTATTGTCACCTTATAATTAAAATCGGCAATAGTTCAGGCGCTACGAAGGAACATAAGTAAATACAAACACTCATACATACATAGACAGCTTAATCATAACGCTTTTGACTTCGAAAATATTTTCTTCTATTTTTCTTAACTTTGGCAGTAGTCAAAAATCGGGAGTGGTCTCCCCAAGAAGCTTATATTGTGATCTATCTTCGTGGGTCTCCCCTTGACTTTCTCGTATATCGTGTTATATTTTGATGATATACATATGCATGTAAAATTTTGGTCACCCATCCGAGTACCGACCGCGCACTTGGTTGCTTAACTTTCGTGATCGACGACTCAAAAGTTGATAGAACCTTATATTTTGATGTCACACATGCATGTTAAATTTTGTTGCAATAAGTTGAAGGCTACTCGAGTTATCGTGCTGACGCACAGACACAGACACACGTACAGACATAATTCCAAAAACGGTATTTATAGACTCAGGGAGGTCCCAAAATGTGTAAATCCATCAAAATCTCGAGGTCGAATTTTTGGACGATTACAAGACTTCCTCTGTACTACGTAAACGAGAAAGTAAAAAAGTAGTTTCAGAACTTATATAAAAAATTGAACAAAATAAAAAGTGTGCGTCGGCCGGGAATCGAACCCGGATCAACTGCTTGGAAGGCAACTATGCTGACCATTACACCACCGACGCTCTGGTAGAGCAAAGTAAAATAGGCAACATTCCTCTCTCTGTAATAATTTTATGTTCTGTTGCTTTTGAATAGAATTTAATTACTGCCATAAGGTACGGTCGACCACACATCCAAGATAACAGTTTCTAGTTATTTAATATTTACATTCAACTAGAGGTTACCCTCAGCTTGTGACAGTCGGTTACTGCGCTAAAAAGTACTTTATGTCTTTCCCGAGGTCTTGCACTATCGCTGGATTTTTTTATAAATTTCTATAATAATTAATAGGTATCTCAGAAACGGTTCGCTTCCGGATATTACATCCCATAGTGAAATCGACTAGTATCACAGTATACCAAGAACAGTAATACGTCTTCTGGCCGCTATCCATTGGAATGTGGAACTAGGATTTTTAAAGAGGATCTGCAAGGAATTTCAAAACATAAATTCAATAATATGCCTTTACATTGCTTTAGTCCGTAGTATATTGGCATACGCGTCACCAATCTGGAATCCCCACTATAAGATTCACACTTTAAGACTTAACGAATTCAGCGAAGTTTCAACAAGAGTTTTGGCATACAAAGATAAAACATGTCTCTAAAGAGCTGACTATTATACTCGTCTTAAGCACTTCGGCCTCGATTCTCTTGAAAATAGACGTAAGATTTTTGATCTCCTGTTTCTATAAAACTGGTGCATGGGAATACAAGTACACCTGATTTACTTCAGGAATTAAATCTAATAGTGCCTAGAAAAAATTTAAGATACGCATTGGATAAGACGTTTTCCAAGGTTTTGTTTCGGACTAACATAAACTCACCACTGAACCATCTCAAGAGCACCTATAATAGTATCGCTAATGACGTCGACATCTTCCACTCATTAAGTCAATTTAGAAATAAACTATTTCACGTTGTTAAGAATTAATATAGTAGATTAATGAAGATTAATATTAGTAGTCATGTGTTACTTCTTGTGTTCGCTGCTTTTGAGTTTGAGTTTATTGATTGTACAAATTTTGTTTGTAACAGTACGTCTAAAATGTAATGCCGTGACACTTATAAAGGCAATTCATAGTGTCCTATAATACTATTGCTAACCAAAATTTATGAATGTTTTGTTAATATTATATATCGTCGGTGTATCTATACAAATAAAAAATAAAAAGAAATGTGACGCACACATTGACATAAAAATATGGGGGCATCAGGTGGTCTCACCGTGTCGGTGTGATCGCGCGTTTTTATGTCATTGCACATTCGCTCGCCGGCACATTTACAATAGCCCTAGCGTCGCAGAGTAGGCTAATAACTCGGCGACAGCCCGCAGATAAACTACTGTTCTTGGTATACTGTAGTCTCCTCGTCTACCTCCCTTTAAAAGGTCCACCACTAATTACCAGTCACCTGTATAGTCAAACCCAACGTAACTATAGGTACATATTAGGTTGGGGAAAAAGTCTTTTCGCATTATAGTATGTATAAACTTGTAATAAAATCTCTTTGGCTATACATTTGTATCTGGCTGGTTTTGGTATCATTGAAAGTTTAAATTTTAAAGAACATAATTCCAAATTCAAATTAGGAAAATGTGTGATTTTCATTTGTTTTTCGTACCGCCAAGATGAGTGAATCTAATGAAGAAATTCGATACATTTTAAAATTTTACTACAAAAAAGGTAAAAATGCAACGGAAGCCGCGAAAAAAATTTGCGATGTTTATGGACCTAGTGCAGTGTCTGTGAGAGTAGCACAAATTTGGTTTAAGCATTTTCAATCCGGAAATTTTGATGTCAAAGATGCACGTCGCTCTGGTCGCCCTATTACAGATAAAATGGATGCCATTTTTGAAAAAGTGGAGCAAGATCGGCATGTCAGTAGTTACGACGTAGCTGAAGAACTGGGAATTGACCACAAAACAGTTTTGGCGCATTTGAAAAAAACTGGGTACACAAAAAAGCTCGACATTTGGGTACCTCACGAGCTCACTGAAAGAAACCTAATGAACCGTGTACTCATTTGTGATTCTTTATTACGACGTAATGAAACCGAACCATTTTTGAAGAAGCTGATAACTGGTGATGAAAAGTGGATCACGTACGACAAGAACGTGCGAAAAAGGTCGTGGTCAAAGGCCGGTCAGGCTTCACAGACTGTGGCGAAACCCGGGTTAACTCGCAACAAGGTGATGCTGTGTGTGTGGTGGGATTGGAAGGGCATTATTCATTATGAGCTGTTACCACCAGGCAGGACCATCGATTCTGAACTCTACTGCGAACAACTGATGAGATTAAAGCAAGAAGTTGAGAGAAAGCGGCCGGAATTAATCAACAGAAGGGGTGTGGTTTTTCATCATGATAACGCTAGACCTCACACATCTTTAGCCACTCAGCAAAAATTAAGAGAGTTTGTCTGGGAGGTGTTAATGCATCCGCCGTATAGTCCTGACCTTGCACCTTCAGATTTCCACCTGTTTCGGTCTCTTCAGAATTCTTTAGGCAGTGTCAGGTTAACATCACGAGAGGACTGCCAAAACCACTTGTCGCGGTATTTTGACCAGAATTCCCAAAATTTCTATAGCAATGGGATCATGTCCCTACCTACAAGATGGCAAAAAGTCATCGAACAAAATGGTACCTACATACTTTAGTTAAATGTAAATAAACTATATTAAAAAAATGTTTTGAATTTTCTTAAAAAATGCGAAGAAACTTTTTCCCCAACCTATTATTAAAAAACAAATTCACTCTTTCTCTCTACACGCGTAGAATTGAGGAAGGCTTAAAAGTGTAATTCATTAAGGTTAGAGTAAGCACTCTAAGTAATATCTGAGTGAAGCCGGGGCGGTTCGCTAGTCTAGTAATATATTTTTTTTTATCTTTGACAATATCAAACTAACGATTATGCAGACTAACACTAACAAACTTAAAATTATCCTAAAACACAAACAATATTCGAAAGATAAATATTGTTTAGTTAGTTTCATACTAAAGAAAAAGCCAATGATCGCTGTTATTTTCATTCTGAACAGATCACCAAGAGAAACGATAAGTAAAATGATGAAACAAAATCTATACTAATATTATTAAGCTAAAGAGTTTGTTTGAACGCACTAATTTCAGGAACTACTGTTTTGAATTGAAAAAATATTTTTGTGTTGTGTTCCATTTATCGAGGTAGGCTATATAGGCTGCATAATAACAGACATCAACGCGAGCGAAGCCGCGGGCGACCACTACTAGAACATAAAATAACTTTCCAAGCACTCCTCCTGGTTTCCCTCTCTACAATATTTTTGACCCGGTATATGCACAGCGAATCCTTGGTATGCTAAGAATTTTTGTCTCTACAGTTCTATTTTTAAACACCAACGCAAAAACTCTTGTTAGTCTAACGGAAAGTGGAATACCTTTTTTAATATTAAGCTGAAGCCAATTCAATTAATTCCACAGATTCCAAAGTTAATTAACAGAAATTGCTTGCTGAGATAAACAGCAAAGAAAATCTCTTTCTTTCTGAACTTCGAGTGTTAGGTTAACTGATTTAAATGAAGATTTGTAATTAATTATAACATTCAAAGTTGAGATTGTTTTCTCCTTTGAAGATCGCTGCGCTTATATCCGTACTAATATTGTAAATGCGAACATAAGCCGTGTCTGTAACAGTCAGTCTGGTTTTTGGTGCGGAGATAGCCCATAACCCTGGGAAGATACCAGGATATTATTTCGGATGTGCTCCTTCCGTGGGGGAGTCTACTGATTACCGTTTCTAGGAATCCGATTCGGATGGGGGTTTGTTAGGTTGTTGTCCAGTTGGTTAGTTAATACTTTATTAATGGTAATCCAGATGTGTCGATTGGAAGCAACTGAATACAAAATTAGTGTCCAACTCTGAGCAGGAAGCTAGCTGTGGTCATTCATTCGCAACGATGTCGGAAATCAAGCCTATCCTTCTTGGACTATCCCACAAAAAAATATTTAAAATTTAATCGGTTACTAAATTCTTCAGCTTTGGGAGGGGGAGGGGTAGGGGAGGGAAGGGGAGGGGGTTGTATGTCCCGGGTGCACCAGACAACGACCTGGGTTACAATCTACCCTACGCCGCCACTGTTTATAATATTCGTATAGATTAGTCTACAAGAATATGACATACACTGGTATCTTGTATTCAAAACAAGACATAATAAAAAACCGGGTCCGGTTTTTATGTGAAAGGGAGACGAGATAAATATCTGGTGTTAAATGATCAACATAACCCATGATCAATAAATTGGAGATATTTTATAAATACTTAAATTACGCAGGAAATAAACGAACACTTCGTCGAAACATTGATGTTCTTCAATTCATAGAAGAATGCAAACTAACGAACTCAGGTGTCGATTTGAAAGAAAACTTTTCTGTATTCAGTCTAAGGCCTGCATTAAAGAATGACACAAAGAAATCAATCATGTGTTGAGAATCGTTTGTCACTTTCTATCAAGTACAAAGTGAAGTAGGCGTTGATTCTTAAGACTTACTTTATAAACGTGCACAACATGGTTTACCTAATTATAATCTCAAGCTTCCTGCTTCAGGAAGCACATTAAGCCGTCGTTAGCTCCGGTTATCCTCTTTAGAACCACAGCGTAGTGCTGTTACGTCATCAAGCTGATCTTGTGACCGAGAGAATGATTGAACCATGACGTAAATATGCAAACTTATAAAATTTATCGCCTTTTTCCCGAGGGTATTTGTCGGAACTTTGTCGAGGGTCGTTTCATGCTAGGAGCTGTAGATAAAGATCGATCAACCTTCTCGTATCATCGTCAAATATTCCGAAACATGCACAAATGTGTCAAACAGATTCTATATACTGGATCCTCTTCCTTGCGTGGTATTCCTTAGTGTTGAAGATCATACCTCCCTTCTGCATCACCTTCTCTTGTACGGTCTTTCTTCATCTGTTTCAATCTCCGGCGGTGTGGAGGGCGGCGTGAACTGTATAGTCAAGAGCGGTGTGGATTTATTGTGACCAACGAATTGGGCTGCGACCATGAGGCCTTTCCCATCTTCTTTGCCAGTCACTCCCTTCTCGAGGTTGTCATCGTCTTTTCTTGCAATGTGACTAAAGTATTCTAGGATTCAATATCTACTGAATAACTTTAAATGAATCTCACCATCCAAACAAGCCAAGCACAGATTTGTACTCCCCTGAGGGGCAAGAACCTCTGAATCTAATACCTCAGAACCTATAGACTACCTAATATGTTTATAAATAACCACCATGCAAAATATTGGCACTGGAACCCTAAGGAATTCTGGAAAAAATGTATCTTATGGTGTCTGAGCTTTTTATAGGTCATGACTACAGCCATTGTACCTAACTGTTTTCGAGTAAAGCTTACGTGTAGATAGGGACTTTTAAAGTAAATTTATAAAGAGGGCGCCAGAAAGTCCAGTCGTATACAAGTCATTATTTATAATACTCTTTATTGCACATAGAATACATAATACAATTGTTTGTTACATAGTTTGCAAGGGCGAACTTATCTCTAGAAGAGATCTCTTCCAGTCAACCCATAAATGTGTGTTCTAATATTGTTATGGTAGGCGACACAAGTGCAAAAAGGGTTTGAAAACAAATGAAACTAATAACTAACTAATAAAACTACTAACTAAAAAATACATATTAGATAAAATAGATATATAAACTACATAAATAAAAACATATATATAGATATTATGACAAATACAAAACTTTACAGAATAAACATGATGAGATAAGTTTGCGAAGATTAATTGGATATTTGTGATAAATAGTACTGCTTTAGTCTATTTTTGAAGGAAGTTACTCCCAGACAAAATTATTACTCAAAAACTTTGAAATAAAATAAGTTTAAAATTGAAAAGCAAGCATTATTTTGCTAGAGTTGATCATAATTTATAATATGACTGCTATACGTTCAATAGACGTTTCCAGGCAAGAAGGTTTCCAAAAGTACGGAGCCAGTTTTGCAACGGAATTGTTCTATATCAATCCCGCAAACACTGACTCAATATTTCCGGCTGTAACTCAGTGTTGCCACATGGAGGCGAGACTACACTAATAATAACATCCGCTCGGCCGACTTATATTATTTTCGTATGTATGAAGGCTCGGGCCTTTCGTGTAGAGTAGACAAGGAATAGAGACATTCCTGAGGAAGAAAGAAATATCCGAGACATTTTTGTATTAACACAAAACTACCTTAGTCACAATTTTTTTTTTATATTATCTAATTTTGCGCTAAAACGCAATGCTATTTTGTACACGTTGCTGTTGCCTGTACTTCGGACTCGAAAACGCTTGCAAAGCATGCCAAAGAAGTGATGGATGCTAGCATTTTGTACATTCGAAGTATGTATTAAAATCTGTAGTTATAGACATATAATATTTAGTGTGGATAAATATTTAAATTACGGTGTCAATTCTTAAGTTTGATTAAAACGTTTTAAATTTCCAATTACGTGACCAATGAATTTGCTATATTTTCCGCCATTTCCTTTGGGAACAATTTCGTTTATTTATTTAAGGTTCACCAGTGACTGTTTACATTTTTTTTTTTTTAATATAAATTACTAAAACTAAAGAAAATTTAGTGCCCATCAATAAAATAGTACAGTGCACCAAAATGAATATTTTTGCAACCAAAAACAACTTTTGGCAAAAATTTACACTTTTTTGGTGATTATTAAAAATTGTGTTGTATTTATATTTGTGTTGTAATTATAAGTAGCTATCTATTTGTTTCATTTCATAGTAGATATAAACAATATTTTAAAAAAGATTTCAAAAAACAAACAAAGCCGGGTCGACATTGTAGGTCAAATTGTTCCTGAACTTCTGGGAAAAAAATATCAGTAGTCCCATCATGGGACTACTCCACTGGAACTACTGGGGTTACACGCTGCAGTCGACTTTTAAGATACCTACGGGATGAGAAAAATGAAAAATACTAAACATATTTTGTGTCGGGGAACTACTCTCGTATAGTGAATGTCTATAAACTTAAATATTACGGTAGACTGTGTTAAGGAACGAGTCTCACAACTCTTGTTTTTCCCTGTTTTTCCAAAGAAAATTTCTGGTGAAACTCCTATCAAATCAAAACAATAATCAGTAATTAAGAAAACACATGTTACGCGACAGTTGTGTCAATAATGGTTGATAATTATGTTGTCATTGACTTTCAAGCCCATATAGACATGAGCGTCGGTGGTGTAATGGTCAGCATAGTTGCCTTCCAAGCAGTTGATCCGGGTTCGATTCCCGGCCGACGCACACTTTTTGTTTTCTTAAGTTTCGGTGTATTACAAAATTTTATTTATTTGTAATACATAAATCTGTCTGATAATAAATAAAAAAACCTTTTAAATTACAGCAGGTGTTTCATTGTCAGTCATGTCCATATTTGGAGTTGTTGACATACTAGCTAAGCAAGAAACAAATGAAAACTCTGTACCAAAACTACTCTGTACGTACCCCATTTAAGATGTAAACACATATATAGCAGGCACCCCTCTGCCAGGGACATTCAGTCGACGCGGCACATCGCCGCGAACGGACGCGAGGTGGCATTGCCGCCGTCATTTTTTTACAAAAGTAATCACATAAAACCTCATTTAATCATTTTCATTTATTTTTTGTTTTAATTACCACACCCAACCTTTTTATTTCCCCAAATGTCAGATGTGAGTTTTCGCGTCTAACATTTTCTTTTTTCCGAAAATGATAGAAACGATTTTTTCCTTTTTCAGCTACAGTTTTGTTTGTTCATTTTCCAAATATGAATAGTTGAGTGTCAAGTGATGTGGTATTGGATGCTTTTTTGTGGATGATGGCTCGTTTGACACAAGTAAGTTGAAATCGATTGTGTTAAGCTAGTGCAACGAGTTTACCCCAAATTGTTTCAAGATTTCCATGAATGAGATTGCACATTGACTATATTTTTATTACTTTGAGATCTACTTAATGATAATTGTATGGTTACATACAATAAACAATATACAAAAGTGGAGAACGTTTTAAAAATATGTTAAAATTAGAAGATAGTAAAAAAAAATTTTTGTAGATCTAACAAAACCGACATTAAATTGGCGTCTTTTAAAATAAATTTTAACTAAATCAATTTTATCGTGACAAAGTTTTCAAAAAGAGAAAAAAAACATTTAATTGTCCTTAAAAATAACGTTTTCAACAACAAAGCGTTATAATAACCACAATAAGCTGCAAAGAGGATTTAACAGTCTGAAAACGCGAACAATGGGACCAAGCCAAGATGCGTTCTTTCTTTTGTCTGATAATGATCTGTTTTCGCACTTTGTTGAAAATAAAATTTTGCTTAAAGGAAAAGTTAATAAATCCAGTAAGCATAACAATGAGATAACATGACAATCCAGGAGAGTGAACAGTAATGTATTAAACTATGTAACGCAAGTGTGATTTAGGGAAACTGTCTTCTGTCTCCTACCGTGCTTGCAATTTAGTTGGGGTCGGTCAATATGTGTTTTTTTACCACGCTCACACCAATTATCTAGCCCAAAGTAAGTATTAAGAACTTGTGTTATGGATACTAGATAACGGGACATTATAATATACATTATAATTTTAGATATTTTTATAATTAAACTTACTTATATACAGGCTGAATTTTTCAAGTGGGCTTTCAGGGCCAAATCCCAAACTATAAGGAATATCGAAAAATGCTCAAAGGAGTCGCGAGTCCGATTTTGATGAAAACAAAAACTGCATCATTAGATTTTTGAAAAAAATAATGATTATCGCTTTGATTATCGCTTCAACCAAGGTGGAACAAGAAATATTTTATAAAAATTAAAAATTTCCATTCGTTTCCCTATATCATTACTTCCCAGAAATCAATCCTTATTAACCACACTATCAAATGGTGTAATAATACAGGCTGTGTTTTTTTTTCAAAATCATTGGGCTCGATTCCTGGCTAGGATTATTGATTTTTTAAAAATCCAATGATGCAATTTTTGTTTTCATCAAATCAGCTCGCGACTACTTTGAGCATTATTCGATATTCCTTATAGTTTAGGATTTGGCCCTGAAGGCCCACTTGAAAAAATCAACCTGTATATAAACAACCATGACTCACAAACATACGTTTGTGTTCGTTACACAAATATTTGCCGCTACCAGGATACGAGCCCGGACCGCTAGAGGCAGTTATACTAACCACACCACGACGGCAGTTATCGACATATTGATAAAGGATTTGGCATTGGATATTTGATGCCAGCAGCTTAACACCAACTTTGGGCGGCGTCTTAGAAATAGACTTTGCTGTAAATTATTTTCTAACAAGATGAAGTATTCCAAACTTAGATTTAGTAAGTCCTTGTTAGCGCTATATTTAGATTTTTAGAAAAAACGGTCTATCTGGCGAGATTTTCGCTGATAAGAAACTAAACAGATCTTGTTTCCATCTCTTCAGGACTAATTGGTTTTTATGCAGGTGAGTTTTTTCAAGTAGCAGCGCATTCTCCCGTGTGAATAGAGAACCTCCTCCTTTTTTAAGTCGGTTAAAATACATTTAGTTCGGCTTAACCACAGAGTAAAGAACGCTATAAGGTTTTAGCACACTTATCAGTGAAAGCCTCTTTTTACAAACTTTAATTTAGTTTCACCTGTACCGATGTTTGTCATCAAATCTTGCTAATTAAATTAGATCCACTTCCCGGTTACTGATTGAGCTGAAATTTTGCATATATGTGTAAATCGCGTGACAATACAATATTACGTGACATGGTGCTGATCTGATAATGGAGCTAGATGGTGGCCATAGGGACTTCGCAATGAAACGAGACAGCCTCATCGAGTTTGGGCTCGTTTGAATCGTCTTGACGAGTAGGTAGATTGTCTTTCAATGGTAACCAGGGACTGTATATCGAGCTGGAAGGTGGTCATTGGAACTCTGTAATGAAACGACTCAACCCCATCGAGTTTCGGCTCGTTTGATTCGTCTTGACGAGTACTTTGTTTTAGATGGTTACCAGGGTCTGTTCTGAAGATGGAGCTAGAAAGTGTCATTTTAATTTTTAGTTTTTTTATTAACTAGAACATATTAAAAGCTTGTTTTTGAAAGACTATTTTTATATATTTTTTATTATTTTTACTATGAACGCTACGAAATGTCTATGAACCGTAGCAAATCGCCTCTTTTTCGTCAAAAAGAGCGTTACTGTTTGCGCATTGCCTAACGCTATTTGGTAGGTATTATGGCTTTTTTATGTTTGTCAGGCTGAGCGTTTGGCTACAATCTCACCTAATGTGAAGCGAAGATGAGGCCTAAGATCGTACACGCTCGCCTACAAGATGCTTGTTCACTCTGGCCTTAAAGATATCCAGATTATACTGATCCGGGAAAACAGACCTTGGCAACGTGTTCCACTCAGCTGTTCGCATATTGAAAGAGGAAGCAAAGCGCTTCGTGTGGATGGGAGGTATATCCACAACGTATGAAAGCCTTCGCCCCGCCTGGTCGTCCGGTGGTGGAAAGGGGCTGGGGGATCAAATTATGAAGAACCTCCGCAGACTCTCCGAAATGCAACCGATAAAAGACCGAGAGGCAATATACGCCTTCGGTGGTTAATATTGTAATATTGGTATAAAAATAAAATAATAAATATAATATTTTTATAAATGAGTACACAGTGTCAGGATTAAGAGACGAATATATTTAAATTTTAATAATGTCAACTGCATCAGTCTATAATGGCCAGTTTTAGTTTATGTAAGAAAACCTTATTACAACACGCTCCCTTAAACTAACATTGGTCACATAATTATGCAATAGACTGTACCTACAAAAACACTAACAAAAACATACTAAAGTTAAGAACTTCTTGACAAGTTGTCAAAACAGTATTTGTGTTTTGGATATGGCAGCGCCTTAGTACAAATGTCTGCCACCATTTCAGTTGTAGGTTTGTACATTATTTTAATTAAGTTTTGTGCAACCGCTTCCCTAACAAAATGATAACGGACTGCTACATGTTTAGTGCGTTTGTGAAATACCGGATTGTAAGCTAACTTTTGGGCAGACTGATTGTCATTGTAAAGTTCTATTTCCTTATTACAATCGTAAATAACAACAGGCTCAGAATAACCCAATATTTCACCCAAAAATTGCTTCAAGTACATAGCTTCTTTTGTAGCTTCACTTAACGCAACATACTCTGCTTCGGTAGAAGACAAAGCAACACAAGTTTGTTTTTGACAAGACCATGATATAGTATTGCCATTAATTTTAAAAATATATCCTGTAAATGACTTACAATCTATATCGCTTGCCCAATCCGCATCTGTGTATCCCGTTATATGAAAACTTTTATTTCTGGAACTACTAGCTTTGAAAAATAATTTAGTATTTAAAGTTCCTTTCAGATAACGAAGTACACGTTTTGCGGTGGCCCAGTGTTCCTCAGAGTAACAAGAATTAAACTGACTTAAGTATGAAACACTATAAGACAAATCGGGTCTAGTCATTTGACATAGAAACATTAAAGAACCTATTAGTTCTCTGTAAGGCAAATTAACATTACAGGGATTTTTATTACGTGTAAGTTTTGTGTTTGGCTCTAAAGGTGTCTTGACAGGCTTACACTCAGTCATGCCAAATTTATCTAAAATTTGTAAAATGTAACGCTCCTGACTTATTGATAGTTCACCACGACCTTTGTCATGAGTTATTTGAACACCCAAAGCATTATTTAACTTACCTAAATCCTTAATCTTAAAAGCTTTTGACAGTGCATTTTTAAGTGAAATTGCCATATTTTTATTATTGTAAAACAGGAAGAAATCGTCTACATATAAAGATATATACAATATACTCTCTCCCGCCCGTTTCACGAAAATGCATTGTTCAGTGTCACATTGCTTGTATTGTAAAGTTAATAATACATCTTTTACTTTAGAGTACCAAGCACGTGGGGACTGTTTTAAGCCATATATGGCCTTTTTAAGGAGACAAACTTTAGACTCCTCACCTGGTTTAATAAACCCAGATGGTTGGGCCATATAAATTTCTTCGAATAAATCGCCGTTTAAAAACGCTGTTTGAACGTCTAGATGTTCTATGTCGAGACTTAGTTCAGTTGCCACAGTGAATAAAACTCTGAGCGACGTGTATCGGACTACAGGTGAAAACACCTCCGAATAATCTTCGCCTTTACACTGTGTATAACCCTTTGCAACTAAACGTGCGCGATATCGTGAAATATTACCATCAGCATCACGTTTTATTTTAAATATCCACTTGTTTTGTACGATATTTTTATCATTAGGTCGGTCGACTAATATCCATGTTTTATGTTCATGAAACGCATCTATTTCTGTTTGCATAGCCTCCTTCCATTGCTCAGCATTGGGAGATTTTAAAGCTTCTGCCAGGCTAGATGGCTCTAGTTGATCGCCACAAAAATTAGTAATTGGATTACCATACCTTATAGGTTCGTGATGTTCACGTGCAGGATACCTTCTCGGTTCCTCAGGAAACGTACTGCTTGTCGTAGCAATATTCGGTTCTTCGACAGTACTGGTACAGGTATCATTTGTGCCAGTTCCAATATTTGAACTTTCACCCACCTCATTCTCAGTATGCTCTACTGGATGGTCAGGTTCGTCATCTTCATCAGTCTCACTGTATGTAGAAAATGGGAACGGTAATACATGATGTTCATCTATATCGCGTTTTACAAATGAGAACTGATTTTCAATAAATTTGACATCCCTAGATAGAGTGATTTTATTTGTATTATTGTCGAATAACCTATATGCCTTAGAGCTGTCGTCATAGCCTACGAACATAAACTTTTTGCTTTTTGGCTCCAATTTTGTACGTTTATTGTGAATCACGTGAGCATAAGCATCACAACCAAATACTTTCAAATCATTTAAATTAATTGGTTTATTTAACCATAACTCCTCAGGAAGTTTATTTCCTATCTTTTTAGTTGGTGACCTATTAATTAGATGAACTGCGGTATGTGCAGCTTCGGCCCACAATTTTAAATTGCATTTGGAATCATATAGCATACATCTAACTTTATCAAGAATAGTGCGATTCATGCGTTCGGCTACCCCGTTTTGTTGTGGAGAATAGGGAACTGTCAATTGATGAAGGATACCTTTTCGTTTGAAAAAGTTTTGTAAGTCCTTATTACAGTAATCCCTTGCATTATCAGAACGAATGACTTTTACTTTTGAAGTACACTGATTCTCTACCATAGCAATAAATTCTTTGACTTTAGAAGTCACTTCGAATTTATTCCTTAAGAAATATATAAATACTTTTCTACTATGGTCATCGATAAAAGTTAGAAAATATTTCTTACCTCCTATAGATTCGACGGGTAGTGGTCCACATAGGTCTGTATGTATCAAATCTAAGTTGCTAGTCGCTAACTCTTTCTTGGGAGTTGATAAAAATGGATCTCTTGAATGCTTACCTTGAATGCAAATCTCACACGTATTACTTAAAGTATTATCTGTAAAATTAAAAGTATCTACTTGATCACGTAACTGTTTGAGGCTTTGTGTGTTCAAATGACCCATACGCTTATGCCAAAGATCAATGGATTCCATCGTTTTAGTGATATTAGCATATATATGACAGGTGTCAAGTTGATAAGCTTTATCAACTTCTGAACCAGTTACAAAAACTTTTCCAGATATTTTACAATCACTGTCATTAAATATCCTACAACCTTTAGAATCAAACACAGTTACATATTCTTTCTTAACAAGATCAGTTACAGATAATAAATTTACAGAGAGATTAGGTACATACATTACATTAGAAATCGTATTTACATTATTATTAAAAAGTCTAATTTCTACATTACCAAGTCCTTTACATTGCAATTTTTCACCATTTGCTACAGTCAAGTCAATGGCAGCAATATCTTTGTAGTCTTTCATCCAATCCTTACGACCAGTCATATGATGTGTCGCTCCTGAGTCGATGTACCAAATATCATGGCTATCATTACATATGCTCAAAGCAGATAGAGACTTTGGATTATTGGACTTTGTATTGTCAGATTTTGGTTTGTTTTTGAACCAACATTCTTTCTTAGTATGTCCAGCTTTCTTACAATTCCAACACCACTTCTTATTTTTATTACTATCTTTGGATTTGTTCTTATCTTCAGAATACAGACATGTTTCAGTCTCCTTATCATTGCCATTCCATTTTGTGTCTTGTAACAATTTAGTTTTAATCAAGTCACTTGTTATGGTGACGCCGGAGTGCTCTAATGCCATAACCATAGGGTCATATTCTGTAGTTAATCCTTTAAGAAGTACTACGCCCAAAAACTCATCATCTACTGGCTTGCCTATAGCACTTAGTTGTTGTCCAATAGAAATTGTATCATTGACGTATGCTTGCATGGTGCTGTAATCCGTTAGTCTGACGGAACATAATTTGCGAAGAAGCTGAAGACGTCTGTTCAATCCTTTGTCATCGAAAACTTTTTCTAGAGTATCCCACGCATCTTTAGCTGATCTGACATTTATCAGATGTGGAAAACAAGCTTTGTCGACCGAGAGATTTATTCTTGCTAAAGCTTTTTCATCTCTCCTGATACGAATATCGGCCGTAGTTATATCACCCTCAGGGTAACCACTAATACATTGCCAAAGATTTTCGTGCACTAGACTGTTTTTCATAATGAAACGCCAGTCATTATAATTTTCTCGTCCTCGCAATTTTTCATATGACGAAAAACATGACGCACTTTCTTTATCCATTATGAATAGTTTTCTAAAAATTAGGACACTGATAGCGATAGAGATAGTGATAGGCCCATAACCTATTGTAATATTGGTATAAAAATAAAATAATAAATATAATATTTTTATAAATGAGTACACAGTGTCAGGATTAAGAGACGAATATATTTAAATTTTAATAATGTCAACTGCATCAGTCTATAATGGCCAGTTTTAGTTTATGTAAGAAAACCTTATTACAACAGTTAATGCTCTGGAGATTAGCCTCAGCGAGCGCCTCACTGCCGATGAGTCGCCTCGCGCGGTCCTCCTAGTGTTACTGGTGTTTGTAGTGTTATTATGAAGGTATCCGCAGAACTCCAGCGTTGAAGCAATCTGTGCCTCGGCACAAGCTGAGTGGGGACCTATTTGGCCTCAAAACTTTCCTGTATTTCCTCTATGTTACTTTAGTAATTGTACTTTTTGTGCCAAATAAAAATTCATTCATTCGTATTATGGTTCCGAGCTGATAAGTGTTCCAAAACCTTTAGTCTTACTGCGGTGTTTAGAAATACATTACCTCTCCCAAATTCGAGAGGTTAATCCGTCCTACCTTTCTTAAGTTAACAAAATATTTTGATAAAAGCAAAAAGTTCTTTAAATGGACTTTGTTAAGTCTTACTTAGCAGTAGTACCTTTAACCCTTCCTGTACCAGGTGACTAAAAGTCACGCCCCGTACTAGGTGGGGTGTGACATATCTCAGAATATAAAAGTAACAAAAATGGCACATTATCTTTTAAGAGGAAATTAAGTATTTGGTAATTACTAAATCATCATATTAGCCTTTATAATTTGACCCACTGCTGGGACACAAGGCCTCTCCTTCTGATTGAGGGGGGTTTGGGCAGTAGTCCACCTCGCTTGCCTAATGCGGATTGGTGGACGGAGTATAATGATCAATACCCCTTTTCTGATCCATCAGTCGCCTTCTACGACACCCATTAGAGAATATGGGATGATGCCATTCTAGTCTGCCGGCGTCACATGGCGCAATTACTAAATATGTAATATATTTCATTATCATATTTTTAGCATCAGAGGTGGAAAATTATAAAAAAAAACACAAATTACACAAGAAACCCGTTATGTACTTCACATTAAATAATTTACATGAAAGAAAACTTAATAATAAAAATCAACGACACAGTACCTGCACATATCACGATTGCACACTCACTCACCACTATATTTTACACAATAAAAGAATATAACTCGCGTGACCGCCGTCGTCCGTCCGTTCCAAAAGCCAACGAGCAAATGAGCTCAGCGTTTGGGCGCTCGCTATTTATAGAGTTCAGAGGGTAGCGTAGGGTCTTGGAAGGGGTGTTCCTTACACGGCCTCTCCTGACCGTGTGTCGTCCTCGACACGAGCTCTTAGGGCCTCCTGCTGGAACCAGCAACAGGCGATAAAGGTGGTGACGAAGGTCCAGCTCCCAAGTCTTCATCCAGTAGAGGCATGGACGGCCCGACTTCGGAGGATGGCTCTGCTAGTGTTTCATCGTCACCGTTCTCATCTGAAAACGACATTACATAAGAAACAGGTTAAGAAGTACACACAATCTCGCACCTCTCTCATTCGATCTCCAGTCACTTAATTCAAACTTCATCTCATATTTATCGCACTCATGATACTCAACCATCCATCATTCTTAAAAGTGAAGCTACGTCTAGCTTTTATTTCATACCAACATAGGACCCAG
This sequence comes from Elophila nymphaeata, assembly GCA_955850985.1. Taxonomy (NCBI): domain Eukaryota; kingdom Metazoa; phylum Arthropoda; class Insecta; order Lepidoptera; family Crambidae; genus Elophila; species Elophila nymphaeata. The sequence goes on along the minus strand of OY039090.1, from coordinate 14,426,313 downwards.
GCCTTACTCTCCAAGGTTCGCTCACTGCGGTGCGACTCCACGCCACCTAGAACATGATCCGCCAAACGGATCGACGCACGTATTGCGTCTAGCCTGTCGCTGACCGTATTCAAGCGTCCAGACTATCTACGCAGACCGTATTCATGCGTACAGACACTCTACGCCGACCGTATTCGTGCGTAAAGGTCATAGATTGATCATACAGACCAACCTATACAGCATCTTGGGGCCCACCAAGAGCTGACAACAATTCACATCAAGGTGCAGCGACGAACGCCAAAGCGACAAACGCCCGAGTCATTAGTACCATAGCGACTAAGACTTGCACCAAACTCATATGCAACACAGGGATACTTACCCTCAAAGAATGCAGCACATGTCTCTGGGCACCACTCGCCTTTCCATGGCACCATGTGTTGCGCCGCCGCCTGCGTGGTTTTTCCATAGCCACCACTTAGCAAGCGGAGAGCATAACGCCCACTAGGTAGAACTTGGACCACCTTATATGGGCCACGCATGCCTGGATCAAGCTTTCCGGTCGACTGTGAAAACTTGATAACGAACACACAATCATTAACATTGAACTGGCGAGGTGGTTGTCGTTGTCGATTCACTCGCTGGTCTTGGCTGATCTGGTTTTCCTTTAACAGCTGGCGAGCCCTGCTCCTTGTTATTTCACGTAGAGCATCTCTGTTGGTAGCTGGTGTATCCAGAGCCACGTCACGAACAAGCGTACGAATGACAGGTGTGGTGGCCTCGCTGCCGATTAATAAGTTAAGCGGGGAAACCCTAGTAGTTTTTTGTTTGGTAATATTGAGCACCAACTGCATTCGCCACAAAGTGTCAGACCAGGAGTCATTCTTATGATTAACATGAATGCGCAACATATTGAGGACCGTCCTAACATATCGTTCGACTTGAACGTTGGCATGGTGCATTTCTGGTGTAATATAATGGAGATCGCACCCGAGTTCAATTATCCACTCAGTGAAGCTGTTTGACTCAAACATACGCCCTTTGTCAGTAACGATTAGTTTAGGTACCCCAAATAATGACACGGCCTGTGTAACTACTCGCTTGAGTTCTGTTGCGTCTTGCTTGTATATGGGATACAGAAGAGAAAACTTAGTAAAGGCATCTACAATGAGAAGTACAAATTTGTATCCCTCAGACGTTGGCAAAGGACCCAAAGCATCAACATGGATTGTTTGAAAGGGAACGTCCGGTTTTTCCCAAGACGTTATGTTCTGTAGTGGGGCACGAGGAACTCTTTTTTGAGAAATACATATGAGACAGTGGCCTATATATTTAGCTACAAATTGTTTGAGTCCTGGGAACCAAAAGTGTCTCAGGATAAGGTCAAGAGTCTTTTCTACCCCAATATGCTCGTGTTCGTCGTGAAACACCCTAAGAAGACTTAATCGGTGACCCTTGGGGATATAACACAGTAGACGTGGTTGGTCTTGACCTATAGGTGTATACTTATAGTACAGGAGGTCGTTTTTGACTAAATAGCGGTTGGCATCTAGTTCCCCATCAGTTAATTTTTGGATAAGTTCTTGGGTCTCGTTGTCAGCTGCCTGTGCTATTTGAGCCCAGTTCCGAGGTCTAGAAACTTGATTGACTCTAACTACAGGATTGCGGCTCAGATAATCCGCATGCGACATCATGACACCCTTACGATATTCAATTGAGAAGTCAAAGTCCTGTAGGTAGATCCACCAGCGGGCAACACGAGCCAACAAGTCCTTTTTTCGCTCGGTGGACTTTAGCGCGTTGCAGTCGGTCACAACTACAAACCTTAACCCGACGAGATAGTGGCGAAAATTTTGAAGCGCTTTAACTACCGCAAGGGTCTCGAGTTCATACGAGTGGTACTTACCCTCGGCCCCTTGCGTGACTTTACTAAAGTATGCCACGACGTGTTTATTTCCATCAGGGTGTTTTTGTAATAGGACCGCCCCATAACCCGCGCTGCTAGCATCCGTATGAACCTCGGTGGGGAGGCTGTGATCAAATATTGCAAGTACTGGTTCATTCGTTAATTTTTTAATAAGACTTTGACGTACAGCCTCGCATTCCGATGTCCAGACGAACTTAACATTTTTCCGGGTTAAATGAGCAATGGGAGCCGTTAAAGTGGCATAGTTCTTTATATACCTCCGAAAATATCCCGCTAACCCAAGAAGTTGTCGCACTTGCTTGACATTTTGTGGAGGCAAGGTATTAACTAAAGCCTCTATTTTTCGGGGACTCGGCCTCACCTGACCCTGACTTACTACTTTCCCTAAGTACTCCACTTCCGTAACTAAGAAAGAACACTTACGAAGATTGACGGAGAACCCTGCCTGAGTAAAAGTACTCAACACCTTATGCAACAACTCGATTCCCTCACTCACAGTGTTACTTAGAAGCAGGACATCATCCACATAAACAAGCACTTTTCCCTCATTAATATGATCGCGTAGCGTATCATTAATGATACGTTGGTATACAATAGGTGAATTGGCGAGTCCGTACGGCATTTTAACATATTCAAAATGATCCTCAGGCGTTACGAAACCTGTAAGGTGGATGCTGTCCTCCTTCAGTGGGATCTGGTGGAATCCAGTGGCCATATCTAAGCTAGAGAAGAACTTGTAGCCGCCTAATCTATCAATATGGTCGTCTATTAACGGAAGAGGGTATCGATCCTTTATCGTAATACGATTAAGGGCCCTAAAATCGACACAGAGCCTATCAGAACCATCGCGTTTTTTCACGAGTATGATTGGGCTGGCATACTCCGACTTGGACCTCCTGATGACCCCTTTGTCTAGGAGATCTTTAGTTATCTCTCGTACCTTAAGTTTCTCCTGATATGACAACTTATAGGGTCGGTATACTACTGGGGAAGAATTGGTAAGCTTTATCTCCATCTCTCCCGTTTTTACGGTAGTGGCAGCAGTGCCCGAAATTAAGAAATCTGAAAATTCGTGGATGACAGACATAAGGCTTTCCAACTCTTTACCTTGAAGAGGTGTATTCACTTCAGGCTGATCCTTGGACTCAATCGTATTAACCTGAACACGGGGTTTATCACATCGCGTAAGGTAATGCCTGTCTTTTGTTCGTACATACACAATGCCGTCACGATTAAGCACATCAGTACCTATTATGACAGGCGTATTCATAAAAACTGACGGAACTACTACTAAATCTACTTCTATAGATAAATCGCTAAATTCGATCGTAAGTGTTACGTAAGAAGAAGTGACAATTTCTTTATCACTAATACCTTTCAGCACACAGTGTCTTGGTTTGGGCTGGCATGAGATGTATTTGAGAACATCTGATGAAACGAGGGACACACCAAGGGCACCACTGTCTATGAGTACGTCTACCGGCACTCCTTCAATTACAGCTGAAGTGACGTCACTATTAGGCGGAAGGTTTGTGCGATGAGAACACAGATTTACGTTACGCTCATTTCGAGATTCTGAACGCGTCTTAGCAAAACAGGTGCTTTCGGTATGTCCCTGCCTCTTACAGAATGTGCAACAATTGCTTGGCCCAGGTTGAGGTTGCGCGCTGGAAGATACATTATACTTCGGTCGTTTACATTCGCGACTGATATGTCCTTTTTGATTGCAATTGAAACATTTTGCACCTAATCTACAATTAGACTTTGAAAAAGGTTGTTTCTTAAATCCAGTTGAATTATCACGTTTCGTTACGGTTGGCTTTGTATAGATTGATAAAAAGGAGACAATTGTATCGGGTGTGAGGTTCGCGTTAGCAGCAGCAGCGCGGACTTGTGGACTATCTATACCTCGGATAACGATAAGCGTCCTCAATTCGTCGGTTAGTCCCTGTACTATTCTTAATCGCAACAAAGTACGACGCGCATATTCGGCAAAAGTGGGGTATTTATCAGATGTAACGTTCATAGTTTGAAATAAAATATTAGCATAGTCCAATTTACTAGGGCACAAACTTTTGAATTCACGTTTGAAGTTAGACCACGTCCTTTCATTGGTGACCCATTCGCCTAACCAAACTTTTGCATCCCCCTTCAAACAAGATGCCACACGTGATAAGCACTCTTGATCACTCCATCCATTCGCGTCTCTGGCGCGATCCACTTCCTCACACCATGCTTCAATGTTGTTTATCGAAGGATCAAAGTTGGACACGAAATAGTGTTGTGATCTTGTAGGTTGAACATTTTTAAAAGCTTGAATCAAAGCATGGGCGAGAGTAGATGCATCAGAGCAAGGGGTAGCTGCCGAACGTTGTGTTAGCGGCTTACCCGCGAATATAGGGCTTGGCGTTCTAGTCATGTTACGATTATTATCAATTCGCGACGGGCGCCCCCGGCTGCTTGAATTGCGACGTAAACGCTGACGCGATCTGTCACGTGTACGATTACGAGTTGCCGGACGCCTATTACGTGAAACGCTACGTGAGCGGCTACGAGATCCATGCAACCGCCTGTTGCGTGAAACACTGCGCGAGCGGCTACGGGTTCCATGCCTGTACTTTGTACATGAATCAGTACGCGAGCGACGCGTAACTTTCCTAGCTAAACGGCGACCGTGCCTATCATCTGCGTCACGTCGGTCTCGGACACGCGAGTTATTCCGGCCACTCGAGCCATGCCGCGAGTCATCACTACGACTATACGACCTACTTCTCGATTCACGCCTACGCTGTTCATGACTACGCGACCTGCCTCGAGAGTACTTCCGTCCGCGACCACCCGAATTGTGTCGCCCCATTTTAGACTTGCACAGTTATTTAATCAAAATATTCAAAAACATAAACCGTAGAAAATAGTAAAACACAGTAATTCGTTAAGCGGGCAATCGTCACAAAGAAATTAATCAACGGTTTTCTTGTGGGTAGATTTGAAATTTATGGAAAGACTTAATTTCTCTTTCAATTTATTACTGTGGGCTAATGAATAAGAATCCCACTTCTGATTTTAGCATCAGAGGTGGAAAATTATAAAAAAAAACACAAATTACACAAGAAACCCGTTATGTACTTCACATTAAATAATTTACATGAAAGAAAACTTAATAATAAAAATCAACGACACAGTACCTGCACATATCACGATTGCACACTCACTCACCACTATATTTTACACAATAAAAGAATATAACTCGCGTGACCGCCGTCGTCTGTCCGTTCCAAAAGCCAACGAGCAAATGAGCTCAGCGTTTGGGCGCTCGCTATTTATAGAGTTCAGAGGGTAGCGTAGGGTCTTGGAAGGGGTGTTCCTTACAATATTTATTTTCTTAATATGTACTTAATTTCCTCTAAAAAGATAATTTGCTATTTTTGTTACAATTATAAACACACAATAATAATTAAGTTTAAATAAAATTTTGAAATCATACTTTCATTATAGTAGTATTTAAACATTTTTTTTATTTATGAAAAACAAACTTGCGTACGCGTTCATTAAATACACATTTCTTCATTTGAGACTTAATCACATAAAATATTGATGGCAATGAATTTTTTTTTCATTAAAAAAACTTCAAATATAAATCAGAGATTTCTATGAATCTCCTTTCGAGGTGGGATATGTGGGATATGTGATGTCCTCAAGCGCTTTAAGGTTCTACTTCTCTCTTGGTAGTGGCCCCCAGACTGACTTAGCAACATTGTAATTCCAGCAAAATTATTGCATTTTTCGTCGAAATGTGAGGGTTGAATTGATAAGAAATCTACAAGATATCTACGTTTCGGGACGAAAACAATGAAGAAAGTCTACGGCTTACAGTTGGACAATGATTTAAACACATCATTACAGATCAATTAGCTATATTTAGCCGCAAAACCGCGGGCGAACACTAGTTGTCTCTATACAGTATTTATTTCATGAAGTTGGTTCCAATATTTTGGAAGGCATTTAGGTTTTTGTACCAACTCGCTTTTTCGCGACTCACTGCATTATCTGATCAATGCCCAGCCCACACCTTTGGACCTAGATAGCTGGAATTTTGCACAGAGCTTCCTTTTATATTGTAAGCAAGGGATGAGGCCGGAGTTTTTGAAATTCGTAAGGTGTAAAATAGGGGATGTCAGTTTATATGGAAATCCGTCATTTTTAAAGTAAAATCCATAAAAATTGGTATATAGCCTTTCGGTTCAAAATTAAGAAAGATGTATTTTACGATTTCTCGAACTTCAAAAGGGGATAAAATATGAAAGTTTGTATAGAAAATCCGTCATTTTTGTTGTAAAATGCATAAAAATTGGTAAATGAACTTTCAGTTAAAAATAAAGAAAGATATTTTAAGATTTCTTGAAATCTTACACTTAGGGTTTTACAATAGGGGATAAAACGGAATGAAAGTCCGACAAATTTATCTATGTTTACTATCATATATTGGATATATGTGTATAATTTTAGTAAAAAAATAATACCAAAAAATAATGCCACAGGGACGAAGTCGTAAGCAAAAGCTAGTTATAGATAAAGTAGCATTAAATTGCCAGATTTTGGTATCAAAAAGTGTGCGTCGGCCGGGAATCGAACCCGGATCAACTGCTTGGAAGGCAACTATGCTGACCATTACACCACCGACGCCTTGAATCTTACAACCTAAAAAGTCGCTAACATGTATTGTATTAATTTAATAATAAACATTGGAATTACAATGATCGAATTAATTATTTAGGTATATTGTTGTGTTCTTGAATACAACTTAATTGCTACCATAAGGTACAGTCGGGCACATTTATCTATTAGAAACAAAATCTTTTAAGATTGTGATTAATTCAGTCTTTCTTTCATAAAACTATTTCAATATTTACTAGCTTGTTCCCACGACTTTTGCACAGGATTAGTTTAAATTGTAGCCTATTATTATGCTACTCAGATGTATGAGCTATATCATTTCAAAGTACTAGGTGGTAGACCATTTTATAGGGTGGTCTGGGTAGGTACCACCGCCTTTCTTATTTCAGCCGTGAAACAGTTCGCTGTATTTCGGATTGAAGGGAAAGGTAGCCAGTGTAATTACTGGGCATGGAAGGCATATCGTCTTAGTCCCCAGGATGGCAACGCACTTGCAATGAATCCCTGTGAGGAAAATAATAATTATTGTTTCTTAGAAGAAATCGGAAAGGGAAAACAAACTCTTCAATTACCTATAAATAGTACCTATTGAGTTTTAAGAGTTTATGCGAACGCAAGTAAGTATGCTGTTCTTGCTAACGATGTTATCAATAAATGAAATCTTCTATCAATTGCTTTTATAAAGTGCTTTTGCTTATTTTCATGTACTCTTACTTATATTTACTTATTTGCTATCATTGGAAATGTTCTAAGCCTGGCTATCTACTAATATCTTATCATGACGGGTCCCTAAGTCTCCTCACGGAGCAATTCGATCCATTGGGATATTTTGTGTATAACATCTTATCAAGTCTCTTGCTAGGACAATAGTGTATCATCAACGATGTGATGTCTACGATTTTTAAAAGCAAATCCAAGCAGGTCGGGCGCTGTAACAGTGAAATTCCCGCAACTAAATCTTTAGTAGGTCTTGTGAATCTTTAATATATTTCCACGCTCAACTAATTGCCGCTACAAGGATTCAAACCCGGACCGCTTGATGTGTAGGCAGCCATACTGACCACTCCAACACGACGGCGTCATGGTCCCGTGCATGGGTCCAATAAAATTAAGTGATTAAAGTCGCAATGCGTTTTGTACCCCTGGCATTGCCGGCATCCGTAGCATATAGTCTACCAAGCGGATCATGCACTTGTGTAAAATTTTGAACTTTATGTTTAGCACTCTAAAGTTGGAAATTTATAGTCCAAAGCAGAAAGCGATACGCAGCCAGCGTACTGGAGTTACATAATCAATAGAGGCTGCATAAAAGTCTAGTTGAACTGATTAAATTAACAAAACTTAAAGCTTGTAATACACAGTATAATTAAGTCGATATCTGCATGATGGCCGGGTGCCAAGCCATCTGACCTCGTTAATATCGCGCCGCAACCCAGCACTTTTATTATGGGTGGCTTCGAGACATCTGTGCTGGCCTAAAGTATGTTAATTTTTTAGCTGATTCTTTTGTATAGTAGAATTGTTTGTGTGTATGTAGCTGAGGCAAGCATTTGTGGTGAGAGATTTTTTATATTTCGGCCTGTCTAGAATTTCAAACAAAAGTGTTGGTATATAAGTTATTGAAACCCAGCATTAGAGCTCCTTCACACTAGCGTTTGTTCAGTGTAGACACGTCACGTTGACAAGTAGCGTTCAATTACTGCAGAAAGAAACGCCTTTATCGAACGACGAAGCTGGAAAAATGCTAATGTGAAGAGACACTTAGCCGACAATAAAAGATGACAGCTCCGACAATACGACAATTTGACAATTGTTTGTTTGATAGGCCCTACATAGACCCTACAGACTCACGCGAGAAGTCTCGGCGAGACTTTTCGTCGAGACTTGACCCAAGAAACGAGATGGAAGTTTTTTTTTATTAGCATACTCCAATCTTGTGAATCTTAGTTCAAACTACTTCCCACGTCGCACTGAAACCGAATGAGAATATGATACGCTTCTCTTTTCTCGCCCGAGAAACCCTTGAAGCGGGTAAAAAAACCGACACAGAACGGAGAAAAGGCGAGCAAGAGAACGAGAAAGGAGAACTAATCACATTCACGCTACTCGGGTGTTCTCGGCGTGAGTCTGGAGGGCCCTTAAATATTATCGCTGACAAATTTGTCGCGATGGAAGGTAAAGCCTGACAATTCTGTCAGTATTTACCTGTCGCATTTGGGTCTTATTTTTTTCTTTATTAGAAGGCACGTGTCGCGACAACTCGACTTATTTATTAAAAAGTGACAAAATTGACGTTTATTAAATAAACGGCGAGCCACACCTCATATATGATCTGTACTGTTTACAGTATGTTTTATGTTATGGTTAGACGCTAAATAAATTAATAAATAAGTTGTCAGTTTTTGTTAATGGTTAATACTGAAGTTAATTAATAAATATTTCTTAATTCTAAAGTGTTATTGTAGATTTTAATTAATTATACAAATACACATTTTAAATTCATATAAAAATAAAATCGGGAGTGGACTCCCCTTGACTTTCTCGTATACCGGAAACGACTCAAAAGTTGATAGAATCTTATATTTCGATGTTATACATGCATGTCAAATTTGGTTGCAATAAGTTAAAGCATACTCGAGTTATCGTGCTAACGCACAGACACACAGACATAATTCCAAAAACGGGTTTTTTGGACTCAGGGAGGTCCAAAACGTGTAATTCCGTCAAAATTTCGAGGTCGATTTTTTTACGATTACAAAACTTCCTCTATACTACGTTTACGAGAAAGTAATAACACTAAGCAAGGAAGCCTTACAGTCATTTTTTAATCTATTTTGCACTTCATTGATAAATCTTTCTATGTCAAATATTTAATCAAACAAAATAACTGATTAACTGGTTGTGGTAAATCAGCAAATTACTATCTCTACACAAACGCTCTGCGCCAATATTACGCCTAATCTGAATGCATCAATCAAAATACACGTGACGCTATGTTCTCCGTTAGATCTGTAACGACGCTTATGCAATCTAATAATAGAACCGTGCAAACACTACAGAGCAATATAGAGCCGTTTAAGTCATATTTGTAGCAGAGCTCATTTAGTCACAATACTGTTTAAACAAGTGCCAGTAGAGCTTATTATGACGTTATGAAGCAATGCCTACATTCAAAACGACGAGCAGTTGCGTCGGTGGTGTAATGGTCAGCATAGTTGCCTTCCAAGCAGTTGATCCGGGTTCGATTCCCGGCCGACGCACATTTTTGTTGTAAATTAGAAGTTTAGCACTGATTTCGCAACTTGTACTCGGATGGGTGACCAAAATATCCAACGCTAGCTTTCTGCGTGAGGCACGTAGAATCTGATAATATTGACTGTTGAAGAAAGATGCCTATCATCTTTTTAAAAACAAGTTACTTGTCATTAAATATGATCTCAACAAAAACATAAATGTGAAATAAGAGCCAAGTTCAATATTGAATAATGCGTCGTTCTCGACTTCACCGACAAAGGAATCTAATAAATGAGAAAAGAAGAAATTAGCACTTATAATCATTAATATTTTGTTACTATAAAAAAGTATAAGGAAAAATATGCTTAATTCACCTAAAACTATCTAATCTATGACCTAACTTTCATACTTGACGTATTACTATTATTACGACGTTATTACTTTGTTGACACTAATTAACAATACTTTTAGTTTTCTCCTGAGTTCTTGTTGATGCAGCCACCCTAGCGACTTCCGATCCAGACTGAGACCAAAGGGCTTATGCCAAGATATGCTTAAATATCTTACCCGTGTGCCGATCTCATGTAATTAACGCTGCTGCTCTAGAAGAGTTGAATTAACTTAAATCAACCTATCGATGAATTTGTTCAAACATATCTTGAGAGACTCCCAAACTGTGGTAGTACGTCCATCTTACAGAAGACCACAGTCTAATAACACTGCATTTTTGTGGTGTTGTGGTTCTGTTGGTGAGTAAGGTTGACAGAGCTCCACGGGGTAGGGAAGGGGCTCTTTTGTCAGCGCGCGAGTGTCACATCAGTGTTGCACTGCTTACCACCAGGCAGCAGTATAACCAAATAACTTAAAAAGCTTCCAAATTCAACAAAAGCTTTGGACACACATATCTAAATGTAACGTTAATAAAAATCTAACAAAAAGCATTTTAACGGCAATGTTGTTCAACATACAGGCCCAGCCATAATTATGTTACAATGTAGAAAATTTAGGTCTCGACCGTGAAGAGAACCGCAAATTTTTCGAGACAGCCCCCCTTTATTTTCTCCCTCCAGGGACGTAGTGTTGTTCATTGGAAGCGGGAGGAATTCTGCGGAGCTTAGAAAATATTATTTGATACTCAACTTTGATATGGTACCTACATGAGAATGCTGCACTGGACAAGAATGGACTAAGTTTTAAAGCAGCACCAATGGCAGTAAGACAGAGGTAACAGATTGGCATGGCATGGGTAATTGGGCATATAATGAGAAGATATGATGAGTTGCTGTCTCGGCAACTCAGCTACTTTTGCGACGATTTTTATGAAGGTGATAAAGAAAATGAAAAAACCTTTTTATTTAAATGGACTTTGCTAAGTACTTTTAAATCGTCAAAACCCTATCACCATGTCGGGACGAAATAATAATTATGATGCTGATATGGAGAAGAAATGGCAAAAGAAACTCCACAGCTTACAATTTGGTAATGATTTCAAAACATCATTACAGGTCAATAGATAATAATAATATCATTAAAATTACAGTTTTACATGCGTAAATTTTGGGTAGTTATTACACCCACGCATTTAGTTCATTTATAATAATAATTTATGTTGTAATCTGGATACTCCAGCCAGCATAACTTTTCCAAGAAGTCTCTCAGCTCCCTGTCTGAAGACAAACATTCAGGACCTGAAATTGAAACAGCAAAAAATAACGAAATGTGCAAACCAACTTTTTTTAATTTTAATTCTCACGAAAATTTGAGAGAACGTTATGAAATTAAACTCTTTGATAAATAAAAATTTCTATTAGTCTTATAATAGCTACTAAATACTAACTACAATCAAGCAGAAGTTGTATAATTAATGTGTTTTTGTGTCTTTCTAACAGTTATAATTTTTTTTTTGTATTACTTGATTTTCCTGCTTTTTAATTTTTAAACAACGTGGCTTTCATCCTGTTAATGATTGATTATCGCTTTTATTGTATCGAAGGAATACAATGAATGTATTCCTTCGATATATGTAAAATCTTATCAGTGGAAACTTTGTTGGCAATCTGTGAAGTTTACTATGTTTAATCCTTATGTACAATTGTATTGCTGTGTGTTTCATTCAATGAAGAAAAAAATAACAAAGAAATGTTTACATGATGAATTCATTCAAAATCATCTCTTATCCGAAAGTATTAGCACAATTGCAGGATTATTACATCCAATCCGTTATCCCTGCCCAGATTTCCGCAACAACGGATACTCTGTCGGTGTACAAATCCCATCCCTTCTGAAGGCTGTGACCTCGAACGGGTCACCCTCCTTCATTACGTGGCTTCGTCTGACTCAGATAACTGTAGCTTTTCACCATGGATTAGAATGAGTCTGCTGCCATCTTTGATAGATTAGCCTGTTATTGGGTTCGGTTATTATATTTAAGTCGTAATTTGAGCTCTACGTGGTTCTTAGGGAGTTTTGATCATAGAATGAGTCAGATTCGTAGAAGAAAATTGTGGTCATAATTTTTTGCCTTTACACCAATTGTATTTATCTCCAATGAATTATCATTAAAGAAAGGCTAGCAGATTGTAGATTAGATAACGATACACTTGTATAATATGTATATTTGTAATAATAAAAGAATGGAATATAATAAACTAGCTTTTGCCCGCGACTTCGTCCGCAATTTCTAACTTAAAGACCATGTACAGGTTAGAATAGAATAGAATAGAATAAAACTTTATTGCACATCTACAGAACATAAAAGATCACATACAACAAAAAATTGTTAACAATAAAATGTACAATGGGCGGCCTTATCGCTAAGAGCGATCTCTTCCAGGCAACCTTAGGATGGACAGGATTTGATAGAATAACAATAGAGGGAAGATAGCGATGCAGCAACTCATCATAACTAATAAAATATTTGAAAAACTACTTATACTACTATACATATACCTACATATAATATACATAAACCTATTTACATAAATACATACATACGCACATACATACAAATATACATATATATAAACCTACATACATATATAATATACACTTGATATACTATTGAACAATCGAAAAAACAAAGACTAGAGTGACAGATAGTGCTCCTTAACCAGTTTCCTGAAAACACTCAAGGATTGTGCCTGTCTGATATCAGTAGGTAATGCATTCCACAGTCGCACAGCTTGTACCGTAAATGATTTGTTATAGAATTTTGTGTAACGCATTGGTGTCGCTAAGCTAAGATTTTCCGATGACCTCAGAACTCGTGAGTGAGTGTCACTGAGATATTTAAAGCGGTCTTTTAGATAGGTTGGTGTTTGAGGATGGAAAAGAACTGTATAAAGGAGGGAGAGAATATGAGCATCCCGGCGAAGACGAATAGGCAACCACTTGAGCTTGATGCGAAATTCGGAGACATGATCAAATTTACGTAAATTAAAAATGAACCTTATACAGACATTTTGAAGGCGCTCAAGTTTATTTAGTTGCTCTTCAGTAAGGTCAGGATAACTGGTATCGGCGTAATCAAGGATGGGTAAGAGAAGGGATTGAGCTAGCGCAATTTTAGTAGCGGTGGGTAAGAAGTTGCGTATTCTCCGGAGTGATCCAGTGGATGCAAACAGTTTCCTGCTTACTTCACCTAGTTGTGGACCCCAAGATAAGTTTGTATCAATCTGTAACCCTAAGTTTTTGACAGTCTGACTGAACGGAATGCAGGTTACAACAAACTGTCAAATTTTCCCAATCGATTATGCACTTTATATTGAATAGTCTTAGGTTGAAAATCGTTTGGAGAAATTTGACAGTTTTGTATAGCCCGACGTGCTGTTGACTGTACCAATTGTTATGGATTTTACTTTAAAAATAATTTGCATACTAACTTTGCACCCCCTTTTCACCACCTAAGAGGGTGAATTTCGAAAAATACTTTCTTAGTTCACCCCTAGGCTTCATAAGGAACCTAGGTGCCAAATTTGGAATCTCTAGACCCAGCGGTTTGGGCTGTGCGTTGATATGTCATTCAGTCAGTATAAATGTTTATATATTAGATAAATGAGTGTTAGCCTTACGAAAGAGAGGAACGAGCTTGCTAACTCTCTGCTCTGAACAAGACCTGTTTCGCTTTGGTAGATTTCAGAACGAATAGAACGGAAAGCATGATAACAACAGCATCACGGAAACTTCGTGTCCCGAATAAGGACATCAGCAGAGCCATCAATAAATATGTCCTTAAAAGACATCGTATGGAATATGGAAAGGTCCCAACTATCTGAAGGGGAAATTACTTGATTATTGAATTGTGAAAATAGTACAGAGAAATGTGAGAAGAGATTATGTTTGAAAAACCTAAGCGTGGTTTGATGTCGTATTTAACATTTTTGCAAAATTTAATTTTAGACAAAATAGTTAATTTTTTTGTCCGACTATCCGGACTGCTGAGATATTTTAGGGTCATAGCACACTTGTCAGCTTAGAAAAGGAACGTCTTTTTACTATGAACGCTACGAAACAGTGGCTACAAAACTGCTTCGGATCGTAGCGCATCAACTCTTTTTAACCGACTGCAAAACGGAGGAGGTTCTCAATTTAGTTGGTATGTTTTTGTATGTATGTACACCGATTACGCCGAGATTACTGATCCGATTTAAGTGTTTTTTTTTTGTTCGATGCCATTTGGTCCGATAAAATTTTTTCATGATGTTCATAAGTTTTTTTAGAATCGTGAATATACGCAGTCACAATATGAATCTTTTCCAACTGTTCCAACTTTATGCGTCGATATCTTCGAAAGTTGTTAACTAACTTCAATGACTCTGTCTCGAAATAGTTTCTGGAATAGCGTTAGACCTTAAGTATTTTTTGGTATTCTGAAAAATCATGTCTTAACTTTAATAATTGATAACTTTGAGTTGTGAACCGATTTTTATAACTATCCAACTCTACTTAATACTTCATATACTTTGAATACTAAAAAGCAAAAAATAAATTATTTTTATATAAAAAAACCGCCTTCAAAACGGAGAAATAAAAAAAATATTTATGAAAATCTAAATGCTTTTGAAGTCGGTGCCAACCTCAATATTTGGAATAAGCGTTATCACTTGTATTTGGGAACCATCTCAAAAAAAATTAGATTTCTATAAACAAAATTTTTATTTCTCCATTTTTAGTTCTGACGATTTATTGGGCGGTTTTTTTTTAATTTAAACATAATTCATAGTAAAAAGAGGCGATATGGGTGTCCCTAGACGGCACCGTTTTTTTTTATTTTGTGTTAGATCTAAATATACGTGTCCTGTTAAGTACCAAAAACCAAACAACTTGAAAGATAACCAAAAAATGTACATTTCAATGTGTTTTTCTGAGGTTTTGCTCCTCAAGCGACTCATCAAAAACGGCTTCCTTTACATTTTAGATTACTGAAGGGCTTTTAAGAATTCCACCCTTATCGTCCGTGCCAGATATAAAAATTACCATTCCCTCCCAAGAAATTACCATTTCAAACAATCGTGTGCCCTGATTATCGCGCAAGCACTTTGTATTTTAAAATATTCTGCCACAAACTATCGCTGTAAAAAGATTAGATTTTTTTCATGTACAGGTTTAAATAAGGCGCTATGCGGACAGAGCAACTTTGATCCCCGTATTGCGGTAACAGGCAACTCGCAATTAGCTGTTTACATTATAACTTATAGAAACGGCGCAGACACAGCAACTTTAGTTGTGAGTTTCGATAATCTACATCAGTTTTCAGTTGCTGCACTCGAGGACAAAGCAAATTTCAAATTAACACAATTAGCAACTGTCAAATTGCGGTCACGAGCGCGACGTCAAAAAAGCAGAATCCGTAAGTAGGAAAATGTATAAAATCAATGTTTGAAAATGCCTAAAACTCAAATACCCTAAGATGCACAACATCTAATACGGAATTAACCTGAACAGCCGAATACAGGACGCAATGCAGTTTTAGTCATTTTTGTACCTAGTCCTTTGACGTATTAGGCATTTTGAGTTTTAGGCAATATATTTTCTAGGCATTGTGCGATTTAGGAATATTGCTACATAGGTATTTTGCGTTCTAGACGTCGCGCTCATAATCGAAATATTTGCACTAGTTGAGTCAAGTTGCTGGTTTTCAGTTGCAAGTTGCTGCAGTGTCCGAAACTGAATTTTGGCCCTTTATTTGGAATCTCATCAACAATAATCTGGGCCCTTTTGTTGCTGCAACGGCAACCTTTAACCTTTAACTATTAAATAGTTTATCGTTGCTTCTATTTATAGTTTCTTCCAATCTTCAACTAAAGTTGTTCTGTCTGCATAAAGCTTATAAATCCTTAGAAGTAGGAAAGATTAATATTCTAAGATTAAAGTTATATTATTCCGGTATAATTAATCATCATCTTCATCTTCAATCGGGCGGTCTCCGCATATTGACGACTATTGCGCCTGTTTTGCGTCGGAGAGTGTAGTAGTCGATATCATCGAATTGATATCCCATTTGTACTTTACATTTAAATTGACATTATCGAATACGCTTATTTAAATATTAAAAGAAAAATCTACAAAATAATCATAGGAAAATAGAAATTTAGCTTTGTAATCAAAGGTGAATGTACCTTCAACACGCGCGTTCGATTGGAATAGCACCTAATTGCTTAGTATTTAGAATTCCATTTATATTCGCCACAATAGTCCTGAAAAGGTGCTACTGTCGTTCGCAATAATAATATTTCATCAGCACAATGCTTCTTAATGGACGGCGAAATTAAAAGCCAAGGTGAATTGCGGCTTCTGAATGAGAATTTGTCAAAAATAAGAAAATAATAGACGATTCGTTGCTGCTTGCTCATTTGAGGAAAGAATCTGGATTTTTCTCCTTAAAAAAGTTTGAAATTTCACTGTGCCAATTGCGACTGAAGGTCGCTAGGGGCGAGGATTTGTTTGTGAACTTTATCTTGGTAGTAAATTCACCTTTATTTTCTATATCTAGAACATCCAATCGATTGGGTAATGAACTCGTATTGAGTATACGAAAGAAAGATAGTAATTTGATGTTATTTCAAAACTTAATAGCAGCCTTTACAATTTGACCCACTGCTGGACACAAGGCCCCGCTTTGTCATTCAAAGTTTAGGTATACCTAAACTACCACGCTTGCCCAATGCGGATTGGTGGACGGAGTATAAGGTGATCAATACTCCTTTGCTGATCAATTAGTCGCTTTCTACGACACCCATTGGAGGATATGGGGTGATACTATTCTACTTTGCCGGCATCACTCGGCTAAAGATACACTTAGAAGAACTTATTAACACCCCGACGCAGTTCCTGCTCATGAATAGATTACCCCTTTCATCCTGTGGGTGCGGTAAAGGTTGACTGAGAGACATTCTGAGCTCCAAGCAGAGATCGCAGCAAGGAGTCACTCGCGCGATGTCAGAGAACCACACACAATACCATCCCCAAGGAGGGTAGGTGTCCGACAGACACACGGACATACAACTATGACAAAACCTATAGCTGTATAGTGACATATTGCACCGACCATATTTGAGACCAAAGTGGAAAGAATAAGAAGGTACGATTGTATTAACAACAAGGATAATAAACAAGCAGGCAAGATAAATAAGTCTATCGAATCGACTTTCGAGGTGAACAAATCACAGCCCCAAAAAATACACTTAAATACAGAAGAAACTTTCACGCACAAAATCTTTATCAAATCACACGAAAATTTCCGTCAGAGTGAACAAATAAAAAGATCTTACTTTCCAACCATTGCCGCTGCGGTGTTTAGTCGCACCGTTCCAGAAAGTTCCATTCCATCCGTCCATTTGGCTGCGGAAACTTCGAGGGTAGTTTTATAAGTAATCAGGAATATTATGAGCAGTCAGGGCCACTAAGTGCTGCCGAACCGAACGTGGAATAGACATAAATACAGACATAGCAATATGCTCATAATCCCGAAAGGGTTTGAGCAGAAATTTGAGTACCATTTGTTTACAGACAAATAAAGTCACATCTGGGCATTATGGGCCATGCAGTCAAACAGTGACGGGTTGCCGGCCAGTCGCCTGCTTAAAAGGGACTTCAAACCCAAAAATGAACCAACCTTCAGTGAACCAGGGTCCAAGCCTGTTAATGAACAATTGCCTCGATTGTATATCAATTGAATCCATAGATTTAGAAACTGTATATAAGCAATCTGAAAGAAATAGAGCATACTAATAGATAGACTAGATCATTTCACGTACAAACTGGCGGCCTAGGTCGGTCCGGACTTTGAAAAGACAGAACTATCAGTTGAAAACGAAATAAATTGTGCTTATTAAATAAAAAATCGGGAGTTTTTTGGTCTCATCCGATTCATTACAAAGTCAATCTATCGAATGTCAATATTTTTCGACACGATTGGTGTGTAGCAAATCTCAGAATAGGTGACACTCAATCAGCTCAGATGGAACACCAAAAAATTTTCAACTAAATCTTCCTCCGAGCTTCGGAAGGCACAATAAGCTGACGTCGAAAGATAGCAGTCTTTCCCAAGGAGGGTTGGTTAGGGTTACAGACAGACGGCCGGCCTTTAAAAATCTAATGCAGACATTTAGCAGAATACTGCTACAACTATCAATCTCTACAATAGCAGATATAAAGATATACTGGCAGTCCATTCTTGACACTCAATAGAGAAGCATGTTAAACTCCACTAAAGTAAATGTAGGTAACCGCCAAAGATCTTTAAATGATCCAATAATCGGTCCAACTGGCCATCTGGGAAAGCCCCAAATCTTAACACAATATCAGATACATCATCCAGACAGGAAGGAATAATCTTTTCTTGTTTTATGTGGAGCGGTCAGCAAACAAATGGACTGTCAGCTGTAACAGTATTCTAAGTATATTCATAGGAAAATTCACGTTCATCTTAATAGCGACGTTGTTTAGACTTTCTTTTCAAGGTTCCGATATTTGGATTGAGGAACTTTTACTTTATTAAAATATTTTTACGAGTACTTACTTATAAAATTATCGATGAAGTCGATGTCTTGAAAAAAGAGCTAGGCCTAAAGTATTCTTAATCGCCGATCATGAATGAATGCTGTGATGAGAGAAGATGATGTGAAATAAATGTAAGGATCGTAGCAAGTGGAAAGAAGTGATCTCTGCCTACTGTCATAATAGTCTAAGATCCGAACCTAAATCGACCTTCACCGAGCTGATAATAGAATGAAACATATTTTATTATTAATTTAGTATATTAGAAAATATATTAAAAATGGGTTGTCTAAAAAAATCCTGGACAGACTATTTTTAATTATTTTTTGAAAAATGATTTTTAATAAAATATTGCAACATCAAGATAATAAGAAAATTTTGTCGCGCGCTTATGATGATATAAATTTTTTTCTATTATCCAATCGAGTGAAAGTAACTGATATCGACATACCTGTTCATACCTGACAACCCAGTAGTTCGCGCAGGTAAATAATAGACAACCCAATGCCTGCACATTCTATACGGTTTCTACTATCAGTCAGGACAAAATTTTCTTATTATCTTGATGTTGCAATATTTTATTCATTTTTTTTAAAAAATCATTTTTCAAAAAATAAAAAAAAATAGTCTGTCCAGGATTTTTTTAGACAACCCATTTTTAATATATTTTCTAATATACTAAATTAATAATAAAATATGTTTCATTCTATTATCAGCTCGGTGAAGGTCGATATAGGTTCGGATCTTCTACTATAATGGCAGAAAGGCGTGACTTTACGTATGTATGTAAAAATCTCGTGTCACAATGTTCGCCCACGCTAATCTTCGAAACCACAAACAGATGCTAATAAAATTTAGCAAATGTGTTTTGATTGGTCCAACTTTAACTACAGAATAGTTTTTATTTCAAATTGAAATAAAGAATAATAATATTTATTATATAGGACAGCGTATGGAGCTATTTATAAGAAAGAAAGAAAGCATTTATTGGCCAACCAATTGAACAAATATCAGTATAAAAATAAGAATAGTGAATTAAAGACTAACATAATAAGAAATAAAGATGAACATTATCAAGCCAACTAGGTCACTGCCTCAGCATAATGCCACAGCGACAAACGACACCGTGGCGCTGGTATTCTGGCAGGGCCTACAGTTATCATTAAACATTTATTTAATACTAGATGACCCGGTGTACTTTGTATCACCTATTCATGGAGTACTCAACGTCTTTGCACCTATCCTAACGACATTAGAACTCTCCTTTCGCTAAAATGGCAGAACGTCAAATGTTTGACAGGAAAGTAGGCAGAACAGTTTATATGGGAAAATGAAATTGTTGTTTTTACTATCTTTCTCGCAATTTTTCCATGTTTTCTCACCTTTTAATGTGTTTTCTGGTTCTAGTTGGGACGTTGTAAAAAGTATTACCGAGGGGGGTTTGGGAGGGATAACCGAGTGGTTGAACTCAAATCTATTAACGTTGAATACATCAAAAACAAATTACATCTGCTTCACACCTAGTCAGAGATCCCAACCAAAATCCGAGATTCAAATCAAAATTCATCATTGTGGTAGTTCCCAAAACATACGATGCGCCTGTCCTTCTCTTCAAAAACGAGAGTGCCTAAAATATCTTGGCGTTATTGTTGATAGTAGGTTGTCTTGGCATAACCACATAGACCTAGTTATTGGCCGAATAAGAAAACTAAAATGGATCTTCAAGACGCTTAGGCATGTTATGTCAAATACTCTTCTGAACCGAATCTATGTTGCTCTAGTGGAATCAGTAATTACCTATTGCATTCCGGTTTGGGGAGGCGCCTCAAAGACAAAACTTCTCGAGCTTGAAAGGTCGCAAAGATCGCTAATTAAAATAATGTACTTCAAGCCATGGAAATACTCGACTGAGAAACTATATAACATTAGTGGTTTCCTTACAGTAAGAAAATTATACATTTTAAATATTATTCTGACATTACATAAAAAGTTGCCATTTGATCGCAGTAAGTTAAATCGCAGACGTAATCACGTTGTGGCACACTCAGACAGGGTCCATAAGACCTTTGCTAAGCGACAATACAGAAGCCAATCAAGTTTTATTTATAATAAAATTAATAGGGAAGTGGATATTTATGGTAAAACAACTCATGGTTGTAAAGAAATAGTAATTAAATGGTTAAAAACTTTAACATACGAAGAGACTGAAAACATATTAAAAAGAATTATATAAACTTAAAGGGATTACTAGTTGTATCACACTTACTCACACTCACACATGCACAAAGAAAACATACACACACACACACACACACACTTGCGTGTGCTCGTAGCACGCACTCACACAAGAACAAAATTTTAGAACTTTTTATACTTTTTATATTGTTGTGTGTTTACTTTTACTTTTCATAGTTTTCACTTATTAACATAATGTTATAAAGTCAAAGGTTATGAGCGAAGCACTCTAACACAAGTATTTAATAATTACTTAAAAGAGATGTTTCACAAATGAATTGTAATGTAATTTATGTTAATAAAAACAATTTTATTTATTTATTATTATTTATTTTTAAACCTTCCCTGGACTACGACAAACATTTCAAGACCAAGATAAGATAAATCCGTTCAGCCGTTCTCGAGTTTTAGCGAGACTAACGAACAGCAATTCATTTATATATATATAGATTATTATCTACATAAATCATTTTAAAATTTAATACAAAATTGTGTATAAAGACGTTTAAGTTCTCATAGCAAGGCCGAGTCAGCTAGTTTTGCTTTTTTACTACCTAGTGTGAATTGCTTTTATTATTTTAGAATCACTTCTAAATCCTTACGGACATGTTAGTACAGTCACGATCAATAATATTTTATGATAACCAAGAGCATATGACTCTATTCCACTTAGTACAAGAGACGACCATATAAGCCCCTTTTGATGGAGCCAAGATTGTAAGAAAAAGGGAACAGCTGTACTACTAGCAGAGAATTGCATATTACATAGAAATTCTTTCCAAACATTCCAAATTGGATAGGCTAATTTGTAAAGAATTGCTTTTAAATGAACCAATTTTTCAAAGAATTCTTTCAAATTCGATAAAGATGCCATAAATGATTGATAAAGGCGCCACGAATTCACTACGAATAAAACGTGACACAAATATTTTACAAGCATGATGTCGAAAATAACTTCTCCCCTTATTTATGCCTCGCGAAAATTTTCAATATGCCAAAATATGAAGCATATTTCATAGCTCTCGATATTAAATGAATTCTCCCTGGAGAAACATTTTCAATATACTGAACCGATTTTCCTTAGCCTACTTAAGTTGATACGAGGAAGGTGGAGGTGCCTGTTCCACGATCGATATGGGATTTTGATCTTCCTTTAGAGGATTGTCTGATTCGAAGAAGAGTGATTATTGAATTGTTTTTCGTGATTCTTCAGTACAATTATCTTTGCCTAATTTATTGTTGAACTCTTTTTAAAAAATCGGGAGTAGACTCCCCTTGACTTTCTCGTATACCGGAAACGACTCAAATAAAAAATAAAGTTAAATTTGGTTGCAATAAGTTAAAGCATGCTCGAGTAATCGTGCTAGCACAGACACACACACAGACATACAGACACACACGCAGACATAATTCTAAAAACGGTATTTTTGAACTCAGAGAGGTCTAAAACATGTAATCCGTCAAAATCTCGAGGTCGAATTTTTTGACGATTACAAGACTTCCTCTATACTACGTACGAGAAAGTAAATAAGGTCTATCAGATATCAGTATGCTACCTGATGTGAAGTCCAAATGAAAATATAAGATAATGTAAACTACCCTCGCCTTACCGAATTGCAAGATCCTTCTTCAGGTCTCTTTTGAATGACTTACGATTCTTCATCCATTGATTATGTGACATATAAATTTGATTTGCCAAATTTCTTTGTTGGAATTTTGGTCGCAGCACGCAAATCTTGTTGCACCGATGATTATTCCGATATGATTTTATATTCGGGCTGTCGTATGGTTAGTCACATTTTTTTATCTTTAACTTAGTTTAGGTTTTTGCTATCTCATTGCAAGGTTTATGTGTGCGAGATACATTTTTTTTAACAACTTTGTAACATGAAAAATCGGGAGTGGTCTCCATTTGACCCTCTCATATACCAGAAACTAACTCAAGAGTTGATAGAAAGCTTAGATTTTGATGTCATACATGCATATTAAATTTTGGTCACCCATCCGAGTACCGACCACGCACTTGGTTGCTTAACTTTCGAGGTCGACGACTCAAAAGTTGATAGAAACCTTATTTTATGTGTCTTACATGCATGTTAAATTTGGTTGCAATAAGTTAAAGCATACTCGAGTTATCATGCTAACGCACAGACACACAGACATAATTCGAAAAACGGTAGTTTTGGTCCAAAACGTGTAAATCCGTCAAAATCTGGAGGTCGAATTTTTTGACGATTACAAGACTTCCTCTATACTACGTATACGAGAAAGTAAAAAAATAAACACCGATTATAAGTATACATAGTGATGATTTATTAAACAACAACCACTTATGAACAAGGGAGACAAAAAAACTATTTTTCATTGCGTTCTCACTCCCGCACCTGCGCCTATCGTCCCGAAGTAATGCGTGGCGATACTTCGTACGATACACGCAAGTGCGGCCCGAGCAAAGTTATCGCGATAAAGCATGTGGCATTTCTTTATTTGCACGAACTATCGTACAATAATCCAAGATGGCCGAAATCATTTCCAGACGTGTAAATTGCCTAGTATTATTATCCTCTTTGCGTTTAACTATGGATTATCACTTTATATACTTCTAAATTGCTGCTGCTAATAATTACGTAATGCATTTATTAAAAAAAGTAACTCAGCCGTATCCTATACTTAGTCACCCGTACGCGTCTGAACTAATGGAGAACAACCTCCGAAATGAACAACCCATGTCTGACCACGCAGCGCGATAGGTTAGCGCGCTAAAATCCTGACGTACCGCCTCCCGGCCGATAACGCACACGCAACCCGAATATTCGCGACGATTGCCGATAACGGCCGGTCACATCTGCGCGTATCGTGTCCTAGCACGAAGCTTCGTGACGATAGGCGCAGGTGCGGCCCCAGCATAGCGTGTGTTTCTAGTTGTATAAGTTATATTGGGCATTTTAACGTTCTATATTTTGGTTAATGCTACTTTTGTTTTCAAGGTGCGAACTATAATGACGATGAAAACAGCCTCATAGTAACTGCTCAAAGCATCTGACATAACCAAGTTCCAACATCGCACGAGAAATTAGTCGCTTAATCAAATGCCCGGCGCTGCTCCCGACAATGATGAATGTTGGGACGGTCTAAAGCTGCGACATGGCTCAGGTATTTTGAGTTTCTGATTCCGATAATTAATCACCGAATTGTGAATTGATTTAAACGTGATAAGTACAAATATATTAAAGCATTTATTTTTCGTCACAATCAGGAGGTCGATGGCACGTGCGTTCTTTGTAACGATCACGAAAGTTAAGGTACCAAGTGCGCGGTTGGTACTCGGATGGGTGACCAGGAAATTTTTCACCTTGATTTTCCTCCGTGCTTCGTCGGCACGTTAAGCTGGTGGTCTTGGGTGGTGTCTAAAGATAGTAGTCGTTCCCAAGGAGGGTTGATGTCAGACACATGGCCGTAAAAATCTAATGCCAATTCCTTTAGCAGTACAGTATTATGGATATCAAGACATTCTGCAACTACCCCAAATAAATATTAAACGGGGTAGGAGAAAGAAGAATCAGGATTCCGGTTGCTGAGATGATGAGTCAAAATGAAATACCCCATAACTCCAGGACGGATTTGGAGAAACATTTTTTTGTATTTTTATTTATTTTAACAGGCTTACCAACTACATACGAGAATTACAATTTATGAACTTTACACTTTGTATGCACTTAAATTATAGGTATGCACAAAATTTATATAAATATGACAGTACTAAAAATTATCTAAAAATCATCAATATAATAAAAACTACTACTTAAAACAATCAATTAAGTAGGTACTGTTTTGACAAAATGAAAAAACTACTTTCCTTAATAAACCTAAGTTATTACTAGTTATTACTAAATATATCTATATCACAGCCCTGAAATGAGAGGTTCTAGTCCTGCAACACAGTACAAAATGGGGATTTATGTCCATACTTGTTTTTTGAAATGGAAGTTCGAAGGGCTTTTTTGTTGATTTTTTGCTATCCATTGTTGATGGTTTAATTAAATAAATTTATTCTAGAAACCCATTTTTTCATGAGCTTGACCGTTTTGATAATATGTAGGTTTTAGTCTCAGAGGTAATAATGTTATGTTGACTTCCTCCATTTCACAACGTTGTAAAAATATTTGTAGTAGTTTGTCGCAGAAATGTTATCGATGTATTTGTTCATCGCACTGGTATTCTTTCGTAGAATCGTGCGTCGCACTAGAGTGCATTCGGAGCACAACGCATCGCACTTTCATTCATCGCAGAATCACATATATATACAGGTTGGAATTTCGTAATGCCACCTGAAGGGAAAGTACTCTTAATACTGTAGATAGAAAATTTTACTCAAAGGAAACATTCCTTTATTTTTGAAAAGAAAGGAAACTGCTTTCAAAGGTTTTCGAAAACCTTTGAAAGCAGTTTTCTGCTTCGCTTGCCACACCCGGGAGTCGAACCAACTAAAATCTGTAAAAATTACATCCTGTACTTTTATTACATCGATCGTTAGAGTCAATTATTAAGACGAAATCTCTGTACAAAACTTGATAAATTAAATGAAAGGAAAGCCATGAAACCATTAATTATTTTAGTTATTTACATAAAATGGTAAACTAACTAATTAGTTGCTCGAAATGGGCTCCATTGAATACACAAATTTATTCTTCTAATAAATTCATTCATTTTAATGTACTTATAAATGAAGTCAATGATAATTATTAACTACTAACATGGATAGCAGATGAAAAAATACATACAACCCTAAATTTTTACTTTTTTTTCACCAACCCCTATTTTTTTATACTTAGCCATTTTAGTAATTTAATCATTTTTGTAAGGCAAAATAACGTTTGCCGGGTCAGCTAGTATACATATAAGTGTCTAACTACTTTTATGTAGGCAACATGCTTGCAAACTGTTACTATTGAGGCACTACATGGTCCATATTGCCAGATGTGGCTTTATGAGTAACGAATGTTACCTGAGGCTCTGCTCAACCCCCACTTGGGGCTAAAAAACGTGATCGTACGATCTATGTATGTTTTACACGAAAGTTACAAAAATAGGAAAAATAACAAATTATAAACGGTAGCTACAAAAGGTTTGGTTTATTTCTAAAAGTAATTTCTTCCATCTTTCCGTATAGGAAAAAAACTTCTACACCAACAAAAAGTGTGCGTCGGCCGGGAATCGAACCCGGATCAACTGCTTGGAAGGCAACTATGCTGACCATTACACCACCGACGCTTCTGACAGATGTGCCTAAATAACAAATCAATTAATTTGAGTAAAAAATATGCCAGTCGAACAATACTGATAATGAATATGATGAACGAATGAGAACTAAATGAGAACAATGAACCTGCAATGAACCTAATATCGTTTTATGATAATAGTATCGTAATGAAGAGGTGTAAGTACAATGAACGTGTTTAGAACCATCAGAAATGAATGTTGAAAGAAATTATAATTTTTTTCGTAACATTATTTTCTTCTGTGATTTTTTTACAATTTTTATCCTTCCGGCAAGCAACGGACGCATTGTCGGCTAATTAATTCTAATGAAATTGTAAAAGTGTGCGTCGGCCGGGAATCGAACCCGGATCAACTGCTTGGAAGGCAACTATGCTGACCATTACACCACCGACGCTGTTGTTCACTGGTTCTAAATATTAAATTAATCAAAACAATAAGAACCAACGATATAGACAATTAATTTAAAACACATAAGCAACAGCGTTTTTTTGATTTTTTTGATTTTTCGATATTTTTTGTCAAACATTACTACATAATAATCATTTTAGAATAATGAGAAAATTATTATGTTAATACAAAAATTTAAAAGCCACTAGCTGTCCCGGTTTTTGAAAAAAATGTAAGTTATGTTTGTGCATCAAATAGTATTTTACCAGACTAAGCGAAGTCAAAAGGAAGAGTTATTATATTTTAGCAGTCTGTATGTATGTTTTTACGTACGTTCCTCCGTAACGCCTAAACTACTCACCCGGCTTTGATGTGTAAGGTGTCAATCGATTCGGTATTGTAGTACGGGTAACATAGACTACATTTTAAACTACTTTAATAATAGGAGGAATCGATTTTACCTTGTAAGCCCCGATTTTGAACCGTTTATTTTTTTCTGAATTCGGATTAAAATGCTTTACACTTTTTGCTTGTATTATGTTGTTGTATTATGTTAAAAACATGTTATAAGAAATCAATTTGAATTCCTAAGTTGCCACGTTCCACGTCTCCTTGGTATATGTTACAGTCAAAACTCATAACCGATCAGAACCACTTCTGACTGCAAAAATCAGACAAAAGTGGTTTTGACCAATGCCCTTATGTAAAAACAGTTTTGACTGATTTTCGCAGTCAAAAGTGGTTTTCACCGATGCCATTAGTCAAAAACAGTTTTGTCTGCAAAAAATAAAACTAATTTTATATATATAATGTTTAACTAGACTAATAATGATTTAGTCGAAAGAAGTATCGAATATTCAGTTCAGTAATAATTCAGTGAAAACGCCCTAAATTCGCTTCTGGCACTCGCCGGCCGCTGCCGCAGCACGCTCGGCTCGTGCGCTGTGTTCATTTCCAACTAAGTCGCTCGTCGCTTCGCTCCTCGTTAACCTATTGTCCAATTGAACATTTGATGAAATGAAAATTAACAATACATCAATTGAACATTATACTTTTTGATCAATAGCGCAAATGTTTTATCAGTTAAAAGTGGTTTTGACCAGCGTCCTTAGTAAAAACCACTTCTGGCTGCGAAAATCAGTCAAAAGTGTGTTTAACAAAGGGCATCGGTCAAAAACACTTTTGCCAGATTTTTGCAGTCAAAAGTGGTCAAAAACCAGTTATGAATTTTGACTGTAACATATACAAGTCGTCCTATAATCCAATATCAAATTCATATATTCCTGCAGGATACGCGCAATGGTTCAATAAAGTTAATCTGGTTTCCCGCGAGGCGGTTCTTACGGTTCAACCGGATTGAGATGATAGTCTAAGATCCGGCTGCTGATTTCTGCCGAGATTCGTTTTTAGAGTTCCTTACCTCAGAGGAAAAACGTATGCCTTAGGCGGTTAGGGTTACTAACCCAATATGTTCCTAGGTGACGCGATGTCTTGGCCAGCAGCCTAGCCACGTCTGTCGTAGTTCTTCGAACAAAACTCTGATTATACGCTGATCACCAGTGGCGTAGTCAAAGAGAATTTGCACTTCATATGTTTTGCTTGCGGCTGAAGTGAGAGACGCGCGAATTAAAAGTGTATAAATTTATTCGCTATTTATTTTATTTTATTTTATTTTATTCGGAAAACAAACAGTGATAAAGTAACTACTTTTACAAAACTTCTTAAATATCTAAACACCAATTATATGTTTTCACATTTGCATTCCTACATGCTTATTTTAATTTATTAATTTAGACATTTTCAATACCAGTCCACAATCTCTTACGAAGTTGGTGTCTGGAGGTGACTGGTTTTGAGGCGGTTCCATTGGATTTGATGAAGTGTCTAATCATTTACATAGATAAAAATAAAGTAATAATAATAAGATTTTTCCTTGTCATTACAATAATTAATTAAGTATACTTATATGTTACTAACCCAATATGTTCCTAGGTGACGCGATGTCTTGGCCAGCAGCCTAGCCACGGCTGTCGTAGTTCTTCGAACAAAACTCTGATTATACGCTGATCACCAGTGGCGTAGTCAAAGAGAATTTGCACTTCATATGTTTTGCTTGCGGCTGAAGTGAGAGACGCGCGAATTAAAAGTGTATAAATTTATTCGCTATTTATTTTATTTTATTTTATTTTATTCGGAAAACAAACAGTGATAAAGTAACTACTTTTACAAAACTTCTTAAATATCTAAACACCAATTATATGTTTTCACATTTGCATTCCTACATGCTTATTCGTTACAATATAAGTATACTTAATTAATTATTGTAATGACAAGGAAAAATCTTATTATTATTATTTTTTTTTTATCTATGTAAATGATTAGACACTTCATCAAATCCAATGGAACCGCCTCAAAACCAGTCACCTCCAGACACCAACTTCGTAAGAGATTGTGGACTGGTATTGAAAATGTCTAAATTAGGAACGCCAGTCAGTTGGTTAAAGGAAGTCGCCGAACGAATGAAAAAGGAGTTTTGGTCGCCAAAGCTCCGTGACGTAACGTGGCGAATGCTTCCAAATTGGCAAATCTCAGTTTCAAATAGTCAAAGTTAGCTGTCAACGTCGCCCTTTTACTCATAATTTACAAGCTTTATTCCACTGATGACGCGCCCAACTGTTGTCCGCGGAGCAGCATAGTACGCGTACAGCGACGGAGAAACAATCTCCCACTGAGCATTTTTATTGAGTGTTGCTAGCAGCTGCAGGTGACCTTGATGCGTCCTCTAGTCTGTAAGGTGACCCTCTAAGAGGATTTATAGTGGGCCAGCATCTCCCTCTCGTTTCTCTACCGATCTAATCTAACTACCTAGGGAGTTCGTACCGAAAGGAAGCGGTATACAAGAAGGTGCGTCTATTAGGACCTTAGCTCAGATGTTCCTTGTCGTGGAGTAGATATGAGCAGGACCGCATTTACGCCCGTATTCACAAACATTACTATGAGGTTCCTCGACTCTTGGATAAGTATACGCATTGCATTGAATAGCGCTCTGTGATTGGTTCGATTCTGTTTTGTAGTTCCCATTTTGAATGTACTGACGTTTTATATCTTCAAACCTCCTTCAAACTTTAAACTTTTGACATCTCGACCTCTGGGTTGTGTAATATAGCTAGCTAGCTACCTAAGCTGTGCGTTCATTTTAAAGTACGCATAGTTCCGATCGCCACTTAAGTATTGTCTATGAATAGGTTTTTACGACCCTGTGCGTCCACGCGCACTATGAGACTTCAAAATCCTTGCCATATGGCATGCACTGAGAAATGCCTTATTTTGCATTGTTTTTTACTATGATAAGTATTGTTTGTGAATACGAGCGTAGTCTTTTTAGTCCGTTTTGACGCTGTTAGGAACAAGCTAAGTACTTTAAATAAAATAAAGATCTAATAACACAATTCTTCGGCCTTTTGTCTCGCAATTATGAACATTGCGTGGATATCCTTAGCGAAAGCCTCCTGAAATGCGTCCTCTAAATCTCGTTCAGCGAGTGAATAAAATCTGCGCGAGATTGATCGTAACTTCTTGAGGTTTTCCATTATTTTTCGAAACAAAGGTCCTGTCACGGTCGCCAGAAATCAAGTTCTTAATGATACTTAATTTGGGCTAGATAATTGGTGTGAGCGTAGAAATATTATTATAATATTTTATTGTTTAAGGAAGGGTAGGGCTTTACACAAGAGAGGTGCCCCCACAAATACAAAGAGTGCGGTGTGGATCAAAAGTGTGACTAGTACCTGAGTAGTTAATCTTATTATTGAGAAGGACGAGGTGGAAGTTGTGCAGTATCGTCATCTGGTCGAACAGGATGTTTTGTCAGCGTTTGTGGCCGACGATATTTCTGATTGAAAGGTAGTCTGACGATTCAGCTATAACAGACGCTCTTTACAACTCCAGCAGATGTAACAAAAGCCAACTGGGGCCAACGACAAAATAAAATGCCTTTGCAAATTGAGCTAAACTCCCTTCGAATTACAATTCAAAATCTATATGCGCATCTAAACATGTCCAGGTTACGTTGAATTCAATTTGAACTCCAACAGTCCGTTGCATTTCAGTCTCCATACGCTCATTTAATTATCGTCCCGGATTTAACCGGATCAAGCCGGCTCTTTCTCGTTTAATCTGGCACGTGTTAATGTTGATCCGGTCCAGTGCCGACCGGTTTAAGCCGGTTTTCATTGATTTTCTGACTGAAACTGTTATGGGGCTGCAATGGAAATATTCGATTTGATGGTGATTCTTTGACGTTCATTCAATTATCATGGACTCTGTTGAGCTGCGGAGCTTTTAAATTTGACAGTGTCAATTTTTATTATAGAACCGGAATTATTGAGCTGGCTTTTGCTCTCAGTTTCGCTGGCATTCGTGAAAAAAAAAAATTTCTAAGATTTTTTTGTTTTATATATTATTTTATATATTTTACAGAAAACTTACAGCTATCTTACTTATTAGTAAGTATAAATATTATGTACTGAAGGCCTTTTACAAATTTCCACATATAGGATAGTATCACACTTGGATGAAAAAGAATATATCCAGTTAAAAAGAAAATTATTAAATGAAATACAATTACTATAGAAAAAAAACAGTCTGCAAGTAATTGAATGGTTGTAGTATTAAATAAGTCTACATCTTGTTCCCTAGAGATGTAAGTGAAACACCGACTCGCCCTTATGAGATAAGAGTTCTGCCTGTAGTCAGACACATAACGAGAAATTTGCAACGTGCAAGGTCTTCTCGTGGCCGCATCATGTATGTGTAGTAGCAATCATCTCCTCTTTGTCTATTTTGATAACAAAATTCATCGAAATCGATTTTCTCAAAAGTCCGATCGGAATATTATCGGAACAAAATCGGCGGAAAAAGACGGCTTACAGTACCTACTTCAATATACATCTGAGTAAACAAATAATCATTTAAATAGTTATAGGAAATTTACGAAGTCATAGACATGAGCGTCGGTGGTGTAATGGTCAGCATAGTTGCCTTCCAAGCAGTTGATCCGGGTTCGATTCCCGGCCGACGCACACTTTTTAATTTAAGTGGGCAGTAATTAGCTTGGTACGGCTTATAAACCGCCAATGCGCTTTGGTAGTTCAATGTAGAAGTATCGGGTTCGAACCCAAGGGAAGTACAATTTTGTACTCAGTTTAGAATGTGGTTAGTATAGCTACCAACCTCTTACCAAAATCAATCGAAATCCGAAAAATCGTTATTTAAATGAACTTTGCTAAAATCGTCAATAGCCGCTTCGGAAGAAATTAATAAAAATCCATTTGTAAGAAGTAGGGAACAGTTCTTCTTTGTCTGCTTCTTTAACCCTGTTTGATCCACTGCTGAGTCTAGGTCTCCTCATGGTTCTTCCAGAGTGCCCGGTTTTGTGCCACTCGTATCGACTGCCGACCCACCGTCTTAGTGATTTCGTCGGTCCATCTTGCTTGCAGACGTCCGACGCTTTTTTTGCATGTTCTCAGCCGCCATGATAGAATTTTGTGACTCCACCGCCCACCGCCATTTGCGCCGGGCCACGGACCGCGCTACATGGGTCACACCTCTACGTATCAACTGCTTATACGGTCTTTCAGCGTGATACCGAGCATAGCACGCTCCATTTTGAGTTGCGTAATCGGGAGTTTCTGAATATGTTGGCAGGTAAGTGTCCATGTCTCCGACCCATATGTCATGACTAGAAGCACTCACTGATCTTATACGCGGCGTTTCTGAGCTATCAGCATTTTGCTCTTAAGCACTTCGGTCATATTCCTAAAGGCGCCCCAGCCCAACTGGATACGGCCTTCTATTTCCCTTGCTTGGCCAGATTTATCCAAGGTTATAATTTTGCCGAGATAAGCATACTCTTCCACCCTTCCTATGTTATTCCCGTCTAACAGTTGGCCATAAACATTTGAGTATAGGGAACAGTTGCGCAGATAATTATAGAGACTTCATGCCATGGTATAAACCATCCAACATCCTTTTTGACCTTTTTGCCACTTATCAAAAACCCTCAGCTTTTAGCAATAAAATAAAAATACGACCATTTTGTTCCTGGGACAATAAAAGTGTACCGTAGCTTATGGAACTTTCGAGAGCAATCCGAAAAAGTTGGTCTGTGACAGTTTCGACCAAATAATCCGTTCTTTCATTCAACCATTCAACGAACTAGTGAATAGAATGATGAAAAGTTCAGTTTTGATATTATTTTGGTAGAAGCTGTAGTGATGTTAGGTATTAATGCCGTGATTTAATGTTTTTGTAATACAATGGAAGTTTTCTTATTCCTGCCAAGTTAATTTTAATTGAAATATTAGATATCGTCTGGGTAGGCCTTTCTTAGTTCTGCTGTGAAGCGTTTCGCTGTGTTTCGGATTGAAGGGAAAGGTAACCAGTGTAATTACTGGGCATGGAAGACATATCATTTTAGTCCCGAGGATGGCAACGCACTTGCAGTGTTAAGTGATTTACCCTTAACATTGCAAGTGTGTATAGGCGACGGTAACCACTTAACACCAGGTGGGCCGCAATATTGTTTGCCATCTCGTAGTATAAAAAAAGTACTTTATGCGTGAAAGAGTAATAAACACATATCCATCCGTACATCCAGAGATCCATAAAAATTTTCGTTTTTAATATTAGTAGCATTAGAATGTTTTCAATAAAAAGAAAACAAATTTGCTTGTACGTTTTCCATTTTTCAAAATTCGACATACTTACATTTAAAGTTATTTCAACAAAAAAAATAATTTTGAAAAAAAGGTAAATGAACAGAAATGAAGTTTAGAAAGTATTCGAAAAACATTTTAAATGTCAGATAAGAATTAGGGGTAGGGAAACATTTGTGTTATTTTGTATAAAAACTGATGCAAAGCACATCGTTCGCATTAACAAATATTTATTAATTATGAAATTTAGTAGTTTACTAAACAAATAGATTTGGCTCCTATTTTTTTTTTAATTGTTGTAATGTTCATATTTGGCTCTTTGGCTAATAAATTTGCCGACAACTGGTCTAATAGATCTTCGAAGTCAGTATATTATAATTGAATCGACAACTAGAAGTTAGCATTAAAGCTCAGAAGAACTAGGTTCTAAGTATTTTTAAATGCACAGAGTTGATTATTATTTTAAGCACGCGTAAATTATTTCTCATATTGCCTTGCACATTTTACTGTATATGACTGCGGTTCCTATTATATTTTCCCCAGTTTCCTCCAGCTACATCACTAGAGGCAAGTTCATATCTTTTCATACCAACTCCCCGGCCGTATCTATTTCATGTTTAAAAGCAAAATAACTGGGCCGTTTTTTTTAGTTTCTGTATGATTTGTTGTAGCTGGTTGAGCGTAAAATGAAATCGCAGCGCTCGGCTGTTATTTTCAGTTTTGCAAGCTAACCATAGCGAGATAGGATTGTATTTATTCACCAGACAGCTATTCATACTGAGAGTAGTGACTGCCATACAAAAAACATTTTTAACTCACCTGATTATCATCTGCTCCTTAAACGCCGTGTTTTCAAGATTCCAGTCCTTACTGTCAATACCTGCTTCGCTAGAAGGCAAGCAACTTCCCTCCATCCGCGAGTGTACAATTCCTTATGCTACAAATTAGACTTAAAGGAAATATCTACGTACAAAGCCAAACTATTTACTGAATCCTGCTTAATGACACTAGATTACGACCACAGAACACAGAACTTTCTGTGTTCTGTGATTACGACCAAACAGAAAATTTACTATCATAAGCTTGCCCTAAGATATTTATTCATACACACTCTTCCACCACACACACAACACTCACGCTAAACACTTCACATCACACACCGCACATACACCCACACACCCTTGCAAATCGAAATGTTACCTAATTATAAGTCATAATTTATTATAAATAAAACAACGTTTACGGATTTAACTCGCGTGTAATTAGATTTTACATGTTGTTATTATTGCCCGACATTTCGTAACACTTTTCAGCGTTCGTGGTCACGGGATGACGAAACGTCGGGTAATAATAACAACATATAAAATCGAATTACTCGCGAGTTAAATCCGTAAAATTGAACAGAAATGATATTTATTGGTTATAAAATTAAAGTTAAGCGGTACAATTAAGTGGTTCACTAAATAGAGTTCCATATAACCAAATGGTTGCCACTCAGCATCTACTACAACCTGGTAGGTTAGAGCGCTGGTCTTCCGTAGCGCCAATCGAGAGTGCAACGCGTGACAACATTTCTACCACTGTTAATATTTTTTTAAGTATTTATTTTCATCCTTTTGTCTCCTCGTGGTGATGGCTATCGTTGCCATACATTTGGCAGCAGAAACTTCGTAAACGCATTATTTTTTTATTTATTTAGGCAAATCAATAAGACATATCACAATAAGTATATAAAAGTTACTTTAAAATTTATGTTCCTAATGCTGTCTTAAACCTCTTAACTACCACGGGCGTCGATCGCTACCGTCCAGTAAAATAAATAGAAAATTAAAAAAAAATTAAAAAATAAAAATAAAAAAAATAAAGAGGTAAGACGTACTTTTATTTACGGAGACATAGGGGATATATGTAAAGTTTTCATATCTTTTCAACCGACTTCAAAAAAGGAGGAGGTTCTCTATTCGACTGTATGTTTTTTTTTTTTTTTTGTATGTTTGTTCCGCGATTACTCCGTCAATAATGAATCGAATTTGAAGATTCTTTTTACGTTAGGAAGGACATACTCCAAAGGTGGTCCCGTATAAATTATACCGAAATTGGTTCAGAACTTTTTTGTTAAAATGATAATTTCATTGGGGATGAAATAATAATATCGTCCACAAACACAAAAATAATGTAAATTTTTTTTTTGAACTTGCCATTACCTAATATGCAATAGTGAAATTTTGGTTAGTAGGTCCAATAGTCAACACATAAACTATGACAAATTATTTTGTGAACTTAAGTTAAATAACTAGGTTCATAGTTCATTAACTTACCATTCATTTTGAATGAAGGGCATTTGTCAATCAATGGCAGCTATAGGTCTGAGACGTGATATTATTTGTTAACCGACTTAAAAAAAAGAGGAAGTTCTCTATCCGACTGTTTTTTTGTGTTTGTTACCTGAGTACTCCGTCAATTATAAGTATTACGACTCGATTTTAATGATTATTTTTTAGGTACGTCAAGATCAGAGATGGCCCGTATAAATTGTATCGATATAAATTCACCCCTTTTTGAACAAATCAGTAATAACAAAAAAAAACGTTTTAGTTAAAGTTTCCATTAACTTTTAATGAGCGCCTAGTAGGCCTATCCGTTTTCAATAAAATATACTTTATTTCCACTAAAAATAATAAAATAAAATATTTTTAGCAAAAAAATAGGACAACCGACTTCAATGCGTACAAATTTAAACTAAAAAGTAAGAAATAAATAATATTTTTATGAATTAGTTGAAAAGAGCGTCATAGAAAACCAAGGAAAGTATTGATACACATTTATAATTCTTTATTTATAATTCATACTCCGATATATTTGGAGTCGGTGCCAGCCTAAGCAAAATAAACTTACCTAATAGATACGAACTTGATTAATCCATTAACTATACATAAGAATGAATGATGAAGATAAGAAATAATCCGCCTCTCCGAGAAGTTCGAAAATTGCAAACACTATCCTCCTTGGCTAGCTGGCACCGGCTCCAAATATATCGGAGTATGAATTATAAATTAAGAATTATAAATGTGTATCAATACTTTCCTTGGTTTTCTATGACGCTCTTTTCAACTAATTCATAAAAATATTATTTATTTCTTACTTTTTAGTTTAAATTTGTACGCATTGAAGTCGGTTGTCCTATTTTTTTGCTAAAAATATTTTATTATATTTATTTATTTATATATAACGGCGCAAATTGGCGGGCATCGATTGATGCCCGCGGTAGTTCAGAGGTTAAAGATTGCCACGGCATGCATAGTGGACTAACAATTAAAATAATTTTAACAAATAAAATGCGTGTAGGAAGTTTATAACACTACATAATGTTAACGATTATTTCGATTTGTTATTACATATTAGTATTATTCTCTCTTATCTATCAAGTACTATTATTTATGTAAAGAAAAATGTCAAATCCTGACACAGGCAAATATTTTACCTACTAGGAGTTCCTATCTACAGTCATCATATTGTTACAATTGGTTACAGCGCTCGCCCTCTTAAGACTTTTTGTAGGTACGACAATCGGATCGATTTTTTCATTACTTGAAATTTCATTACATTTGCTGACCAACTTTTAGTAGGACGTGCTCGTTTCACTACTGCAATCAATACGTTCCATTTTTCTATCTACTAAAAATCAGATAGGCGGGCACTGTTATAATGAAATAAATTATTTTTATTTTTTACTAAAGTAAAACGTACAGAAATAAATTAAATACTAATAAAAATAAAATAAAAAAATATTCAGTTGTCCGAAAATAGAAACAGTTAATATTCTACTCCCAAGTTCAATAAGTTAAAGTATTTTTATCTGTCACCAACGAAGCGGTGACGTTAAATTTCGTATTTTTATCTGTTTCCGTAGAGATACGGCAGTAAATTTCTCTCGTGAAAATTTCATTTACGGTAATCAGCGAGGCAAGTATCAACATTTTTCATCGGTGTATCAATTTATTTTGTGACTGTAAGTGGCCTTTTTATTTGGCTGTTTCGATTATTACAAATAAATATTCTTTGTCGATAAATTTTATTGCAAGAATTGATTGTCTTTTTTGACACGATTATATTAGTTAGTATAAACAAGTAGTAGTAAAAGTATTAGTAGTAAAAACAAAAAAAAATCGGGAGTGGTCTCCCCTTGACTTTCTTGTATACCGGAAACGACTCAAAAGTTGATAGAAACCTTATTATTTTGATGTCATACATGCATGGTAAATTTTGGTCACCCATCCGAGTACCGACCACGCACTTGGTTGCTTAACTTTCGTGACCGACGACTCAAAAGTTGATAGAAACCTTATATTTTGATGTTATACATGCATGTTAAATTTGGTTGCAATGAGTTAAAGCATACTCGAGTTATCGTGCTAACGCACCCACACAGACATAATACCAAAAAAAATATTTTTGGACTCAGGGAGGTACAAAACGTCCGTCAAAATCTCGAGGTCGAATTTTTATACGATTACAAGACTTCCTCTATACTACGTAAGTATACGAGAAAGAAAAATAATAGTTCAAAAAACTAAAAAACATGCTTTTATATTCAATCGGACTAAAAAGTGAAAAATAAATTTTTAGTATAAAAACTAAACGATGAACGAAAAGTATAATTAATATTTAGAGAAAAGCGTGGGGTGTTCAATTTGATTGTACCGATTGAGTATTTTCAAGAACTAATGTAATTGAGAAACCCACGCTTTTCTCTAAATAATAATACTTTTAATTAATATACTTTTAATTAAATCATCATTTACTAAAAAGTTATTTTTCACTTTTTAGTTTGACAAAAGCGTGTTTTTTAGTTTTTTAAACTATTATTTTTTTGGTTTTATTGGAGCCGAATTATATTATGATCGACTTTGTATAAAGGGTTATAATTAAGAAACGCTTTCTTTAACGCGTGCCACGAAGTAAGAAATTTGACAACTCAATTCGATGTTGCACAATCATAACAGCCTTTATAATTGGATCGTATTTAGCTGATCAGTAGTGTAAAGAATAACACCAACCGCACTGTACAAGATATATTTTTCAACTGAAGTAAAAACAATATAATATAAAATATGTCATATAAAATCTCATAAAAGGAATACAAATAAAATATAAAAAAGAGGTGCCGGTGGCCAGTGTCTGTCGCCAACACTCCCCCCCAGTGTCAGCACT
This sequence comes from Elophila nymphaeata, assembly GCA_955850985.1. NCBI lineage: Eukaryota > Metazoa > Arthropoda > Insecta > Lepidoptera > Crambidae > Elophila > Elophila nymphaeata. Next base: position 14,387,676 of record OY039090.1, on the reverse strand, counting down.
AATTACCGCTAGGACAGGCACTAACCAACGGCACTAGAAGACGGGTGGCCCTTTTTAATGTGCCCGCCTTTGTTAAGATACACCGTCCGTACCCTTCCGTCTCGACCCGGGTAGACCTAATAGTGACTTAGCCTCGTGGCCAGAAGGAGCGGGGCAGCGACCCATCATCTAATATTTGAATAATATCCCCCAGTTTGAGATCCGTGCTAGTCGACTACCTTCTGGACGCGAGGGTAGGCAAAACTTCTTATGGTCTGCTCTACGGTATAGATCTTCGTCGTCAAGAGTCCGCAACTGTTGATCTCCAGAAGGCCCGCCGAGAAGAAAATGGAATGGGGTCAACGTCTCGTCGTCGTCTGCCTCCACGGGAACATGTGTCAACGGCCTCGAGTTGATAATATCCTTGGCTTCGGTCAACATAGTCTGCAATATTTCCTCCCTAGGTGCTCTCTCCAATGCCGTCATTGTCGGAGTATATATCTGTAGGGCAACCTCGAAGAGTGATGAAGCGGCGCAGAACCATCAGGGTGAAGTCGGTGATCAAAGTTTCAACTAACTCCAAATGCACGGCCCTAACCATCAGAGGGCAAGTGAAGAAGGCGACGTGTCCTTTGAGGTGCCTTCTCCCGGCAGTCACATTCATAGGCCCTTTTTAGTGCAATAGTGCAGGCCGACGTGTGAGAAGGGCCCGACATGCTGGGCTAAGCGTCCTACGGGTAAGTCTCTTAATGGAGGGACCTGCGGGGTCGATTATTAGCGCCGACTGGAAACGTGCTTCACTGTCGGTCGTAGTTGGAGAATGCAATACCGCAACCGTATTTGATTGCCAACTTATTCTTGATTCCCGTGGGCAGATTTCTCGTGTAAGTGGTGTACGAGTAAACGAACGATAGGGTGACGCCCATCCAAGACTATGGGCTCTTGATGTCGGGACGTCAACTGCCGCTAGAATTCCGCTTGAAGACCGAAGAAGACCCTCTTCGTCTATAAAGACAACCAATTTCGCCAGTCTACTTCGTTTCGGTAAGGGTACGGACTGGCGGAGACACGACAATCACGTTCAGCTGTAACAATATTTGAAGCTGTTTACAAATTAAAATAGTTGTCGTGCCTAAGGATGTGCAAGAATCGGTTCGCGCAAACCCGAATAAATGCAGTAGCACGGAGTCGTAGCCATTTGCTAAAACGCGAATAGTAATAGGAACTAATGGTTGATGTATGTGACGATGGCGATGGCTGATAAATGATTTGAGCCGCGAAGTCTTCGGTGGGTTTTGACTAGTCAAGACTTTGTGGCTTGGGTGCTGATGAAGGCTTACGATTGTGAGCTTCAAAGATGTATGTGGTGGGACGGACCGCTATAAGGGGACTTGAAGCTCAAGTCGTATGCCGTTGACACCGATTTCAATGTAGCCAACCCGACTATTCAAGAGGCAGCTCGATGGTTCCATCGTCATATGTACGCGCTGATACGCGACGCAACTATAGGAAGTGTTCGCTTGCGTCAGAGAAACAACATGGAGCTGTCTCCGTCGGGTCAGATCGGGTCATGTGACAACGGAAAGCAGTAGCTTTTGAAGCTTTCCTTACCTCTGTCAGCCAATTTTCCCATATTTTTATAAAGGCCCGAGGAAGTAAATCATCCCAACCGATGCCTGCCCACCAAATTCCTTGAAACAGCATGCGTCCTATCATAACTACTGGAAGATCGTAGACGCTCATCAATTTAGAGAGTAACTTAATTAAATATTTTCGACAAACCTTAATAATATTGACCCAACTTTGCCTATCTTTCACAAATAAAAATAAAGATAATAATTTATGACATCTTTCAATGTGATGGGTTGGGCATTGACAATAACAACACGGAAAAGAAATGACCGTGGGATAAGGCTTGTCTAAGGAGGCGGAAATATGGGTCGACTTTGCATTCTCTTTGGCCGCTATGAAATTGGTTCTCTCTGGTCTTCGTTTGTCACGAGCAAGAAGCTTATATTTGTCACGAGAGACAAATTCTGTCATAATGCCAAACTTTAAATTAATATGAGCTTCGCGACTTAGGAAATCAGAGAGAAACGGAAACTTAAATCCTTTTGAACGCGAATGCACGACGAATGCAAAACTGACCCATTTGTCCCTAATGAGAAGGGAGAGCTTGCCGCGGATTGGATTTACTAACTCTGGGCTGGCTAACTCGGTGTGATGGAGCAACTGAATTGTGGATACGTAATTACACGCGAACCTGTAGAACTCTCTGCCAGAGTTCTTATTTACAATCCCCGGCAAAGCTCTCATCTCCACCAAAAAATCTGGAACGGCCAATTCGGTGCTTACGAATTGTTGTTCTAAGGCTGACATTACCTTCTTGGGGTCGTCCATTGCGACCAGCAGCGAGGAAACTGTCTCTCGCGCGGGCCCTTTGGGTGCAGTAGACAGCCGGGTAATGTTCTCGATATCATCGAGACCGCAGCTCATTCCGTTGTATATCTTGCAAAAATAGAGCCATACAGAAGGTGAGCCTGTAAATTTCTGTAAATCACTTACCCTTATTTCGGTCGGTGATATCAGGCTCCTGATGGCTTGAGTGTGTTGTGTTATTTCCGATTCTTTATTAATGTTACAACTATTTGTGTATTGTGTGCCTATCGGTGCATGTGCAGAGTTAGTCGATTCCTTTGACGGGCCAGGTTCAACGGGAACCGGTCCCGTAGGCTGCGACGAACTGCCCACCGCAGTGGCACCGCGCTGGGATGACAACGGTGCCGGTGGACGTGACGCGTCCTCGGCAAGGTAGGATACGTGCCCTCCTTTGGCCGAGGTATGAGCCGTGGTTTCGATCTGCAACACAGATGGCGGGTTGATATTTTTTGGTGGTATGGTGTGAGAATGAGTAACTAACCAGTTGTCCGTATGGTGCGCAGCGCGACTCTTCGCGAGCTTTTCGGCTTTATTACGGCTTGAACGTGCGTTTAGAGCAGCAAGTTTAGCATTTAGCTCCGCGTCGATTGCACGATGCACGTTCAATGCACGTTCATGTTCAAGTGCGATTGCACGATGCACATTCAATGCACGTTCACGTTCAAGTGCGTGTACACGTTCGAGCTCTTGCACTTTCCACTGAGCTACTTCAGCTAGCTTACGTGCATGCTTGGCCTCCAGGGCAAGCCGCTGCGCGACCACAGATGCTAAAGAAGTTGCTTTAGTAGAAGCACTCATGTTTCTGGCTTGAGACCTTGTTTCCACCATTGATCACCAAAAAAAATCACAAAAATACAATATGTAACACAAAAGAAGTAAAGAATAATAATAAAGACGTGAATAAACCGGAAAATAAAAACTTCTGACACCAAAAATGTAAAGAATAACACCAACCGCACTGTACAAGATATATTTTTCAACTGAAGTAAAAACAATATAATATAAAATATGTCATATAAAATCTCATAAAAGGAATACAAATAAAATATAAAAAAGAGGTGCCGGTGGCCAGTGTCTGTCGCCAACAAGTAGATTAACCTTACCTATACCTATGCAAAAACAATGTGGGCGACAAATAAATCATTTAAGAGCGACTAACAAATGATTTAATATTTTTAGTGGCTCATTCTGGAATTTTTAGTCGCTCGCTTTAATATTTGAAATGAAATGAAAAAAAATTTTTTGAAGTCGGTTATAAAGTTCAATCCTTCAGTAATCCAACAAACAAATACCCAATTACCAGAACAGACATTCCACTCTAAAGCATTTCTGCAGTCCTGGTAACATTTGGTTACAGATAAAGTTACTTCTGGAGGTATGGGCTGCATTGGCCCAAACAGGACACTAATTGGACAGGTTATCAGCCTGACGCAGTTTCTCTGTGTTGAACTCTTTTTTTTATGTTATGAGATTACAAGCAAGCTTGCGGCCCACCTGATATTAAGTGGTCACCGCCGCCTATAGACACTTGCAATATTAAATGTAAATCACTTAACACCGCAAGTGCGTTTGCCATCCTGGGGACTAAGATGATATGCCCTCCATGCCCAGTAATTACACTGGCTACCTTTCCCTTCAAGCCGAAACACTGCGAACTGCTTCACAGCAGAAATAAGAAAGGCGGTGGTACCCTCCCATACGACCCTACATATGGGTCTACCACCTAGTAAACTCAGACAAAACATAATATTAAAAAACGTTAACGTCGCGTTTAATCGAGGTATTTCTTCTAAATACTTTTGCCACAACTATTGTACAGCAAATTTATTCGCAAAGCATTGAATCCAAACAATATAACTGGCTTGTCGCATTGCGGGCGTTGTCTGTGCCAAGTCACCGACGACGGTGACAATTTTATTAATTGAACCTG